>OU862910.1:33172473-33772473 GCA_917880885.1 Limnephilus marmoratus
TGGTGCAAAAATATCACCGACTGGTATCTTAGAGATGGCGAGAGAAGTAGAGGACGTCAACACATAATATGGAAAGACGATCTAAAACTCACGGACATCAATGGAGAAGAGTAGCGCGTGACAGGTCCCAATGGAAGTTGTTAGAGGAGGCCTATGCCAAGAGGCAAACTGAGCTTCGGAAAATATTATAACAAACAAGAACATGTCTGGTATTCATACCTAACAGAAGTCCAGAATAAAAAAGGCTTATTATTATTATAGGCGTCTATGTGATCACGTGACAAAATGACCGCCCATACAAAATTACAGAATTGTACGTTACCACTGTTGCTCCATTTTACAATTTTAAATAGTTCGGTATGAATTTAGAAATAAAAACGAGGTGTCAATGTGATTGTATCGAACGTGTCAGATAAATCCTATATATGAATCGAACGAGTCCACGAAAGCATATAGAGGCAACTGGAAATTCAAAATTTGAATTTACCTTATCACACAACACCGTGCCGCCAGCACACATTTACGTTTCTTCAATTAACTTATATTAATTGGAAACATACACGCAATTGGCAATAAATGTTACATGCGGCAACAAAAACGGGTCCCAAATCACAAAGAGCACCAATCAAACAATGTGTGAACATACACGCAATTGGTAATAAGTTATGCGTGTAACATCAAAATCGGATTCCAAAACACGTCTTAATAAACTACGTAACACCTCCACCAGAGCCTGCAGACAGCAAATGATCACCAAGGAAATTTTCCCCTATTTACGCTATCCCCCAAGATCCTCATAGGTCACCCCAAGTGGTTCGCTACGTTTGGTGATTTAGCAGGGGTGCCCGGGTTCATGGGGTGAGTTTGTCTAGGTTTGGAAGCGGATGACCAGGACATATTGAACTTCAGTTTTCTACCCACCCCTTAAACCCTTTTCCTTTCCAGAACTCTCCTCTCCTTCCTTTCCTCAAAAAACCCTCCACACAGCATCCCCAAAGATGACATAGGCCCTGAGGGAAATTATGTTCCTCAGGGCCTCCTGTGTGGAGCTCATGTAAAAACAAATCCCCACTATGCAACCCACCGAACTGTTATTGGTCGACGGTGAACAAAGAAATTTTCCAAATCGAGAATAATTACGTTACCAAATCCAGCTTCTCGAAAGCGTCGCTACATTACGAGAAAATGGACATAGGCTAAAATAACAACAAAATGAGATGTACTAGTGGTTTTAGCACTTTAAGATGAACGTTTATTCCACAATATTGTACTTCAGATCTCACATGTAATCCAGTATTTTTTCTCATAAAAACAATAAAAATGATGTGAGTCTTTGGTTTTGGAGACTTGAACAGACTTGAAAAGGGCTATCACAAAAAAATTTTCTTATATCTGACCGCAGGACATAGCGATCAGGGAAAATACCTAAAACACACATGCCCCCACAAAGAATGGGAGTTTTTGTACCAAAAAAAATCTCACTTGGGTTTGTCCTATAAATAAAGTGCGCAAATCCATCACAAATCAGTTCAAAACTACTACCAACGAAGCACCAGTCTCCATGAAACCAAAGTCTCCAAGTTCATACCTATTTACAAGTCCTTTTATCCAGAATGAAATTCGGGTTTTACCTTTCTTCCCAGTATTCCCCAGTCTCCTAGAAAAACCCAAGTCTCCAAAGTGCAAAACATATTTGCAAGTGTTTTTTTTATTTATTTTTTATTTTAGTGCTACATTTATATTTTTTCCTATATTTGGAAGATGAATCATTTTCGCGCAGTAATAAATTGTGAAAAAACGTGTACGGTACCCTTCGGAAAAACAGTATTGCACATACGCTTATACTAGTCTCGTACAGTGACCATGAAAGGTTGACCTTTACCCGTGCTCCAAAAAAACGCAAGAAAGAAGTTAAGGAATCGAGAAAAATGGAAAGCCAAGTTGCCAAAACTCATAGGTGAGCTGTCATAAAATTCCGTTCAATTCGGCGTGGAGTGGCAAACGATTTTTTTAGATGTAAATTAGAATTCATAAAATAAATTAATATGTCTAAACATGTTATGCTTTTACGTTATAACTAACGTGAGTCTAGTTTTTGCACTGATAATTCGTGGTGGAATTCCATTGTATTAGAATTTGAAATTAAAACACTTTTGTACTTTCTTCCACTAATTTATATTTCACCAGGACCGGTTTCATCCTATTACGGACATTTTCAGACTGGTAGTTGAAATTCTTATGCTACGGTATTTATACACTCTTAGGCAGGGGTACACAACATTGTCTCTATATAATGAATATTTCTATTTTGTTAATTTTAAGGTATTATAAGTTATTTTGTTAATTTTAGGTACATACAGGTAATTATAAAGTTTATTATTAAAATTATGAATGATGTTACATATTAAATAGATATTTTTACTTCAAATGAATATACATACATGAATTTATATAATTTAAAAGGTTTGTGATTACTGATATTTTATTTTGGTAATGTTGGGTTATTCCCTCCTTGTTGCTTAGGGCTTAATTGACAAATATTGATGCACTATGGTATTTATTATTATTAGGGTTCTCCGTGTATTTGGGTTATTACATTTTTAAATTACATACTTAAATTACCCCACTGCTCTCCGAAGTAAAATTATTCTATGTGAATTATAATGGGTATATTAATGGTGATTGAGCATTATGTTCCAACTGTTTATTCATGATGTATTTTCGACCTATTTTCTTCGTTAGGCGATTAATTTCTAGTGACTCTAACCTGTCTAATTTTTGTCCTTTGTTGCAAACATGAAGGATTTTGACATCTCTATCTTTATCAGAAGTTTGTTGGTTTTCTAGTAAATGCAAGTCCTTGCATTTACTAGAAAAAACTACCAGTCTGAAAATGTCCGTAATAGGATGAAACCGGTATTGGTGAAATATAAATTAGTGGAAGAAAGTACAAAAGTGTTTTAATTTCAAGTTATAACTAACCATAACTGAACCTAGAAATCATAGCCTTGCATGTAAACATTGCGAAATATTTACATTAATGTTAAGTCTATTTCTTAATAATTAACTTCTTTTTTTTTTTAAATCCTAAATCTCCTCTTTTAATCTTGAAATCTTTTAACTGGATGAATAATCGTACAATAATGTAATTTAAAAAAGCCCACTGAAATCCATAACAATATTATTTCCCAATTTCGCTAATTAAATTGAGCGAAATACAGGGTGGCACAATAGAACGTGCATATTTTAAACATAGGTAAAAAAATAAATACTCTAAGGATAGTTGAAATAAAATATAGGAATTATAAGGTAATTAAATGAGGTTTATATTTTTTAAATAATATCTTCCAAATATCGACTCTCTGTGAAACGGCACTCCTCTAATCGCGAGCGCGAGATTAGTGAAAACTCTCTTCAGTAATGCTGTGTGATTGCTGCCATTTCACTACGGAAACTCTCCTTCAGCTGACTGATGTTTCTCGGATTGTTGATATAGACTTTGTTTTTGAGGTGTCCCCACAGGAAAAAGTCAGGAGGCGTTACATCTGGGCTACGTGGGGGCCATGAGATATCACCTCTTTTAGAAATTAGTCTGGCTGGGAACATCTGTCTCACAACCGCCATAGAGTCATTTAGTCATTTGATTTGTGAGTGGTAGCTCCGTCTTGTTGAAACCAAGTCCTTGAATTCACTATTCTTGATTTCTCTAGTTCTGGAGTCAAAAATCCTTCTAACATCGCAACATAGCGGTCGGTGTTATCAGTGACGTTTCGTCCTCGCGAATCTTCAAAAAAGAAAGGACCAATAATTCCTTTGCTCGAGTTTGCTGCCCATGCAGTCACTTTTTCAGAGTTTCGGATTTTCACTGCTCCAATAACGACAATTTTGACGGTTTACGAACCCATTTAAATGAAAATGAGCCTCGTCAGAAAAAGAGGATATTGTCAAAATTGGAAAATCGGTGAAGCATTTCTTCAGCAAACGCCAACTTGCTCCGAAGTCTTGCTCTTTCAATATTGTCTCCGGTCCTAGATCAAATTTGCAATCTTCTCCATAATGTATTGGTGAATAACCGTTTTACGGAGAACATGAAAAAAATAAATAAAAAAATAAAAAAAATAAATAAATGTTCTTGGACGACAGACTTGGACGACATAGCTCATGGCTTAAAAGTTGAACCGGTCTCTTCGAAACGCTTTATCCATATTTTGATTAAATTTGCACTCGGGGCTTCGCGAATTTGTTGTTATCCATATTCAGTACAATATAGTCACCTTGCAGAGATGTATGAACGACCGTTCTCGTAAAACGCGCGAACACAAAATGCGCGACACTTCCCGTCAAACTGACTCATGGCTACTAAAACTGCATGCGTACCTCTATCCAATCCTGCTAGGCTCCCCCCGCTCGCGGGCCAAATACCCCGTAAAAAAAGATGACGCAAAATGCACGTTCTATTGCGCCACCCTGTAGTTATGCCACCACGGAGACTAACATTAAATTTTTATGAAATAAAATATGTGTGAAGTTTAGTTACTATTGTTCGCAATGTTTGCACTGTCACTTTGACGTCGTCTTATGTTTTGCGGGTCAAAATCATTACCGCCTTAGAAAAAAGGTCACATAGTGGCTTAACTCCGGACCCATAGAGTGTATGTTCATGTCCAACTATATCTTAAATAAAGTAAATGAGAAAAGTAGTAGGTTTGCTTTTCTTGATATTGCATCCCATGTTGAAAGCAATAATATGTGTTTAAGTATGAAACCAACGGCGGACCATGTTGTTTATTAGCGCAAACACGCCGTCTTTAATTGCTTTCCACGCGAGGAACGACTGTACTACCGATGGTCTTGCTGTTGCTAATAGGTTCTAGCTGCTGTTATTTGGGATTCTTTCTTCACGTGCCTTTAAATGTTCACCTGCTCAGTAATCCAATAGATGGCGTTTTAATGTCACATTACGAATTGTTTTAATGAGCCTCATTCACACGATGATATTTTTTTTAAATTAGGGCTTCATATGGGGGTGAAATTTTTGATGTGAAACTTCTTGCACCGATTTGAAACTCGATTAAAAGGAAACGGCACTAAAAAGAGTCAAACATACATTTCTATAGGATTTAGCCTGAGAGAGAATGAGATAGAATGAAACATTACCGCATTGGCCGCTTTGATTATGAGTTCACTTTTTAAGGCTTCTATTGGTTGAGAGTATGTGTAAGCTATTGTGAAGGCTTCACTTCTACTGCGTGTGAACTGCACTCGATTTTTGAAGTGAAACTTCTTTAGCAGCGTTGTCATTTGAAACTCAGTGAAAAGAAAACGACACTGAAAAGAGACAAAATACATACATCTATAGGATTTAGCCTGCGAGAGATGAGATAGAATGATACCTTACCGCATTGGCCGCTTGATTATGAGTTTACTTTTCTAGGCTCCTATTGGTTGTGATTGTGTGTAAGTTATTATAAGTGACACTTCTACCGCTTGTGAACTGCATTAGATTTTTTTTTTTAAACTGAAAACTTCTTTAGCACCGTCGTGATTTGAAACAACAATAAAAACAACGCAACTAAAAAGAGACAAACAGATTCATCTGCAGAATTAAGCCTGCGAGAAAATGAGATAGAAAAATCGGTCTCCTCTTTGTGCGGTGCTTCGTAGCCTCCCCACTCTTGTCCATTTTAGTTTTCTGAAGATTTCACTTCTACCGCGAGGTGATCTGCACACTTGTATTTTGAAGTTGAACTTCGTTAGCGCCGTTGTGATTTGAAACTCGATGAAACGGAAACGACATATACACATATCTAAAGGATACAGCATTGGCCGCTTTGATTAAGGACTCACTTTTCAAGGCTCCTATTGGTTGGGATTGTATGGTGAAGGTTTCATTTCTACCGCGTGCGAACGACACAATTTTTTTTTTAAATGGAATAAGTTTATGATATTGAAGTTATATACATCGATGAATCGCATCATTTAAGAATAGGATAATTTTAATAAATCCAAACGAAACATGAAACAGAACAAGCGATAGAAAAATTAAAAAAGGCAGGGTTGCAACCAAGAATCGAATCACGATCTGTTGTCTTACTGGAACAGAATGCCTTAACCAACTCGGCCTATTTCATGTTTCAATTGATTAGTATTATCATCTTCTTCAATGATATTTTTCTTTGCTTTTCTTCGCGCGTTTCTGCAAGGGTATAAGTAAGTTGCGTTTAATGGTTGCTTAGTTTGTAACAATAGCATCCGTGGCCTCGGGTTTAAAATATTCCCCCCGCCTCTCTGAACGGCGAACTTCTACAAACAGTTGAATCCACCAAATATCTAGGACATATCATCAACAATAAATTAACAGATGACGAAGATATTGACAGGCAGAGGCGCGTACTGAGCATAAAATGCAACACGCTCAGTAGAAGATTTCGGCTATGCAGTCCACGGGTAAAAAAGACACTCTTCCTACTCTTCTGCACCACCCTGTACACATGCGTGCTTTGGGCAACCTTAAAAAAAAGAACCATGGAAAGGCTTCGGGTGCAATATAACAATGCTTTCCGTCTGATGTTTGGACTCCCCAGGCATTGCAGTGCCTCCTCAATGTTTACAGAAGGGCAAGTTCCAGGATTTAAAGCTCTATTAAGAACCAGGAATGCAGGACTGAGGGGAAGGATAAACAACTCCAGAAATATTCTCATAATAGAATCCCGTTTGACTTCAGGATCGAGCTTAGAAGAACATTGAAGAAATACACTGGCTCCCATAATCCCAGACCCGATGGACTAATAAGAGCCCAATTAAAGATTTTTTCTTTTTTTTTATGAAGACTTTTTTTATCTAATGATGCCTACTACTTTTTTATTTTTTTGTACTCTTATTACCATATTTTATAAATATCTATGTGTTTAATCTATGTACTTACATTCTATGTAGGATGTGTGGGATTGCACTCACCTCCCAAATATTATTATTATTATTAAATTGGGCAAATTTCATTTGATTAGTTTGTTTTATTTCATAGTTTACTCATTAAAAATAATACATAATAAATAATAATATTATTATAAGCAATAATTATCAGCCTGAAACACTCATCCACATTGAAAAATCTTCCGAGAAAAGATACATGACGCCAACGGGACTTGAACCCGTGTCCTCTCGATTGCCGGTCGATTGCTCTTGACCACTGAGCTATGGCGGCTTATCTCGTACCCGCCAAATGATTCAATATATGCTAGTGTTTCATTCAACAATTACTGCTTATTATATTTTTTCCACCTGAAAACAACCAACTTTATTTTTCAATGTGGATGAGTGTTTCAGGCTGATAATTATTGCTTATAATAATTGTTACCCTTTGTGCTATGCATAAAAAATCTTGTCTTAAAAACGTTAGTTTTACAATTAAAAATAATAATTAATAATAATATTGACGGCACATTCCAGAGTGCAGAGAGAACATTCACTTTTCCGACCCCTTCCTTTCCCATTACTTTCAGCCTCATAAAATACCACAATTGCGAATGTAATAGTCTCACTGGCTCCGGATGGTCGGGAATTCTTGTGCGTATTCACATTAAAAAAATATATATGTACATATAGTCTCAAGTAATGATTTAGTAGAACTAGTTTTAAACATCTGTTCAATGCATCTGCGAAGCTAAAAATTTTCATTCCATTTTACCATCCACACTTTTGAATGCTAACATAATTGGATCACGTCCTCCGTTATTCTCCGAACGTCGAAAAAATAAACTTTACTGAAATACATCGACTTTAACCTGAACGCCATCCGTATCCCTGACATAGATCTATTTACACTCAAAGTATCCTATATCCCTGGAATGATACACGCCCTAAGATAACGAACAATGTTCAACCCTTTTTATTGTGAAATATTCATATCTCCTTTTGACATCGTTACTTGGAGAAAGATTCTCAGGGGAGCACAATGGCCGCTAGTGATTACTATCGTAGCCATTATATTACTAACAAAACTTTCAGATAGCTAAAATGTTCTTCGGGGTAGTTTCCATGAAATATAAAATTTGGCTAAGCTTCCGGGTGAACAAACATGGCCACGAAATGGAAGGATTTAGTTCACTGCTGAAAGTCCGCTAAAAAATAACCCTCGATGATGTTTTACCCGAAATTTGCTTACAAAAGAATATTGAACAGAACTAGATAGCAATATTTAAAGGAAAATTTACATACTGCTTATATGATAAGTCGTGAACGTCAAATTTTTCTGTAACTTTTATATCTTAGAGGCATAGTGATGTTGTTAAAAAACTCACGTTCCTCTTTTCGATGAAGTTTGTAATACGGAATCTTTCGTATCATACTTTCCGAGTATTGTCCTTTGAACTGACTTTAATTCCAGTTTAGGTATAACAATTATTTAATATATAATTCAGAAAATCTGTATAAAAATCACGCAAAAAACTCATAAGGGTTTAACTCTTAACTTTAACTCTTAAGAGGGTGTTACCAGAGAAAACCAAAAATATGTCCCCCCCATACACACAAGCCTTGCTTAATTATGGGGGTACATCAAATATTCTACTATGTAATTAATTACTGTATAAAATTTATTTGTAATTTATGTACCTTCTATTACTAATAAAAAAAAAAAAAATAAAAAAAAAAAAAATAATAAATAAATAAAAAAAATAAAAATAAAAATAAAAAATAAAATAAAAAAAAATGTCATTTTTAAATCAGATTTTAGACGTATTGACTCTTTTCCAAAAAAAAATTATAAATGGATTTCGAAAGATTGTTCTTTTATCTAGCATTCGCATGTTTTAAATTTTGAGAAAAAATGTTTATTTTTAGTATAATAAGGTTATATCATAGGTTGCTGGCAGATTTGTTAAATTTTCAAAAAAAGATTTTGTGTTATACCACACCCATTTCAAATTATATAATTATGCAGTAAAATAAATCAATGCATTATCGAGGTATTGCATGTTTTAGAATTTTAATTTTAGTTTAAATAAAATCATTAAAAAATATATCCGAACATGTGTTTCTTGACGAAAATTGGTCCGTTTGTGTATTTATTTGCGCACTTACAGACTAATATATTTCAGAATTTTTCAACATTCTTATTTAACTTAGATATTATTGAAAAAATGATAAATACTTATAATCAAAAAATTATTACAAAAAGTACATTATTTTAATAGTTTTATCATCACGCCTTTCACCTTTTTTGGATGTAGGAATAAATTAAAGCAAGTTTGGAATGAAATAAAATCGACATTGAGTTATAATTTTAAAAAGCTGGTTTGGAGAATAATAAATCTTTCTCATTGTAACCGCCCTGCACGATCGTAAGAACAACTTTCGACGAAATGTGGATTTTCGGCCGCTGGATGGTTAAACGCTCTTAACGAATAGTATGTTAAATGAACCGATAAATAATTAAATATTGATAAGATTTTACTGTGGTAATGACGAAGACTTCATAATATTATTCAAAATCGTCATTTAGCAGACAAAAACCCAAGAATGTTCACTGCGTAATTTTATTATTTGTTAATACCAGATCAATACGTTTTAGTATCCAGGGATCCTACTGCAGGCCTTGAAAAGTTACATAAAAGTTTAAAAGGAGGTCCATTATTACAACACTTACAGGTCGGGGTCGAGAGTCCCAAATCTATAACCATAATAATAATAATTTTAAGCTTAGACCACGACATGTAAGTACAAACCGTGATTTTGTTACGTTTGGAAATTAAGGAAGGGAATTGTGGTAATTCCATTTATTGCTTGCTTCAGCAAATTATATCAGAGGTCTGTTTCCTTGGAAACCCTAATAGAAAACCTCAAAGCCGATTTAACTTAAATAAATTAATTGAACGTGATGAAAGCCTACCTTTTGTTAATTACATCTTTGTGTAATGAAACATTCAGTTAAATCATAATCTTGGTTGTTAATTTAAACAATATTCAATATTCATTTTTAATTATTTCTCGAAAAAAAGTGGGAAGAAATCAGGTCCATAAAATGGATAAAGGGATAAGGCGTCTGTAATAAAGCATCATAACTATGAATTATTTATCTGATGATATTTTTTTAAACAATGTTTCTGTCTTTCACTCATCAATTTTGTTTATTTTTTTAAAATTTTAATAAAATATTGGCGGTATCTACTTCAACATGTATGAATTACGTAGATTCAACATGTTAATATTGCACGAAACGGTAGTCATTTCAAAAAGATGACCAGAAGAACTTAATTCTTTATTAATGAAACTTTATGAAACAATTAAGTAAAGTTTTCAATTTATCTAATTGAATAATCTTTTTTTAAGATTATAAAAGTTTGGAAAAATACGAAATTTGAAAGATTGCAGAACAAAACAATTAATAAAGGTCTGGGACGTGAAAACCAAAATGACTTGATAAAGTAGAAAGATACGAAAAGGATACAAATCTTTGGTGATCTGTAGCGGTTAGGCTACGTGAATCCCTTGCAAAGAGACACCCGGTAAACAATGTCACACAAAAGTGTTAGTAAGGGATGATAGGGCCGGACAAAGAAATACACAGAGCACTGAGGGTTGGAAAGAGGTGGGGTGAAATCGAATCCTTCGTAGAAAAGATACCGTAATGTCCATCGGTTTTTTTTTTCAGGATAAGGGATATATTTTTAATGGAATAGAGTGGTGTGAAATGGAGGATTGATTGTATCAGTTTTGGGTATATTTTGTGGTACAAAGGGCTAAGCATTCAAAGCATTGTTAATGATCATTATTTTGATGTAGGCCTTTGAATACTATGAATGAGACGACTGTGTAATTATCATGTTCGAATTTTTTTAATTCGGCAGGAGGAGTGAAGTCAGATTGAAGCATCTCTCCTTAACACTTATTCTCAACTGTTAACTTTTATAACTTTTGCGATCACTAGTGAACTCCTATTATGTATTTGTTAATATTTTGAGGTTACCCTTAATTAGAGAACTTTAATCTCCATAAAGCATGACCATTAATAAAAAAAAATCCGTGCGATAGGTATGCTATAAAATTAGATTTGCGCATTATTTTAATGTGAAACATTTATTCACCCAACAATTTTTTTTAAATATTCGGTAAAAATAAATTTCCACAAATTTAAATGTCTTCACTTTTTATTAAGTGCCAGGATACTCTTTTCATGTCTTCATCTAGTTTGGATGAACCCAAAGGAGGGGTTAAGGGTAAAAGGACCCAAGATGGGACATTTACTCTCTTGTTACACTACGGATAGTTTTTATTACAGGCGTGACGCAGATGTGCCTTGGTCCATTACGTTTATAAATATATTTCCTTCAAATTTTCTTTTTTCCTTATCCATCCTTTGACTTATAAAGGCCGAGGTCTATATGCAAGGCCGAGGTCTATAAACACAAAAAGAGTAAACGAGTTTGTTTTTTTAATATAATCTGAACGATAAAATACATGTTCGAAGCGACGAACAAATATTTTCATAAATTGGTGTTACTGTATATATTGCTGAAATTTATTAAAAACAACTGATGAAGATAATCTGAACGATAAAATACATGTTCGAAGCGACGAACAAATATTTTCATAAATTGGTGTTACTGTATATATTTCTGAAACTTATTAAAAACAACTGATGAAGATAACGCGAACCATTTTCATACATAAAGGCAGAATATTAAATGAAAACCTTTTTAGTTGGCTAAATTTAGGTAAAAAATATTTACTTATTCCGGAACATCAAGTTATGCAAAGGGTTAAAATAATTTCGTTCCAAAACGTTAACAGTTATAAGTACAGTAAAAAATTTATAAAGCAACAAAAAAATGTAATCCTATACCGTGTTAAATTTAAAAAAACATTTTATTAACATAAATTAACATAAAGTGAAACACACTCTCGTTCTTGAAAACGGGATGGAAAGCCACCATTGTCTGGGAAGATAGTTGGTGAGGAACCATTATTTTATTACGTATGACGAATTTTGTTAGTTTTCGACCCCCTTCCCCACTTTTATAAGAAAAAATAAGAATAGGCCGACCCCCTCTTCCCCCGTTGAATATTTATTACGTAAGAATCTAAAGGAAAAAATGAATACACGTTTGGTTTGTTTTAATGTTTATTTTTCAAAGTAACAATTTTTAGAAATGTTTATTTGTGCTTACAAAGGTACACTTTGTGATCTTACGTAAGAACTATCGAGACTCCCTCCCACCCCCTTGTAAGAAAAAATAAGACATGGTCGACCCCCCTCCCTCACTAAATCGTCTTACGTAATAAATGAACGGCCCGTCACAGAACAAATGTAAAAAAAAATCATTATATTATTATTGAAGTCCTTTAGACATTTTTTTCTAAATAATTACCTTCATAGAAATCCTTAAATAAATCCATTCTGAGATATATTCGATAAATATGGTACAACGTATTTTCATGATATTATCGTATATTTCTACTGATTGAACTGAATACTGCGTTCCGATGAAGATAAATCAAACCATTTCCTTCTTTTATAATCCTCGTTAAACCGACATAATACATCCAAGAAAGAGAGAAAAGCGTAGTTTGGGTTACGTGATTCTGTTTCCAGGAACGGTTCCTCCACCCCACTCTCCGCCCCGCAGGCAGTGTATTATCCCCCAGTTCCCCTTATTCTACCCAAGAAAGTTATTCAATTACCTACATGTGTGTTCTTCCCGCATAATATTCTGATCCCGGCAAAGAGTCCCTGAAACTATTTTAATTCGTTCAAAATTTAAAGGTTAACCTAATCTAGTCGCATGAATAACTGATCGGGATAGCGTAGTTCATATTTCCCAAACTTTCCATCGTAATATGAAATATATTTATAATAATATTTGACTTCTAGTTTTACCTTTCTTGCCTCCTTTATTTCGGCGAAACTTTTCCGGATGATGTATCAGCAAGAATAGGAACTAAGAGGAAAGCCACTGAGTCGAAATAATAATAAGTTTATCACTTCACAACTTAACCCCACGTTTAAAATTCTTTCAAACGTGTACTTATTGCCAAAATTATTCAGGTAATTAAGTAAGTTTCAAAGTAATCAAATAATTTAAATATTTTATCGTTTAAGTTAGCATTTATTTTTCTGGTTGATGTTCGAATAAGTTATGAAAATCAAGGAAATATTCTTAAGGTACAGTCTGTCAAATAAGAGTAGAAAACATAATAGGGCGCAACTGTTGATCCAATGGCAATACTAAACACATAACTCATGGTGTTAAAGTAAAGCTGTGTAACCTACATTTTTTGTAAAAAATAAAAAAACACATAAAAGTGGGAAAAATATTTGTTTATTGCAATTTTGATACCTCCGATCTCAAAATTAGAATTGATATAGGTATATTATACCTTTGCAATTTTTGTTAATACGATGAGGAATAACGATATTATAGTAAAATAAAAAGCACAGTTGGAAATTGCTCACATTTATTTAATACTAGTTTAAGTACCCAGCGTTGCCCGGGTTTTAGATCATGTCTCTAATTTTAGATCTGAATATATTTAATTCATTCCGACCTAAAAGTAGTGTAACTACTCACCATTAGTGATTCTTCCTTTTTACCTACTGTTAAATTCAAATTCATGTTATATTCAATGAAAGCAAATCACATTATAAAACACTATTTAATCAAATTTATAAGATACCTTAACAACAGTGCTTCTTCGAATTAATTTTTTTTCTTTAAAAACAAAAAAAAGGTTTTTTAAATGTGACTTACTGTGTTTTATACATTCAGTGTCATTGCGATTTGAAAGAATGTTTGACAGGTAAATTGGTGTTGCCAGTCTACAAATATAGTAGTTCAATTTTTAATATTTTATACTCTTAATTGACAGACTCTATCTGTTATTCACAATTTGAAAAGCTTTAATGATATTTTATTTTTTAAAAAATCTCTAAGTCTAACTGAAAATTGACTATTTTATTGCTTTGACAAAAATGCAAATATGAAAGTTAATTGAAAATTCGATTACGAATGGCAAATCTCACAGGCATTAATCAACTGAAAAATATTGTTATAACATGTATTTATTTGCCTTCATTCACAATTTTTTTCTATTCCTAAATACTGTATGCGACGTCGGCAGGTTCCATTAAAATGAAACCTTTCATGGTAACATTGAACATTCTCTTTGCGACCTCTGCATAATTAACTGAGTATGAGAGTATGTTATACTGATAGTTGACTTAAGTGTTAAATACCCTGCAAAACAGTGAAAACTTATCAATTAACTGTCTTTCGTCAAACAAAATTTTAAAGGTCTAAATCGACATCTAATAATCAATCTTTATGGTGATATTTATTTTAAAGGTTTAAATCGATACCAAATAATCATGCTTTCTGGTAATTCTTATTGGTAAAAATCGATACCCAATAATCATGCTTTCTGGTAATTCTTATTGATTTAAATCGATACCCAATAATCATGCTTCTGGTTTTACTTATTTTAAAGGTTTAAATCAATACCCAATAATCACGCTTTCTGGTAATACTTATTTTAAAGGTTTAAATTGACGCATAATAATTAAGCTATCTCGTAATGCTTATTTTAAAGGTGTAAATCGACATCTAATAATTAAGCTATCAGGAAATACTTATTTAAAAGGTTTAAATGAATACCTAATAATCATGATTTTTGGTAATACTTATGTTAAAGGTTTAAATCGATACCGAATAATCATGCTTTATGGTAATACATATTTAAGGTTTAAATTAACACCTAATAATCACTCTATCCAGTAATACTTATTTTAAAGATTTAAATAGACACCTAATAATCACCTAGTAAAATTTATTTTATTAGTTCGGTGATTTACACGTAAATCGGTTGAATCTTTACTAGGTAAGTTGGAGGTTGTAAAGTATAAAATATGCAACTCTATCACACATGTACTTTTGGTTTTTCTCTCAAAAAACTTCAATCAAAGTATTTTTCTTAACTCTATGTAAAAATTCCTTCCTCCATTCTCATTCTAACTCTCTATTTAATTCCAAATCATTTTAAAATTATTCAAAATTCATTTTTACTTAATTAATTGATTTATAATCAAAATATAATCTTTTTTTATCCCTCACACTTTGAATTAAAATACACTTAAAACGAAGAAAGCCACATAATCAATTCTTTTTTTCAATTTTAATTATCTCTTTGCGTTTGTACATGCGGAAAATATATCTAAAAAGCCAAAAAAAAACTTGCTGTCGTTAGACAAGGAAGATATAATATTTACCGTAACTGTATATGTTGTAGGTACCTAAAAACACATCTCTGTAATCTGGAGAGTCGCTACTGTTTTTTTTTTGAAAATTCAATTTACTCTAAAACCTGTCAGAAACTATATCAAGGAGCATATTTTTTTCCTTAAGAAATGTAATGTAACTAAAAACAAAATACCAACAAAGCGTAGTATCAAAGCAAATGCAGTCTAATTATTCTGTTCTCAAAAACCAGTCACAAACAAGGAGGTAACGCGATGCTGTTGTATCTCATGTAACAGCTTTTTTACGAAGTTTAAAAATCCATGAAGGAAATTTCATTCGTATCTCCCACTACGCCGCAGTGTGTTTAGAATTCTCCAAGATAGAGTCAGTCCCTTTACAAGGTAGACTGTAGCGCTACAATTAATATCGTTGTGACTATAATATCCACATCCCACATCTCATGTTTTCGAAACACGTTCCCGTGTGGAGTTAACCCGGTATGCGTTTTGCAGTGTATTCTTCTTGACCGCTATCACGATTTTGTCACCCCAATACACATACTCGTATTTTGAAACATCTTTTGAGAGATGATGATGTTTTAGTAAATGGTTAAATGTGAATGATTGCTTTAGCTCTTCAGTTTGGTCCAAGGCTCGTGAATGCCGGGGTTTTGTGTTCGCTGAACTTATTGATGCACGTGATGATGGTGAAAAGTGAAAAGGTTATGATTTGATCTCGAATAGATTAAAACATCTTTTGGTTAGTCTTTGGTAATAATAAGATTAATTTATATAAGTTTCTATTTAACCCTTGATTTACCCGGTGACTTCATACATACACAATTTACCTGGTGGAGTCCCCAGGACTCCATGAAATAAAATCATAAATTTAGGATGAAGTAAACACTTTTTAAAATGAAATGCTACTTCTATTTATTTATTGTATATTTGGTTTTACAATGGCATAGGTTTTTACTTAAAATTATAGAATCTCAGACTTTTATTAAGGAACATCTAGAATATGGCACTTTTTTTAACAAAATTGCAAACCTAACTTTTAGTCTCAACATTTCAAAAGTAAACAAATTTTCAAAGTAATTTTTAAAGAAATATTACTAAAATATATTCAATTCTTATAAAAAGCAAAAAAAAAACATGGTTCGAACAAAAAAAAAGTAATCACGCTAGTGGAATCCCACGGACTCCTCCATCATGATTACTTACCAATCGGAACCGCGCGCATTAAGGTCCATGCCCACTACACCGTTCCATACCATGACCGTACTATGAACGTATCAGACACGAAATAAACACGCTACGCCCTACTATGCCCACTAGAACGTGCTAACACCGTATTATACCCGTACGTAACGGGTATAGTGACCGTATGATAACCGTACACACCGCGGTTAGAGTCCGTACCAACCCCGTTCAAATGTCTGTCTACCGCTGACGCACGTCTCACAGAACTGAACACAAATTATGAACTGACGGAGTGGCAACGCGGTTAGAACGGGGATCATCCGCGTATGATCCCCGTTCTAACACCGTCGCGTGCCATGCATAGAGCGGACCGGCACCTGCAAAATATTGTCATCGAGAATTTGCCGTCAGTCCGGTCATGGTACGTGACGGTGTTGATCGGTGACGCGACGAACTAGTGGGCAGCGTTTCATACTGATCGATACAAAGAATATTTTTTTGCATGCGCTGCTACGGTTACGGTCATGGTATGGAACGATGTAGTGGGCATATACCTTTAACGTTCGCTCTCCCCCGCGTTGAACGTATCACTGCATGAAAGTACTGGAACGCACAATTTGTAATTCCAAAAACTAACGGTTTTATGAGCGCTGAAAGTTTTCAATGGAGTCCCAGGGACCTACCGGGTAAATTAAGGGTTAAGAACTTAATTTCTGTACTATTCTAGCAAAGGCTGAATGTTGTTTACTATTGATATCGTAGGAAAAGGTGTAGGGGCGTGTAAATAGCCCCTGACACGAGGGACTACCCTATGTAAATTAACGAAAATTGAATTCTTCCCTATGTGACACAAAAACAGTTGACCCAGCAATTCCAAAATCCAAAGTGAAAATAAAACAATACTCACTCAGAGAATGCAGCTCATCCACGATGTCCAACACAAAAGACACTTCTTTTCATTAAAAAATATCAAGGCGGTATTGCATAATCTTAACAGATGTTTCGCACAGCAAGGAAGTTTCAACAATGAATAAATTTGCATATTAATAATACGTGCCAAAAAATCTTGTACAACAATAATCCAATTATTGGATGAATTATTTTAATGACTGACTAGGAGAGACATCTCTTGGCTTTGACTCACACTCCCGTCGGAAATAATTGCCTGATTCACAGAGGTAAGGAAATGCATGAATATACTGAATTTAAAGTCACATAGGTAAATTCAATACAATACAAAAACCATAGATGGCGCCCTCATGGTCTCATAGCATAATTTATTAATTGATTACGAAAATAAATCCAAATATATTTATGGCGCGTATCCAAAAGGTGAGAAATAATTTGAAAGATGATTACCGTAGAAAAGATTCATGACTCGAATTCTTGCTTTTATGGCAATTGAATTTAAGATACTGAACTACATGAGAAGAGAGTGAATTTGAACGTCATAAAAAAGTTAATAATATTTAATAAAAATTAACGATGATTTATTAAATGATATTACATGCAATTAACCAAGTGATACAAAACACAACCGTGAAAAAATAAAATAATTCCAGTGCCGATTATGGCAAATGAATCGTTGAGTTCCAATATCCATCTGATATTGGAACTCAACCAAGGCGTTCTTTTACCAAGGCACTTACTGAGAAACGTATATAACATACCTTCCGTTATTCTAATTTTTACAGGGGTGATATTTTTGAATTAATAAATCAGGTACGCCTCATACGTCATACATATATCTGATAATGATATATTATCGTGAAAACAAGCTTACGGGTTCGAATTATAATTTTTTATTGAATTGAAAACGTGGTTCACAAATCGCGTAAAATATTTTTAACTCGGTTAAAAATGAATGATTTTAAGCATTTGAAATCTGGTTTGGTTTTTGCCGGGCGAGAAAAACGAAAATATTCTATACGTGAATATTTTAAATAAGCTTCACATGCGATGGGGAAATTTGGGAAATTGTGGTCCATCGTATAAAAGTATATGCGAGGGTCTAAAAAAGTTCACTAAATAAAATCAGAACACTGCGCGGCTCACACTCTCTGGCTAAATGGGTCTCGGGGCTCTGCGACGAATAAACCCTGAAAACAAGGGTTACTCGACAA
Organism: Limnephilus marmoratus; assembly: GCA_917880885.1. Classification (NCBI taxonomy): domain Eukaryota; kingdom Metazoa; phylum Arthropoda; class Insecta; order Trichoptera; family Limnephilidae; genus Limnephilus; species Limnephilus marmoratus. The sequence goes on from OU862910.1 coordinate 33,191,032, forward strand.
AGGACATCATTATTGATATTATTAAAATTCGTAATAGAAAGGAATATTTTTCATTTTTTATTCGTCAATTCACGTGTTGTAAAGGTTTTCCGAATTTCACATTGTTAAAAATATTAATTTCGTTGGTGTGTTTCTGTTTATATTTGTAACTCCGGTACAATTAACTCTAGATCTGCGATTTGATTTGATTTTTAAAATTGGAACTGACTGTGGGAACAATTCAAACGAGTGATGAGGTAGGTACAAACTATTTTTATTTTAAATAATCTTTACATATTTATTTATTTATTTATTTGAGACACAAACAGGATATTTATAAAACATTTTTGTGGGTTAAATAAAATAAATTAAAATACAAATATAAATATCCCTAGACTAATGTGTCTGCAGTAATCACATTTGAATTTTTACAGAAGCAAACACATGAAAAACAATGCAAGTATTATTTATACATAACTTTAAAAACAAAAAAACTAAATACAAAATTGAAATACATTATAAGTATACAATATATATGAAGTATTTCCTGAGATGTAATAAAACAACAATTTTTTTTTTATTTTTTTAGGTGCACAAATCGTGGAGATAATTTTTGAAACATGTTACATTATTTAGAAAAATATCTATGAAAGTGTGTATTTTAACAAGATCGTTGTATGATCGACATATTCTGGACACAGGATTAAAATATCCAGTATTATTGGTAAAAATTTCAGTCCAGAATATGCTTAGGTTTCTGGTAGATTTGGGCCTGGCGAATAACTTGATTTGGTTGACTAAGTTACTGTCTACACGATTATTCACAATATTATATAGCATTAAGAGGTCATTTATGTTTCGTCTTTTAACCAGACTTTCTAATTTAAAATGTCTAAGTCTTTGTTCGTACCCGTCTAGAAGATGATAGACACCTGATCGGTAAGACAAAATCCGTGTAAATTTTCTTTGGACTGATTCGAGTCTAGATATCTGTGTAATATAATGTGGATTCCAGACTGTTGACCCGTACTCAAGAACACTTCGGATTAAGGAATTAAATAGAATTATTAGACTGTTAGAATTCTTAAACAGTTTGGTTAATCTTACAATAAAACCAAGTAATTTATTTGATTTACACACAATGTATTCAATGTGTTGATTGAATGTTAGTTTGTTGTCAAATATAATTCCTAAATCTTTTATTGATTCAACTGTTTCTAGATTGTGACCACATATGCTATATGAATACAGAGTTTTGTTGGTGTTCTTCGTGAAATTTATAACTTTGCACTTAGCTATATTCAGTTCCATTTCATTGTCGACACACCAGGTAGATATTGTGTTAAGGTCTTGTTGTAAGAGTTCACAATCTTTCATAGATTTAATTGCTTTATATAATTTGAGGTCATCAGCATATAGAGAAAAATTACATCGGAGTTTGTATGTAAGGTTGTTAATAAAGATTAAGAAAAGTAAGGGTCCAAGGTGAGATCCTTGTGGTACGCCCGACGTAACTAATATTGGGGAAGAGTTAAAACCGTTGACAGTAACTAATTGACTTCTATGTGATAAATATGAATAAAAGCACATTCAAAATTCCTATCTTTATCTAGGCATAATCTATTATAACAACCTCCCATTAAAATTAAAAACCATCGAAAATGTGCAGGAATTTATGCCCAAATTAAAAAATTACCTTAAACTGCTGTAAAAGTCCCAAATGTGTTTACTTTATATCTTAAAGTCTGCTATTTTATAAATCGTTCATTCCTTCTTTTTCTTTCATTTCTTAATTTCTATATCTCTAAGTCAACTATTGTATAAATCTTGCGTTCTTTCTTACATATCCTTTACTTACTTATTACAATAATTTTTGTTACTAACTTACATGATTCTTTAATTTATGATGATTTTTTAAATTTATATCATGATTTTTTAAACTCTTAATAATTTTTATTTTTCAATTTATACATGATTTTTTAACCTACTTATTATTTACAATAGCCTTTATTACTAACTTACACGTTCTTTTAATTTACTAATTGAGCTAGAACTCCCTCACCAAACACAAGAGCATTGTCACTTTATGGTGAGGAAAGGCAATTTTTTTTATTTCTTTGTTAAAACCTTATGTAACTATGTAACTGATGTAACTTTATATTTAGATATTTTTAATCAGCATTGCCAATAAAAAATAAAAAAAATTGTTTTTAGAAAACCTTGCGTCACGATGTTTATTCGAGATAAACTCCGAAACTACTTAACCAATTTTGATGAAATTTGGCTTACTGTGTGTAATGTAGTCCAACTTAAAAGACGTGATATTTATATCGATTATTTACTTCAATATTTATTATTGCGAATGAAATGTTTATTAAATGTTTGTTATAAGACAATGATTTTTAAGTATTAGTAAGTTCCATAAGTTTCTAATAGATGGCGATGTGAGTTAATTTATGGACAAAACAATTGGTTATCTAGGTTGGGTAACCATTCAGTAGATGTCGTTGTGTTTCGTTAGCCACAGCAACGCGTTGCAGGGTCAGCTAGTAATTCTATATTTACCTGTTCAAATTCATTCGAAATGTAAATTTATGATCGTCTCTAATATTGAGATGTTTATATTTGGAAGGCTAATCCTCAAATTATATAATTCCCTTGATTTGTCACGGGTCTGTACCAATATTTTTGTAATTGCCTTAAAACTATAAATGTTCTTTTTAATTATTTTTGGCTGCTACCACCAATCAAACTGAGCGATTTGGGAGTTAAAATATCGCCCAATATTCATGTAACTCACCACCGAGTCTGGGAGCAAATTTAAAAAGTTTAGATCTATTTTAATGAATTTATCTCCATTCTCTTTATCAAAATGGCGTGTGGTTAAATCATAATATGAAATGCGTTTTCTCTGGATTGAAGATATTTTTTTTATTAGTTTTTATGTACATATACATGTAAAATAATCATGAGTAATTACATTTTCAGGTTACAATCGGATTAAACTCAAATAATTAAATACTAACATGCAACATTGATTAGAAACAGTATAAACATATATATGTATATAATATACAACCTTTACGAGAGTGTAACTACTCGTGTGTAAAGGGAAGAAAAAAAATATTTTTTTAAATTAAAAAAAAAATTATAATAAAAATTATAACACATACATTATATATACGTACTTACATATATCAAATGTATAAAAAAATAAAATTATATTAAATAAATTTTTGAATTAGTATTGTTAATTAAAGGTTAAAGCGGTTCTAAGTGGCTAAATTATTTAAGATATTATTGTTTAATTTATTTTTGAATTTATTGTAGTCAGGTTCTAATCTCAGTTCTATTGCTAGTTGATTAAACCACACCACTCCATTGTACGTGTAGTAGTGTTATGCAAAACTGGTATGCATCAATGGCGTACACAAGCGACCCACTGTGTTTTGCCTATTGCTCTCAACGCGGACCATGGCGTGGTGCGACTTCTTAGAATAATCTTTGTGTATTTAGCAGTGTATTTTTATTAGTGAAAAAGTTGAGAGGTTGAATAATCCGATGGTTTCTTAGTAATAATTTTGATTATTAGCCTTTGAGTAATTTCCAACGGTAAAATTAAGGTTTTGTAAGCTCCTCCCCGTGCAACGATACCGTGTTGTATTATCGAATGGGCTAGAGCATAGTATATATTTTAAAGAATTTTTAAGTTAAGTATATTTCTTAAATTAATAAATATGTATATAAGTTTTCTTAATCTATTTATAGTATTGGTGATTTGAGTCTCCCACTTGAGGTTACTATCTATTATTACACCCAAATATTTTATTTCTTTTTTATTTGCTATGAATACAGTCATTATTTTGGCATGTTAATATTTTAGTGGTGCATTTTTTTAAATGAATTTTAATATTTAAGGCGATAGGAGGAGATTTATTATATTATTTATAATATTATTTTTATTTTACGCACCAGATTTAAATGTCCGGGTTAAATTTTCCCCACAGGAAAAACTAAACCCTTTCACACACTATTATATTTTTTATCATTATTCATTTATTATTATTATTATTCATAATAACATGTAACAATTGTAACATAATAACGATGATGTAATTTTAAATTTTAACAGCACTTTATTTTTACTTTTTGAAATCAGCAATCATTCATTTTGATCATGTTGTATTAAAAAAAGAAAAAAATTACCCTACTCCCAACTTTATCAGTGAAAATTTTTGCTTGTGTAAAAATTATAAAGGAAAGAAATCGCGAACCCGTCGCTTATATTTCATATTGCGAAGTACTCATGCAAACAAGTATTTAATCTTGCAAAGTGTATGCTTTCTATACCTAAAATAATATTTTTTTACTTATTAAATTAAAAATATATTTATACTAGGTATTTTAATGTGTTCTCACTTACGTGTGAAATTTTCATCCACGAGTCTTGGTTAAAATCATACTAACTTACCTGCTCGTCATCAGTGTACATACTAAAGATACTCAATATTTGTTTTACAATTTTCTGGAAAAAAATCCTCCTCAAAATCAATTAATTCAATAAACATTACGTTGCCCTTTCCTTCCATCCGTGGTCCAAATAAAGTTATCTAAAGATTTCCAATCGCGTAAGCTTTTCGATGGGAAAAAGAATAAGGGATGGAACTATCGGGTAGCTGTTCTCTGTTCCCCCCTAACAAGATGGGTAAAATACTCTCAATTTGTATGTTGACCGTGTTAGAGATGTTACATTATTGTGCGGGAGGGAAAAAGGGTCAATAGTCAATGACGATAAATTTAATTCCCTGTCAGACTACCGATTCTATAGTCTCTGGACGTTTGTGTGGCAAAGGAAGGTATTTTTAGTGAAAGAAATCTTCGTTTCACGTTTCATATATTGAAACCCACTAATCATTGTGCAGGTAAGGTAAAAAAAAACTTCTGTTGGTCTTTAAGAATTTGCTGAATGTCGATTAGTTTACTAAAGGTACTTCCTGGTTGGACGCACACATAATATAGTTGCATTTTAACTATACATGACATAAAATCTGTTCAAATCATTAAAATTAACGTAAGCTCCCGGACGGTTATCTTTGGCATCGTAAAAACTGAACAATCTTGCGACGTTGTTTTTTCAGCTTGCAACGTATTTTGCAGAAAAAAAATATTTCAATTCAAATATCAAAATTAAAACTAACGCCTTATTTTTCAATTGAAATACTCGTTAAAAAGAGAGAATTGAAATTTTAACAGAACCCAGGTAGTATCAATATAACCAGTTACTTAATAAAAATATCTCAATAAAGAACGCTGCTAAAGGTACGTGTTTTTATTCAAAGTATCCAGGGAAAAGGCCGCGGAATCATGGATTTTTAAGACGCCATTGAAAATAATTCCGACTTATATTAAAAGGATCCGTCTCTTAATTTCGATTTTGCGCAGATTTGGCCAAATTCTCTGGGCGCTTTAACTCCAAGGTTCCCACACAATTCCCTGCATTAAAATTAACGCCAAGATTCGGTGGAAACAACGGAGAGAAATTCAAAATTAAAAGCGTCCATTGTGGGTTGATGGTTATCGCCGCCCTAGCGGCAAGTAATCGAATTAATTTTGACGTTTGGAGGGTAAAATGGCGGGAGCAGGGATCAAAGCGAGCAATCGGCTGACGGCGGACGGCGAAAGGCGATGGAGGATGGAGGCTCTCATATCAATTACAGGCCCACGGTCGCAAAGAGCGTTTAAAACACTTGTAATTTGGTTTCGTCACAATTCAAAAGTAATTTTATTCCCCGCAATCGGGACAAAGGCATTACTGTTTAATTGCGCTTCGTGATTTCTGAAATCCGCTAAGCTTTTATGCGCGCCTTTCGGCGGCAGTTTGCGCTAACGTCGGCGGCCTCAGCGAGGAGGAATTATTTCGCTAGAAATACTTTTAGCTAATGACCTTATATTTCATAAAATTCTAACTTATGAAAAGAATTAAAACTTTCAAAAATCATTGTTTTCTTGCGCAAAGAATTTGTTTTTTCAGATATAATAAAGAACGATTATCATCCACCCCAAAACACATACAAAGTGATCAATCTATTTATGAAATTAAGGCGAAAACTGGAAATTCTGAAAATCATAACACAAATATCTAAGAATAAAAAATAAGGTGAAGTATCCATAAACATAAAATAAAGCGCTCATTGAATTTAATTGTGTGGTTTTCTTAGTAGTCAACCTTTTCCTTCAACCTTTTGGTAAGCAGACTTCCAGTATCCTCAACCCCTAACACTGATATACATTATTCATAGAGCCTTGCTTTGGCCACGAGGGTTACACATACTCCCCTAAGCGCGGGTTGGGTTCCTGGAGTTGCTTATTGGGGATATTCTTGTGCAATATTCTAGATCCTAGTAGGTACGATAATTGGAGTAACTAAAGTGCACTATTTTCCATCGATATTTTTTCTTCCTTGCCTTGAGATCCGACAAAAGCATCCAAGTGTGTATTATTTAAAGAGAACAGTATTATATAACTTATGGAAGTTCGTATTTTTTTACAAACAATCGTGTATTCATGTCGTTTGTCTATTTACATTTGTGTCATCCTTTCTTAGTCTTGACCAAATAAACGAGCATTTTGTAGGTATTTTTATTTATCACATTACATTCACAGTCTACTTTTACTGCAATAAATACTCCACATGTATACTTGTAATGTTATAAATTTAAAAAACGCAGCGATTTGAGTCACAAGCGATGCCATCGAATAATTTATAATATCTAATCCCAAATTATTTTAGGTTTATAAATAATGGTACAGCCTATTCTGCTCTTAAAACACTCCAGGGCTAAGGTATCATCTCCAAAATGTATGATGTCTAATATTACAGCCTCTTACTCAATACTTTTTTTTATGTTTTTCTTAGATTACCTGCATAAATAAAAAAACATTATTGTTTTAATTGGGAGCTTGTGACATGTCCATTAAGGTGGGTCACGAATCACGACTGTATGGGAAAAAAATCTTGTTTCGATTTATCTAATAGTGATAAAAGGGTGTTGAATGAAGATATGAAATCACATATTTTTTTTAATAATATTTGGATATCATCGTCTTCCTCCGGATTGACTTGTACATACATTGACTTCTGAAAAACCCACCCTTCTTAAATTTAAAAAAATGTTAGATAAACCATTAAAAATGAAATGTTTTTCAATGAAACCAGAAATAGAGGTAATATTTTTATTTATTTAATTTTAAAAAATAACTAAAATTAGCTCAAGGCAGTGTATTCAAATACCAGCAAAATCCTTCTTACACTCATTTCGGCATTATTTTGCGAAACTCAATCTTGGGACTTTTTGTAAATGATTTCGTAAATATATTTGCTATGTAGGTAAGATTAAAAAATATACTGTTTTAAGAATTCGTCATCACTTTTATACACTAGAAATAACCCATTAACATGAAAAATTTCAAAACTTTGAAGTGAATCTGGAGGAAAAAGATCGTATCAGAAATATGAAAAATTTTAACACGTCGTTTTGAAACCTTTTGGCACCCTTTTATCGCTCTTAGAATTTAAAAATAACCTTTTTTCAAATGACCTATCTTAATATCCATTCTCACAAAAAATAGAATACAAAATTACAATTAAAAATATATGCTAATTATTTTCCTTTCAATTATATAAATGTATTTAACAACTCACAAAATACTTGCAATTCTAGAACAGGATAAGCACAATAACGACAAATACCGAAAACAAACGCATTTTTTGGATAAATTACACTACAGATACCAGCTACACAACTCAAACATCTACACTTGCGCAATACAAAATACACACGAGTATTAGAATGGAACTGGTTGCAATACTCCTAATTATGTAGTTATCTATATGTATTTTTCCGTGTTATTTTTAAACATTTTTTTTTTTCGTATAGGAACTATAAAATTTTTTAATTGTTACAATTTTAATTTTTATTTGTTTATGTCTTTACTATTATTAATTTTGGCCTTCCTCGTTAAAATTAACCAACCTACCATTAAAAAACGTCATTCACGATACAAGTGAAGTCATAGCATGGAGGACATATAAAACAACATCATAGGATAAGATGGACTTATAATGCAAGTTTCAGTTATAATGAAAATATTCTGAAACGAAATGTGTTATATTCACTATGGAAACAAAAATTCATTGCAGGCATTTACAATTTTGATTTAAAAACCTGTACCAAAGCTGTACGAAAGCGTGTTATACTACTGTTAAGTGATTTTGAGATGAAGAACTTACTAATTCATTATATATATTTTACTTTAAAAAATGTAGCAATATATACAAATTAGTTGATTGCTTCAGCTTTATTTTTTAACATTCCCTATCAGCGAAAAGGCTTTTTAACGCAAACGTCATGAACCTTATTCTTTATTGATATATTTATTGGTGACCGGACAACTCAGAATCTAGCAACTTCAACATCTCCTTTGAAAAGTTATTAAAAGTTAGGTGAAATTGATTACATAATTTAATGACTTTTCAAAAGGGTGTACGTTGCATGATTCTGAGTTATCATGGAACCATATTTATTATGTTGAAGAAGGTCCAAAAGAAAACATCTACTTTTCTGAAATTTCTCTACCTGAGGGAGTATGGCTCTACCCTAGCGACTTTTTCTTGGGCATGCTCGGTATACACCATCTATGGGTCAGAAGGGATAATAATATGCTCATTGTAACACATTTCTTCAGAATGATTCGCGGATAGTTCGAAAACTCGACTATCATGGAGAGCATTGGTTTATATGTTCCCGATGGTTATCTCCGTCACTATACTGTTTTATATCCCGGCTTGCAAAACTAACTTACAGTCGTTAGAGCTGTCTTATTTTTTAATAGAATCACTTCGAATATCGATAAGTTTAACATCAATGAATCACAATTCAAACGGCAAGCTTTGTTGCGGTTAGTTTAAACCTGCTTATTTAGGTTGAAAAATGTACCACTTTTATTTTTCTGCGATTGATTTTGGTCCAAAAATGGACCACATTTTCCTACCATTCGTAAAACATTTATTGTAATTATTTTAAAAATTTCCTGGGCCAGCCGTTTATTTTAACACGAAGCTATTGAAATGCTTTATCTATTATGACTACAGATGTTGCAAATCCGAACTTTGTAGACTATTTTAGAACAATGTTAAAAATAATTTTTTTAAATATTTTTTTCCCGCCGAATTTTTGAACAGCTGTTTACGGATAAAATTAAGTCCTTTTTCCATAGATATGCACCTTTAATTATCAAGTATACCACAGACAAAATACAGAAACCGAAAATATTCTATGTTGACCCGAATAAGTATCCCTCACGGCAATTTCAAGTAAAAAAACATCCAGGATTCGCGCGATTATAATTTTTAAGATTTTTTTATATTTTTTTCATAAATTCTACAAATATGAGATATACGGTAAAATATGGGTTATTTTAATGGCTATATAGCACTATAATATTTTTTTATGTCTCTAAGTCAAAATTCGAAGGTATGATTTTTTTTTATGTTGAAAAATTAAAAAAAAGAGCATCTGGGAAATCTCAAGCAATCGAAGCAAATTTATTTATTTCGCGTGATCGCTCCAGTGTATCTCATCTAAAATATTTTCTCTTTTAAAACAGCTTTGAAAATTTTATTTTGTAATGTTTAAAAAAAAATTATTGATTTAATGCTATGTATATATTATCTTTATTTTTAGAGTTCTCTAATTAATATAATTAAGAGAGTGTGTTTTTTTTGTTTATTGAAATACTCATTTCGTTTTAAACTCTAATGAGTTCAGATTATGTAGCGTTCATTAATTTTATTTAGTTCCGATTAACTTCACATCAGACCGCACATGTATCGATTAAACTTACACAAGTTATCTTCATAATTTATAAGTCTGACACTAATCTGAAATGTTTACAGGCCTCACACGCCCTTGCCTGGTGGATTAGGAAGCTAGGGCTGGGGCGGGGGTTGGGGCGGGGTGGAGGAGAGGGGTGGTTGGGAGTCACCGCCACGCCACTGAGGGACCTGTTGAACTGGCAACCCAGTACCAGTGCCAGTACCCAGCGGTGGGCGGAAGGTTCTGTGGGAGGGCGGGCGGGGGATGAAAACAATGACACACAAGCCTCCTTAATGACACAACTTAAGCATTCGTGCTCGAGTGTAGGGAATGCTTAACTGCCGAGGATGTTGACATATCACGAAATGGCCTTTTATTTGTGATGGAAATTGAACAATCAAATCATTTTCGTGCATTTTCAAAGAAAGAATGGTATCCAAAACTGATGTCGGTACCTCAAGTTATTATTATGAATTCACATTAGATGTGTTGTTAGTTAAGAAAGTTGTTAATATAATTTTTTAAGGTCTTCAATTTAATGTCCGACTAAAAAAATGCTTTGAGATATTATTACGAATTTGAAAGACACAAAATGTTTAGAAAATGAGTTGATTTTACTCGTATTTGCGTGCTTATAAATTGTTTTATTTCAACTCGCAACCATATTCAAAATCATTATGTAAGATGAAAATCTTCTTACATCTCGGTTTAGCCGAGAATCCTCAAATTATTTTTTTGTTATAATTTCCATGTTTTATTGCGGACAAAGTGCTATGCAATCAATATTATTCAAATGTCATAAATAATTATTGTCACCACACAGAATGATTTATAAGTCTCTCATGAAAGGTATTTTATAAGAATACTTGACAAAAATCAAGATGTATTTTTTTTATTTTCTTTACAGAATTGAGAGATTTTTTTATTGGTTCATTATATTCAAGACTTTAGATCATTTACACTTTAATTGAAAGCACTTAAATACCTAATCAAAATTAACAACACGTTACGAAACCATCTTCCATTGAAATGAAGATATTCATTATAAAGTTATTTTCATATTAACCTGACGCAAAACCCATTGGTTTTAAAACAAGTCGATAATTATGATAAAATAAGTGGTGTGTGAGTAGGGTCAGTAGCGTAGCGAGGGGAGGGCGGACCGCCCCGGGTGCACCCGATAGGGGGGTGCCACCCGACTGAGTGTCACCCCCCAAGAGTACAATTTTCTGGTCACCCCCCTCCCCCAGGACGCGGACCAATTTTTTATGAAGTCGTAATTTGTGTTTGTCAACTTTTATGGGGGGGGGGGGGGGGTGACACCACGTTATCCGCCCTTTCTCGGGTACCACCCATGCTAGCTAAGCCACTGCGTAGGTGTCTCCGGACAGTCTACCGTCAGGTGTAAGCTGAGTAGCGTCGTTGGACTTCTTTCGTTTCCAAACCCAGGAAACGTACAGTGAGAGGTGATGATTTGAAAGGTTATCCTTTGTTGTAAGTAAAAAAACTTTGTTTTGTACTGGGAATGTTGTCGTAAACTTTAGTTTATTCAGATGCATGTTAAGTTGTACAGAGTTTCGATTCTATTCTGGAGTTGCAATTTGTAAAATTTAGATAAGAATTGTTGAAAACTGGCAAATTGTTGACTGGCCAAAATCAAAACAAGCAGTTTTATACACAACAAAGAGAACTGACAGCGGGGCAACAGACAAAAGAGATAATAGACACAAAATGCATTGAAATGTTTTAGTAAAAGGTGACATAGACGCGAAAGTTATATGAAAAGGACTCCACACATCGAGATTATGCAAAATGATAAAATTGGAAGTGCTCAGTGCAAAATGAAATAAAACATTTAAAATAGGACAATCACAACACACAACAGTGTGTACATTTTCATTTAACTAAAATGATGCCATAATGTGAATTTGCGATAATTGAAGAAAGAAAATTAACTCTAGTTTTAAATACGATTTTAAACAATAATAATTACAAGTGGTGAAGTTTGAGATCCAGCGTGTTGGTGTTTTGTGCCCTGGCTGACAGTGCTTAATAACAGAGAAGACACTTGACTAAATGTGTCGCGTTGAGTGGTTCACTTGGCTCGGATGATAATGCTTTTAACCTCTCACGTATGAATGTCAACGACTCTATTTCTTCTGCTCCGACTCCTCTCCTGGTATGGTAAAACTAATTCATTCTACTTTAATATATATGGAATTATAAATTAAACTCTAAATTTCAAAGTTTATCCTACGGTTTGCATTCCGTCTTTCATATTTACGAAAATGGACAATAATTTTTAGTTATGCAATTTTTATGGTATTGCTGCGCGTCGTGGTGAAAAAACACCATTCAGAATCGAAACAATTTTTGAAGTGAACTTCTTTAGCCCCGTTAGAGTGATTTGAAATTCTGATATAACGGAAATGACGTACTACGGCACCTGCGAAGCACCAAACTGCGCTCAAGGCTCCTATTGGCTGAGATTTTTTTTTATTTTTTTTTTATCAGGTTTGTCAACAGTGATTTACATCAAAGCTTTCACAGATACAATTACACTGAACATGGTTGATGCTATCAATTCAAGACAAACACAACATTGATAATATAATACTTGCATATACAATACATTCATTCACACAAACACATACTATACATTACAAAATAATAATTAACAAGTTTTACAAGGAACAAGTTTTGAGAACAATGAGTTTATAGGTTCATAAGTTTATAGAACAACGTGATAGGGAGCTTTAAAACTTGTTAAGATTTGATCTGAAGTTGGCCAATGTTGACATTGTCAAATTAATCGAATGTTTTTTATAAGCCTCATTGAAATTACGGCACATTCTCGATAAAGCTGAGTCATACCCCAGCTTAGTTCGATATTTTTTTAATATTTAACGGAACATAATTTACCAGTCGTGAACCAATTCTAGGAACATTGAACCTGATTTGATAAAGTAGAAAAGAACAGTTTATTAAACCATTTACAATTTTGAATAGAAAATTTAGATCTGTATTTAGTCTTCTCTGTTCAAGGGTGCGCACATTGTAGAATTTTAGTCTGTATAAAACGGAAACCACGCTAGTTTCTTCAATTTTTAACACAGTAGTACCTAGATACTACAAAGAACTAAATTTGCTCTTTCATTTGTTGAGAAATGTGGGCATTTGGAAATTATTTGAATATTTGAAATCTGACAGGTTTAAAAAAGCTTACATAATTATAAAAAAGTTATTCGGTGAACTCCACGAAGTGACCTGTCAGATAACATATTTTGATCACTTTCATCTAGTTTTGAAGGTTAGCGGGGAGCTAGAATTTGATTAAAATCACTGGAATAATATTTATACATTATTTGCTTGCATTCCTCGAGTGGCGAATCCTAACAATTCAACGATATTTCACACTGCAAGGTGATTGATCATTATTTCAATCTTATTTTTGAACGAGGATTGGCGATCAGTGGAAGTAATCCACCTCTTACCCGCCCTGGTATAAGTAACTGATGGTTACTCCTTCAAGGCTCTCGTAAGAATATTTTTTTTTTGATTAAACGAAGCTACATTTATTTATTTTGAACGAATCTAGACCTCCAGTGCCCATGCATACGTTGTTAGTAAGCAGTATGCAAGTGCTTAACAGGAAAAACAAAATGCAAAAAAATAGGTTAGTAAGACAAAGATAAATTAAGCGGGGCAAAAGAAAAACTCATTCATGAGACTCCATGACGATTGGACGATTGACGATTGACGTTGGCGATCACTCTTGAAAATGTCTCTCTGTCTTGCGCTGCCCGGAATAGCTCCTCCACACTTCTAATGCCGGTCCACTCTCGTATATTTCGCAGCCAAGACATTTGTCTCCTACCAGGCCCTCGGCGACCCTCTATCCTATCTATCCTATGAGGATCCTTCTGCGTTTGGTATATATGTATACAGAAAAGAAGGACACGTTTAGTAGGATAGTAGTTTCACTTCTACCGCGTGTGAACTGCACACATATTTTTTTTGTTCCTGAGAATATTTTTTTTTTAAATAATAACATTTCAAAAAAAAAAATTTTAATTTTATTTTTAAATAATAACATTTCAAATTTAATAATTAAAAACATGCCAAATAATGTACAGCCAGCTTTTTATACAAATAACAAATTAAAAAATTATATATTAAATAATAAGGATAAATGTGATTTTTTGAACAAATCTGGGGTTTATAAATTAATTTTTAATGATTGTAACTTTTTTTATATTGGAAAAACTTCTAGAAATTTTAACATTAGAGTTAAGGAACATATAAGATGTTTAAATAATAATAATTATTCTGAATTTGCCAACCATATTTTGGTAACAAGTCATTCTTTTGATATTAATACAGGTCTTAAAATTTTACATACTAACACTACGGGCATACAATTGGATAATTTAGAAATTTTAGAAATTAGAAAAAGCATGAATAGTCAATAAAATATAATAAATAACCAAACATTTTTTAACAATAGGCATATTTTAAATTTATTTTTTTATTAATACTTACATACTTAATTATAATTATTGATTTTTTGATTTAGACTAATTATTTTAATTATTTGTTTTTAAAAGTTTTTAATTATCTAAATGCAATTGTATTTTTCCTTAAATAATTTTTATATTTAATTTTGTATAACTATTTTTATGATTTGTAAGTAATTAATCACCTCTACTTTTTAATATTTTGTCTATGTTATAGTTTATTCTAATTTGTCTATACTTGTTTGTCATTTATTTTTCTTTATATTAACATATCCTGACGAAGATAACATCGTTATCGAAACATGTAGATATTGTTTAAAATATAGTGGTTTATACAAAGTGATCCGTTATTCATTATATAATTAATGATGCCACAAAGTAATTTTGCAAAGTTTGAAGAAGTAAATATATAGTATTGATATTTTATTTAATCAGAGTGTAATTTGAAAATATCATATGTAAAAGCCCCGAAAAGAGCGTAAATAAAAAATAAATTCGTTTAGGTTTGTTTGTTTGGTTGTAATTCCAGTAGGTGTAATTTAAGTATGTGTATTTCTCTCTATGCGTAATTTTGTCCATGTGTAATTCTGACCGTACGAAATTTTAGCAGTGTAATATTGGTATGGTCTGCCACAGGTCAACACAAGTGCTTCGCTACAGTTGGTACTCAGCGAGGGTGGCCGGGTTCATGGGGTGTGGTTTGTCCGGGTCTTGGCGGCAGTTGCACCTGTCTTTTGTGGATTGCCGGATCGGAAGAGACTGGTTGAGGGAGACCTTTTGACCTCTAGAGCAATTTTCTAGAGTAATGGGAAAGATGGATTAAGTCACTCCTGGACGCAATTGCCACCAGATTCCTACCCACCCCTCATACCTTTTCCCTCTCAGAAATTTCTCTCTTTCCTTTTCCAAAAAGACCCTCAATACACCATTCCCCAAAGACCTTGAGGGGAATTATTTTCGCATGTGTAGGGCTGATTTAAAAAAAATCCTGCGTGATATTCACGCCAACTACGTAATAGTGAAAGTTTTCGGGGTGCATTAAACGTGACAATCGAAGAAAAAAATGTGCTAATTTCAGGATTGTTGCTTCAAACATTGGTGTTCTTTGTTTTTCTGCAAAATATAATATATTATACGGTTTGAATCATATAACAGATTTCACAGACATCCTGACCTAGATGATAAATAACATGGGTTTGTATTTCAAAGAGCTTCGAGTCTGCAGGCACATTTTCAAGAAAACCCCGTTTGACTCGGTTATCGGTGTAGTTTAGAGGTGGTTTCCAGAAAGCCGCAGGGACAAATCCCCTTGAGAAGGAGCCACATTCGATGCTAACCTCCGTTAGGAGAAGAAGGTGAAGTATGTAATTTTTTTTTGAAGTGTTCAAATGAAATTTATATAATTTAGGTAGCTAAATTTACGAGAGATGGGAAGGCTGATAGAGATATTGAAAGAAGGGTAAATGCCGGTAACTCCATTAATGGAGGACTGAATGCCGTTGGCGCTAATAAAAAACTGCCAAAAAAGCGAAGCTGGCAGTCCACAATGGAGTTCTGATGTATGGCAGTGAGGCATGGAACTGGCAGAGGAAGGATAAAAGTAAACTGAATGCTGTTGAAATGAGATCCCTGAGACGTATGTGTGGTAAAACCATGTATGATCGTGTTAGAAATGTGGATATCCGCAAAGAATGTAAGGCTGATGTAAGTATAATGAGTAAAATTAAGAAAGGAACCCTCAGATGGTTTGGGCAAGTAGAGTGAATGAGCGAAGACAGTAGTGTAAAAAGAATATATGAAGCAAATGTGAATGGTAGAAGAAGTCGGGGACGCCCGAGGAAGACAAGGCACGATCAAGTGAACCAGATACTTGAGACGGGCCATGTCAAAAGTCAGAATAATAGAAGAGTATGTATGAGACGATGTATGAATGTGAGTGAGGCAAAGAGTGTGTGCCAAGACCGAGTTGTTTGGCGGTCCGTCCTCTCTGCCTACCCCTGCGGGGAAACGGCGTGATGGTTAGTTAGTTAGTTAGTTTAGGTAGCTAAATGTAGATATATTATTTCAGATGTAATTATTTAAAAAAAAATAATGAAGCATGTTTGAATCACGTTCCAGAGCGAAAGATTACCGTTAAAAATGAAAACTTGCGGTCTGCTTGAAATGGCTTAATTCATTTTTATTGATCAGCGACATCTGAATAGTCAAGAACTTTCAAGAGTTTCGTCTGTTTCCAACTCTTTCCCCTCTTATATCTATGCAGTCTGACAGCGTATCCATTGGGAACACCATATTCCCACGGTCTCCGGTCAGTTATTCGCTTATTGCAATATTCACATAGATTTTTAAAAACTCAAAACACGTGTGAAAAATTTACGAAAGTGGAATAGCATCATCAAGATGGTCAAAATATATCTCCAAGAGCTGTGGGCAGATCGGAAGTAATTATCTGTCTATCTTTCTATTACTATCTATCTTTCTTTAGCTCGGCCTTAGTTAGAGTTATGTTAAATATCTTTTAATTGTGAATACATCATGAGGCATCGTTTTAATAATTGTTTACGCTCCTAAAAAAACAACGTTGATTGTCTGCAACCAGAAATAACAGCTTTATAAAATATTCTCCCAACTGTTTCTGAAAATATTCATATCTTCATTTTCTTTATGCCCCGTTTGCCGTCTCTTCGATAGTCGTATTTCCCGAAGAGCCTATTCATAACCTTTCTAATGATGACAGTTCCACCGTATTGTGCAAGTCCAGCCATTCAAAAATATGCCATTGTACTCTTTGCTGGCAAAGTGTCAAGGAATATGAGCAATTCTGCCGCACTAAGTGGCAGAGAGCGGGAACTGGAAACTACAATACACTGGGGACTGTGAAATTATACAAAGGGTTGCAATTGATTCAATTCCATAAAACTTATTCGCTTGCAGATTTGAGTTATGGCTACTGTTCGAATTAAGTAGTAGGCACGAGTACCTTTTCAAATTATAATAATTGCTCGTGTTTATTTATTATTTATCATGTTTCAAAGGATTAATTTTCGTAATTTGTAATATTAATTTTACTTGTCTAACCCAACTCTCATTTTACGAACGACAAATATCTTCTTTAAGCTACCTGTATTAGTTATAAAAAAGTGTTTAGGTATGTAGGTACAATGTTTTGCTGTATTTCAATTTACCTTACCAACACCGGCAATAATTTATGTTAAGAATTAAAATATCACTCTTTTTTATTTATTTATTTATTTAAGCAACATAAACAGTCTTAATAACATAATATACATAAGAGGATGACAAAAAACAGACCAATTATTATTAATGTTCACAGATCGGTATTTAGAAACATAAAAGTAACTGAATGTAAACTAGAATATTTAAGAAAAGAAAAAAAAACAGGACAAAGCAGCAATTTAAAAATATATTAATTATTTTATGTATAAATAAATGAAGGTTTAGATTCAACAAGTGATAAACCTAAATATAAAAACACGACAATAAAATAAATGCGATTATAACTGTAAAGAAAATAGGGTGCGAAACAGGTATTTGGATTGGGACGGGTAATGGGAGGACAGGGATAAGGGAAAGTTGCCACGCAGGTAATTTAAAAATATTAGATACAATTAATTTAATCATCATGAATATGTGTTATGTATTATTCGCACGTAGAATGTTATACAATGAAATTCTGTAGTGAAAGTAACTAGCAGTGAATATGTCAGCAAAGTCAGTGTTTCTATACGTGCAAATTTCTATCAATGCAGAATTTTGTCTGCTATATCGAGTCGACGTGGAAATTTATTTTATTTGGCAACTCCAGGCAGTCAACTTTCGAAAAAAACTTTCTTTGAGTACAAACCGTTTTTTTAATCTTAAATATGTAGATATCTACTAGTTAACTTAAAGATGCTGGCTGGAGGGGTGAAAATACATTAACTCACCTAGAGATCATTTTCAATCTGTACAGTGTACATGGTCAACATTAGTTTACTAAGCGGGCTCTACACAGAACACCCAGCTTCCGAGTATTCAGTTAATTATAATACTAAAGCAGTGTACAGTTATGTACAACGAAAAACATACCTACTATCTACACTAGCCAAGCTTCCTTGCGAAGTAATTTTTGGAAGATCTATAGGCTCAAAGCCCATTTTCGATAAATTCCTCAGATCTCTTAAATAGCAATATTTAGAATATTAACAATATTAGAATAGAATTTTGCAGCCGATAGATAAGGCATATTCAAAATTGACACAGGCTTTAACGCGTTAAAAGTGATGTCACAGTTGTGAAACGCTCAGGAATGAAGATTGTTTCTCGATTTCTTGGCGAAAAAATGTTATTTTAATTTCTACATTAGGTAGGAGACAAATGTCTTGGCTGCGTAATATACGAGAGTGGGCCGGCATTAGAAGTTTGGAGGAGCTATTCCGGGCAACGGAAGACAGAAAGACATTTTCAAGAGTTTTCGCCAACGTCGAGGGGACCTGATACGGCACACAAAGAAGAAGAAGAATCGAGAACGTCTGAAAAAAGTAATCATTCCATTCATATAAAGGACGTTTTAGAGTACTTTCTGGTACCTTTCTGGAAAAAATTCCACTCAGGGCCTGTGTCATCTTTGGGGGATGCTGTGTGGAGGATCTTTTTGTGAAGGGAATGAGAGGAAGTTCTGGGAAGGAAAATGGTGTTAGAGGTGGGTAATAATCTGGGGGTCAGTGTGTCCAGGAGTGACGGACGTATGAATCCATCCCTACCAGTGCGGCGCAAGGCGGTGTTTCGAGAGAGTACGGCTGGAGAAGTCAAAGGGACTCCCTCAACCATTCTCTCCCGATCTGGCCTGCCATGCAGCTGATGGGCACATGCATCCGCTACCAAGACCCGGGCAAACCTCACCCCATGAACCCGGGCACAAATCAAATTTCCAGGAACTGCATTTCTAGAATTTATTTATGTCCAGATAAAAAGAAATCAACAATATACAGTCTTAATTGCGTTAAAAAAGCTGTCCTAATATTTAATTATAAAATCAGTTCCTAAAACTGCCTTAGAAATAACGCAATAGAAATTATTCTCAAAGTCTTCATGCCGTAAGCGTCCGTATAAAAATTAAAACACTCGGGGAACGTGTGACAGTCCAATAAGTGCGATTTGACAGTTTGTGCGGATGGGCCAATTATTAATTCCCCGTACTTAGTATGCCGGCCATGGGAAGCGGGCCCTGGCGGGTATTAGAGACACGCGGCTCGACCGCCAGTGGCTTTAATGACACTCGGCAGAAGGGGTTGCCGGATTCTGTAGCCCAGTGGGGAAGGTAGAATAAATATCTCCGTACCGCCGCTCCATCGCAGAAATCCCGGACAATTTTGAATATGCCCTATATATCACGGATTCTCTATGAAAATTTTAAAGTCAGTCTGCTAATGACACGGCGTAAAGTTATGGCTTGATAAATGGCTATGTAGGCGGGCGAACGGTTAAGTGGAACGGATATAATCGTTTGCCAGGCGAAAGGAACGTTTTATTGTGCCATCTTGCCGGAGATATTATTATTTCACAATAAGTGGCCGACGGCCTTTTCACCGACTGACTGTGGAGCGAATTGTTCACAGGTATCAAATATACACAAATCGAGTTTTTAAATTCAAATTCTTCTCTCATTAGTAACATAATAATTGGAAGCCATTATGAAAGCCAATTTCTTAACTTTGCTTAACCTACACCAGAAAAGTTCCAAAAAACATGCACTTTTTTTATTGTATAAAATTGCATACAACGGGAATTTACACCCGCTAAGCTACTGAAAGTAGTTTATCAGCAGGAGATTAGTTCGGCAGATTAACTTAAAACCATAGACATATGAATATTAATAGACCAGAACATAAAGGTGAGGGGAAGAAACCAACTACAACGGGGCGCAGAGCGGGAAGATGAATTCGGTGATATGTGATTCGTCAATAACTCAATCCGAGAGTATATGGGCATCTCGCATTATAATATCAACATTTAGTTCTTAAAAGTAAACTCTGCTCTTTAATGAATAGTCCTTTTTACATGGGAGCGCGAATTTCTCGCCGCGAAATGAACAAATTTACAAATTCCAAATACAGCCAAGTAATGTTCGCCTATTTTCATAGTCCAATATTTTGTTGACGTATTTAGTTAAGACACTTTTACAAATGTTTCATAATTTACTTACCCCACAAAACAGCGACCAGCACACGCCATGTGTCTCGAGTGATAGTGTGTGTTACAAAAACGACCATATTATGTGATCTGAATAAGCTTATAATAAAGTAAAATAATGCTTTCCTATGGAATGTAATACGACAATTGGGTTTATTCTCTTTTTCACTTCTATTTTTACACGTTTTCAAAACACAAGCCACTATTTTTGCCGTGTATTGACGAGTGCTCGACGCCGGCTCGCAGAAGAATGATGACATCACATTTTTTAGATTCACTCGATCCATAGCCATACTCGATCCCAGCCGGTTCCAATGGAACCGGTATGGGGAGGGGAAAATAATACGCTTTTATCGCTTAGGGCAGGTCTATTAATATTCATATGTCTATGCTTAAAACAATACAATACATTAAATAATCCTCAACGCGTCAGCATGGCAACAACATACACATATAAGAACATATTTACCATAAACATATTTATATATATGCACTAGAACATTGTGATAATGTGATATGCAATGTTGATAATTATTATTCAGAGACCGTATTTTATGGTGAAAAAATGTAGATAAATTTTTTTTTTCTTTTTAAATATCATTAGACAGTTGAGTATATAATTCACTAGTCATTAATAACATAATTGCAAATTAGTACATGATGAGAGTGAGCACAATATAATCTTAATACGTAAGGTTACTCCCTAATAGCCATGATTTTAACAACAGTGAGAATTTCGTTATGGAGCAATTTTCTTTAAATTCGTATGGCAATTTGTTAAATATTAATGGTGAATCATGCACGGGGCATGGGGATGAGAGTAACCTTGCGGATACCCTTGCTAAGACGCTAATGGATTTAGTTGAGTTATGCCCAACCACCAAACAAGAAAGGTATATCACAATTAAGTGGTACTCACGGTAGTTGTCTTCTGGCTTGGTGACAGTCATAGATGTCCATAAGCATTCGAGATTGTTCTATTTGATTGTTAGAACTTCGGTAAAGTTTGAGTCACGAGTTCACACAAAATATACGAAAGAATACGGTAGGATTTATACTTTATGTGACGATATGATGAATAACACTTCGGCTCGGTGCGAAATGTCACTATACGATCGGTGGTTAGCAACGGACTGGCTTGTTGACGATAAAGCGCTTGTCACTTGTTGACCGTGTAGTCAGGCACCGTGTGCGGAATTCCCAAGTCTGGGTTCCTGCCGATCTCGTATGACAATCGGAGCACAAAACGAAAGAAATCCATCGGCGTTATGAAACATTCCGCCCACCAAAATACAGCAAATTGTATTTTAAAGAAAAGTTGCACGGTAAGCGAAACGCAGAATGCCATGAAATGTAACGTCGATGAAAAGAAGACAAAGCAGAAGAACTAGTTTCAAACGATAACTAGATGTAGATAAACTAGACGAAAAGAAACTAAATGATACGATTAACATAGACGTAAAAAGAATAAAACGAACCGCGAAACGATGATGATTAGTCACATTGCCTAGGCAATGGACACGATTAGGTGAATGGTCTTGTAAGAGAAGATCCATTCAAAGTACGAAGCGTAACGATAGCACAAGATTTTTAATCTAATCACTTGCTCCGTAGAGAGTGATGTCCAATGTTTGGTTAAAGATAGAATACGAATTTCGAAATGATTAAGTAGAAAATCCGAACGACGAGAGGCTTTGTTGTGAAAGTTGTGTACGAATAGATAACAGTAAGCAGTAAGACGTTGGAGTTTCCGAATACGATATAATTTGTTTAATAAAAGTTTAGCAGAATATATCATGTTGGACTAATGACGATTGAACTCGTTCTTCAGAGTGGAGTTCAGTTTTGTTAAAATGGCCATCTGAGATGGGCCAAGAGTCGTTTGGCTGGACAAACCCGGAGGGCTCCGCCCACCATAATACGTTACGGATAAGAACGGCCTGAGAATGGCCACGTGAAGCGATATCCGATGGATTATCAACCGATGATGCTTGACGCCGATGATTAGATGCGATAACTGTCAAGAGCGATAATTGGTCGGTGTAACGATTCCCGTGACGAGTATCATCGGGTGAAGCATCCGGTGGCCTCCACTTCCATCCCAATACCCTGAGAGTAAGAAAATGATCAACATTCTTGAAGATTACATCAGTGAGATAGTAGCCCGGCGGTAAGTTTCGGTAGGCGCGAAGTTTTGGTTTGCTACAATCCGACTTCTGCAGTTCAAGTTGACCTCGTTTGGTATGTTCGATAACTTCGGATTGCGTTTGTTGAGCTTGTTCCACACTGGGACAGCCGACGACGATTGAATCGATATTTGAATCCGAAGTGATCGCGTATCGTGTGAGTGATAATTCGTAACCATTGTTTTCTGTCAACGATCTGACAATACGGTAGGACAGAATAAAGGCAGAGATATCAGAAGTTACAGGGTGTAATGGGTAATCCGGGGTAGATTCCGATAATTGATGACGCCAAAATATTCTTTGGAATGCGTGATTTGGCTCTTGTGGGCATATTTGGCGATACATTTGCCGTACTTCAGCAATGAACACCACAGATGGCGAACGAAAGTTTTGCAGAAGTTCAGCAATGTTTGTTTGAAGCTTGGGAATGATAAGGAAGGCATCATTTGACGATGATTCATTCACCTCCGTCACCGAGGCATCGAAGACAATTCGCAAAGTAGTGGTAACGGTGCCCGGACGAAGAATGCAATGACGAAGTATGTGATGCATTTCCTTGAGTAAATCTTTTCCAGGAACACGTGTCATGTGACCACTGTGCAAGTAGTCAGTCATGAAAGCGAAGTACGGTTCACGTAAACTGAGCTTTACTGTCGGTTTACGTTCGATTGAAAGGATGATGCGCGAAGAGACTTCGCGCGAACCTGGGGAAGCGATATGCTTATCCTTTTCACCAAAAGGTAAGGCTACGATGAATTGTCCCGAAGGGTCACGTGAGTGATTAGTGTGATGGACCTGCTCATCACGTTGTTCTTCAGGAATGAGATGTGAAGACTGAGGGAATGTGTCAAACTCTCTCAGTTTCTTGACCTTTTCAGAAAAACGGTACTGGTTAGTTTCGATAAATTGACTAGAAAAGTCACGTGAGCGATAAATGCGATACACTTGTTCACGACGTTGTTTGGTGGGCTGTGAAGACTGAGGAAATATGTCCAACTCCCTCAGTCTCTTGACTTCTTCTGGAAGACGATAATGGTTGGTTTCGATGAAGGAGTTTGTTTGACGATCGGTAGCAAAACCAACCGAATCCAGAGGAAGCCAACCGAACAGTGAATTGATAGCTGAAGGCTGGTGAAGATCACCCGTTAATTGGGGTCTCGATAGAGATGGCAAGATCTCAACATCTCGAAGTAGGTCAGTCGCTCCTGTGTCAGTTGTCAGTTTGTGACAGTCAGAGTCGGCATGAAGTATGTCTTGGAACAGATGACAAGATAATTGGTCGAATTGAATCGTTGGCGATGGAAGTAACTTCGTGTTGAAGGTAGTTTGTCCCTTAACATCGACATCGAAATTAGTGACGCCTGACGCGGTTGTAGAAGATTGGCCTAAGCCACGGATTTTCTGAGAGCTGACTGGACGCTCGGCAGTGCGATTAGATACGAAGTGTGCTTGACTGTCTGAATCGGTCAACCCACGAAACGTTTGAAAACTGCCGGAGGAATCACGATTGCTAATATGAGCAGTAGGCAAACGTACGATGGATCTGTCACCGAAGTTAGCGAGGAAAAGAACTGGAGGATCTGAAATAGAAGCTCCTTGAATGGCAAACGTGGTAGGTCGTTGGTACTCCTCTTCAGCAGAAATGTTGTCTTCCCTACGAAGAAGAGTGTGGTGCTTACGATGACATTTCTGACAATCAAACACAGATTTGCAATTCGTGAGAGAATGAGAAGGCGTGAGACAATTCAGACACCAACGGTGTGCCTTGGCGAATTGAGTACGTTCCTGAACCGATTTGAGTGCAAATGATATGCACTTAGCGATATGGTGAGTACCCTTGCAAAACGCGCACTTTGAATTGAACGCAGTCAAGGACCCTTTGATTTCAGGTTTTGCCTTATTCATGTCACAAGTGAACGATGACGTTTGTTTTATGACAGCTTGATCATGAAATGTTGAAAAGTTTTGGTTTGGTAAGATAATGTTCGCGGGCTCCGATTCGAAAGATTGATTCGTTAATTCCTTGTGAATTACGACGATTTTGAAATAAACATTATCAAAAGCTACGCTAACTTGACTTTCAATGTCCTTGTTTGCCTCATCTAAAGCTAAGATATCAGCGTGAACGGTTTCAAAATCATTAACAATTTTTTGCAACCTCGTATAATACGCTAAAAATAATGGGTAATTGGTTGCATCTTGCAAAACGCTTTGACCGACCTCATACACCTTGTTTATTCTGCTGATGGCAACGTTCCGTCTTCTAGGCAAGCCTGGTAAAGTACTAGCCATTTTTTTTTTAAATAAACAAATGTACTAACGAAATAAACAGGAAAACGTTATGAATTAAAAAATAGAATTCGATATAATTTAAATACCCTGTATGTAAGTCGTAAATAATTAAGAACTGTAACCGAATTCTACGATTTATTGTTTGAAATTCGTTCTTCAAAATATTCAATTCACGTAATATTTCATAGCATTCTTTCGTTTTGTCAATGAAAGAATTTATTTATCTAAAGGTTCCCTGGTTTCGGCACCAATGAATCATGCACGGGGCATGGGGATGAGAGTAACCTTGCGGATACCCTTGCTAAGACGCTAATGGATTTAGTTGAGTTATGCCCAACCACCAAACAAGAAAGTTATATCACAATTAAGTGGTACTCACGGTAGTTGTCTTCTGGCTTGGTGACAGTCATAGATGTCCATATTTGATTGTTAGAACTTCGGTAAAGTTTGAGTCACGAGTTCACACAAAATATACGAAAGAATACGGTAGGATTTATACTTTATGTGACGATATGATGAATAACACTTCGGCTCGGTGCGAAATGTCACTATACGATCGGTGGTTAGCAACGGACTGGCTTGTTGACGATAAAGTGCTTGTCACTTGTTGACCGTGTAGTTAGGCACCCTTATTGTGCGGAATTCCCAAGTCTGGGTTCCTGCCGATCTCGTATGACAATCGGAGCACAAAACGAAAGAAATCCATCGGCGTTATGAAACAAATGGTATTACATATTCAAGTGTTCTTTGATCATATTTGTTTTGAAACACAGATACTTTCATTCCTTTATTTTGTATAAGACGAGTATTGTGTGCATGATCCACTATTGTTTTATATGGACTGCCGGATATATGCTGCAATACAATTTTTTTCCACATAATAGCACGTACAGGTAATACATTGATTGATTTATATACTATACTAATATCTCGTCTTTGGTTAAGAACGGTTTTGCTATCTAGCAATTTTACCATGGCGTTTTGAATCATTTGTACATGTTTTATGTTAGTTTTACATGATTGACCCCAAGAAGTTATCCCATATCTCACTGTTGATTCTGCAAGAGAATCGATCTCGAACATTTAATTGTGCACGAGACCATTTTAAGATTATGTGCATCTAAAAAACTACAGTAGGTACGTGAAAAGAATATCGGAAGATAGGATCAAAAGGGTGCTCCCAGTGGAAGTGACCGACAATTAGATTAGTGAGAGCGAAGGTGGTCTGACTGCATGGAAACATTTTGAGCAGGTTGAGAAGACTTAATAATTGCAGAACAAATGAATAGGTATAGGAAGAAACCGGAATCAGTAAGGAGCAAGTTAGTATGGAGGTCAAATCTCTTCCTGCGTTGAAGCGCTGCTAGGACTATGGTGCCAAAAAATAACTAATCAACAAAAATTTGTCTGAAAAAGATAGAATAGAGACCATTTATTGGATAACCAACACCTCTGCCGTAGGTCACCATAAATCACAGGGATGCCCGGGTTCATGAAGTGAAGTTTGTCTAGATCAGTCGTCTTCAACGTACCCTTCGACTCTTACTACAAATTTGTTGTTCCGTACCCTCTATCTATTTTTTGTACATGTGCAATGAAAGACTTGTTTCATTTGTAATTTTTAATACTTTCATTTTTATGTACACGATTTTAACAATCAAGTCACACAAACACATTTACGCAATTTTTACAGAGCATAATACGACTTCAGACATTTTTAACCAGGGATTCTACATGCGTGCCACGGAATTGCGTACCCCCAATTTGGCTTCCCGTAAAAACTACTGGCCTAGATCTTAGATTTTGGCAGCGAATGCGTTTGCCCACCTACAGCGCGGCGGACCGGATCGGGAGAGACCGGTTGAGGGAGACCTATCCTAGACTTCTCCAGCCGGAGTCTCTCGACTCATCGTCTTGCTCCACAGTGGTAGGGATGGATTAATACATCTGTCACTCCTGGACACTTTGACCTCCAGATTCCAACCCACCCTTTATACACTTTTCCTTTCCAGAACTTCCTCTCCTTCCTTAACCTAAAAAGACCTTCCACACAACATCCCCAAAGATGACAAAAGGATTTTTTTTTCTTCAGGGCCTCCCGTGTGGAGCTAATGTAAAAAAGATGATAATAATAACATCAGTGAGAATAGAATACTCCGTTTCGGCACACATTGCTTGTTCCACACATTCATACATGTTTCACGCATCCTCGCATGTTTTACCAAATCTTCACATGACACAACTCAAGATTTTATTAACCAGACGATGAGAAGATACTACTATGATACGTTTTTAATAAACAAAATCGTAAACGTTATTTATTAAACTCTTATTTGTTTAACTCTTCTGAGAAGTGTTTACTAAAATTTGGAATACGTTATAAAGGCGAACGATTTTTTTTCAAAACTTTTTTTACGGATTGCATTACAATCTCTATAAATAAACTAAAGCAAATAACTGTTTCTGTACTGAGGCTCAAAATTGCGTGGTTTATTTAAGCCAACCAAATTTACTTTCATGTCAAGTGCATGAACACTACCACCAGAGGGAAACATAAAAATAAATAGAGAAATTCTCCTCGTCCTAGAAAAAGAAATCCCCCTCATTTAAATGTGGTTGCAGAGATTGAGTTAAAATATTTAACCCTCAATTTGATGTCGAACAAGATATCAGTTATATTATAATTCGTAGAAAAAAATTGTACAAGATATTTTTCTTAGCGAGGTATTTATTTATTTTGTTGCCTTCAAAAAGAGTTTTTTTTTTCAAATGTTGCTTTTGATTGGCTAAATATGGTTTTTGATGTGATTTCCGAATTTTTACACATCTATTAAGTTGTTGCTTCATCGCGGTGAATGTCGTCAAATCCAAGCAAAAATTACCACTTTCTCGATAGGTTCACTGTCGTCAGCGATGATTTCCCATGCTGACAATGTGAGTGAATTGCATGAGCCTCTCTTTTCGGCTATATCTTCTTCGACTTCACCTTCTCTCGACTATTTTACAGAACGTCATAACCTACTCAGCAGTTCCGATTTTGATGGTACTCCAGATGATAAATATGAGAAAATTATGCAAAAAAATCAAGCCAAAGACTTTCTACTGTCAACATTTTTTAAAAAAAAAATTTCTGCGTTCGAATTATGATAATTCTTTCCCTATCATCTATAACATCTCTTGAATAATTGAAAATTTTTTAAAGAGAAATTTAAAAATTTTGAAAATTTCTGAAAATCTCTAATTAATGCGTTACACAGAAACCTGCCTAAAAAGATAATAGAAACACTGAAACATTACTAGTGGATAAGAAACCGCGCGCACAGAATTGAAAGTTTTTTTTAAGCAATAGTTCACTCATACTACTTTAAATGGTAACTAATTGCAGCGGCGCCCAGCTTATGTTTCTATCTACACACCAAATTGAGGCGGCGACACCCACTTTGATAGTTTGTGCAATTTGGTTGAACCTCAGTGATAGTCGGCGCCAAATCTTCATTTGTTTCTAATATCTACGAATATTCCACATTCCACTGTCTAAAAATCTTCAATCGATATGTCACATGTACATATTATGATGAAAAGACATTTAAGATATCATAAAAACACTTCAAATGTCTCAATAGCATTTGTCAGTAACGTATCCAAAGCAGCGATACCGTAAACAAACAAAAAAACAAATAACACCGTTCAGCGCCAAGTCGTTTGCGCTTTTGACTGGAAACCCGCCGCGTCCACGCAAAGAAATTGAAAGGAGAAGATCCTGCGAGAATCTGGCCCTCCCCAGCCATTGCATTATGAACGGGTCATTGGGTGCGGCTAACACGCTTTGTGTCAAACCGAATGTATGTATGTGAGTGCGGGGCAGGGCCGTATTTACACTTTTCATTGGTATAGGCCACTTCATTTGCGCCGCCCCTTCCTCCTTCTTAGAAGTTGCCACCTATCCGCACTCACCTGTAGGCTTTTATTAGGTGACGCACAATTATTTTTAAAATAAATATTCAAGCATAGGTTAAGTAGATATTCAAAAATGAAATAAAGAATTAATCATTCGTAAAATAAAAGTGTAACATGAAACAAGAATTAGAATTGGAATAGTACTTGGTATTTTTTCATTCGCTTTAAACAGGAAAAACTCCAGAACAATTTGTGGCCGGAGTGCAAAGTGCGATGCGGAAGGCTATATCCAAGTTTGGATAAACGTTGCACAGAGATGGTTTCCTCAAAAACTTTCCTTTAAAAGATTTAGTTATGATGTAGATTCAGGTTTCTCTGCCGTCTTATTAGAGGAAATGTGACCTTGAAAGTGTTCCCATTCCTGAACTAAATCGTCTTATAAATCATTGCACAAGAGACTGAGCTTTTTCTCAGACTCTTTGTGTTGAAAGTTCACCCATTTTTTTTAGATTATTTTTTTCTTTAAAGTATTATGCCTTCATACTATGCCTTATGCCTTCGCATATGCCTTACCTCTAATTCAGATCTCAGTCAGGAAGTTGTTTCAATATCTTCATTCGATGTTTCGTCTATAAATTTTTTTCTCATAGGGTCATCTTACTCTGAATGTCACCCTGATATTGCTAAAGTGTGCTCATTTTAATTGAACTTTCTTCGAAATAATCAAAGTTTTCTTACTCTTTTTACTACTTTTTTAAACTACTTTTTTCGAATTTGTGTAAACTCTGGCTCCTACAGCTTTTGATTAATCGTTATCAAACTAAGGACATAGTTTCTTTATATAAATGCGCTCTATTTGAACCTCAATCCTAAACAATATTCTTATTTTAATAATTTTTTTGGGGCAAAAAAACGTTTAAAAGAATGGTAAAAAAATCGTAAGTACAAAATTTTCATATTTATCGAAAAAATATTGATTTTCGATTTTTTTGAAAGAAGTGAGGTTCAAATAAAAGAAACACTAATAAAAATCAATTTTTTTTTTGAAAAATTGATTTCGGATGAAAATTGTGACCTCCAGGAGTTACACAAATTGTTCAGCCGGATGGCGACTTATAATGCGCGGCAGTTGACATCTCCGTTATTTTTTTAGGAAAATATTTGAAAAATTTAAAATATACTCTTGAATATGTATGTGTTAAATGACCGTAAGTTATAAATAAAATATGATTATATTCCTTATGTGTTAAAAAAATTCATGAAAATCACTAAAAATACGAAGTCCTACACCTATTTCTAATAAAGGTAGCCCACTGCCAAAGCATTTTTTGTGAAATATTCGCACCACAATCACAGGTCCCGTATTGGACCGTTGGGCATTGAACAACACAAATCCGCGGTCCCGTACGGGACCACTGGACTTCTAAAGGTTAATAGATAGAAAACTCTATCTATCCACAGTAACTTTTTTGTAGTTGTTTAGGTATAATCGTACACAAAATTAATGGCGTACCAAAGTGAGCGAGCGCCGCCCCCTGAACCCCTAGGCCGCGGCCTATAAGGTCTATTGACAAATCCAGGACTGGTGCGGGGCTAGTAAGTATACGGCTGGGGAGACTGTTCGCTACCGTCTCGGAGCCTGGAACAGCGAGTGAGGAATAGGAGAACTGAAAGAATATAATAGAATGGTGATTTGGACGACAACTGCCGAGAGTGGAAAAAAACGAGTGGTGAAACAATGACAACACCCCAAATTTGTAAGTTTTACAACACTGAAATTAATTCTTTAGAGGAACATGACAGAGATGCTTGCAACTGGCAGTTAAAGGGTGGAAGTAGATTGAATACTGCAAAAATGAGATTACTGAGACTTTTTATTTGTAGTTCTTTTCAAGTCGGTTCCTCAACGCTGAGAAACGTGACCCCAACTCCAATTTCCATAGTGGATAAGTTCCTCCAATTCTCGAGGTCCTGCGCTACGTGAAGAGCTGCGGACACCTACGTACCGGACGACAGAGGTACTTGATCCAAAGCATTGGTGACCTTTCTCTGCTTCTTCTGCCAAACACTTTGCCAGAGAATCGGGGTATCTGTTAGAGTCCTCAGTTTGGCGAGCAATGTGTCCAGAGTATCTTAAAATATGTTCTAGGCAGATAGTTGAAAGCGTATTGTGGTTGCTTAACTCTTCCAGAATGGACACATTTGTACGTCTGACTGTTCATGGAATACTGACAATTTTTCTCCAGCACCACATTTTGAGGGCATCTATCTTTCGAGGGCGTATTTGTAGTAAAACCAAGCAACAAAATAATTTATCAATAATGCAAGGCCGATGAAAACGTAATGAATAATATTAAGAAAGGAACCCTTAGATGGTTTGGGCATGAACAGCGGAAGAACGGAGAAAAAAGTGTCAAGAGAATGTAAGACACAAAAATGAATAATAATAAGAGTCGTATCAAGAATTCAAAGAATAACAAAAAAGTATGTATGAGATGATGTAGGAGAGTGAATTAAAGCATCGAGTTTGTGGCGGACTATCCTCCCTACCATATAATTATTGCGTTTAATATACATATGGAACTCCTTCCGACATTTATATAACTCACTTTTTATTGCGTCGGGATGTCCATTTTTCTATTTTTCTTCGCCCTCACTTTTTTTGCTAAATATAGTGTCGAATGAAGGTAATATTGTTTTCTAATATTGTTTTCTTCTTTTGATTATTCCCTTAACGGCACAATACTTAAAAAAATGATGGAGGCCAAAGATCTGGGAGTAGTGCTAGACCCGAAATTACTTTTTGACCGACATATCGAATCCATAGTTGCAAAAGCTTCCAAGGTACTTGGCTTCATACTCAGAACATGCAAACACTTTAAAAAGGTAAACACTATGAAAATGCTGTACTTTGCGTATGTACGCAGTTCTCTGGAGTACGCCTCTCAAGTCTGGAATCCCAGGTACACAACATACATAGAAAGGATTGAGAAAATACAAAATCGTTTTCTACGATACCTTGATTTTCGGGGATATCGTCCTCATCTAAGTAATGTGGAGTCAGCCACGTTTTTCAAAATCTCGTCACTAGAAAATCGTAGAAATTCTGCAGACGTAATATTCTTGCAAAAGATAGCCACCTCTGCGATAGATTGCCCGGAATTACTTGAAAGAATTCAATGAAGAGTGCCCACCAGACAAACTAGACTAAATCACACACTTAACACTCCTCGATGCAACACTAACTCTAAACAAAACACATTTATAAACCGCGCTTCACACGCCTTTAACAATTCATACAATGAATTCGACTTATTCAACACAGCACCCCAAATTCTAAAAAAAAATAAACAATTAATAACTTCTAAACATATACAAACTATTATACTTCTATACAAATAACTTATTCACTCCGAGAATAGATCCATCCCCTTCCCCTCCCGCCCACCATCCCATCCCAATAAGCTATTATAACTATTATAACTTTTATTACTTTTTAATCTCTCTAATTAATACACACCAGTGAAAACCTATTATTGGTTCAATAACATATACACATGTAAATACACCTAAGTAAATAATTTAACTGTTGGTTTTCCAAATAAAATTAAATAAAATAAAATAAAATAAAATAAGAAAATTTTATGTAATTTTCTCCAACATACAAATCTAAGAAACAAAATTCGGTTTCAATTTACCTTGATTCAGTTTTCCGCCAAGTCTGCTATGAGCAATCTTTATAAGAACTTCAGAGATGAAAAAGCACCGGCAACTTTGACAGAATGAGCGGTTTATACCGCCCCTTGACTCCCGCCGCCCGCGCCGCGCCTACAAGCCCGAACTCTGCCTGCGGCGCGTTACTCGCAAGGCTTGCAAACGATTGCGGATTGCGCTTATTTAAGCACTTTGGTGGTTTGTATTTGTGCATAGTGTGCACACTGCATTTCCTCAGGCTCGAACGGTCTGAAGAATGATGCTTTTTCCTTTTTGAAATATAATCTGGTTTCGCTTATCAGCGGTTTTATTTCATTTTAGCATCTGTTTTAAAACTATTAAATAGTGTAGGTTTGAGGTTGAACGGAGTTGAATTCAGGTGGAATTCAAGTTGCAGCTAAAAAAATTACCTATATTTCCACCATTACCATTAATATTATAAATGTAAGCATTATGTAAGGCTGATGTAAATGTGAAACCAAAATTTCGAATCGGTACCAAGATTCACATACCTAGGCTCCCTGATAACGAACGACAATAATACCACAGAGGAGATCCAGAAGCGCATAGTGAACGCAAATCGCTGTTATTTCCGCTTACAAAACCAATTAAAGTCCAGACTGCTGTCCAAAAACACGAAGATATTAGTGTACAAAACACTTATCAGACCAGTACTTACGTACGCAGCTGAGACTTGGGTACTAACTAAGAGAAATGAGCGAGCACTGGACGTTTTTGAAAGAAAAATTTTGAGGCGCACCTTCGGACCGGTTCTAGAAAGTGGATTTTGGCGCAGACGTTATAATAATGAGCTCTATACTTTGTTTAAGGAGCTTAACGTTGCAAATTTTAAAAAATTGGGAAGATTTCGGTGGCTGGGTCATGTGGAGAGAATGACCGAGCATCAAGCACCAAAGCCCCTGCTGAACTCAAGACCAATAGGGCGAAGGAGCCTGGGAAGACCAAGACTAAGATGGAGCGACAACGTCCTCAAAGACATATCCATCTTGGAGCTTCAAAACTGGAGAGAGCTGGCTCAAAACCGAGATGAGTGGAGGAAGACTCTTGAGGAGGCCAAGACCCACCAGGGGTTGTAGAGCCAATAGTGATGATGATGATGATGTAATTGTAAGTATTGAGATTAGAAAGGGGCGATTTATGGTTAAGGCACATAGAGCGGATAAATGAAGAAGGAATATAAGGACAATATTATGACGTTAATGGTAGAGGAAGTTGGGGACGCCCGAGGAAGATTTGGCATGATCTAGTTATTTGCGATACGTTCAAGAGTGGAAGATACTCTCAATATCGCCCTGGTGTCAGACCCCCCTTCAGAATTGAAACGTTGCTTTAAATGGATTTAGCCGTGTTTGGTGACCAGATTTAGCCAGGTAATTCCCCACCTTCTTCTTCCCTATCTCCTTCCCATCCCCACTACCTTCAGCCTCACAACACACCCCAATTGGGGATGCCATAGTTTCAGACGGGAGCGGTTGGGACTATTGTGCGGTATTCATATAAATAAATAAAAAGTTAATCAAATATTTGAGTTGGGCTATAACTGGGTGTTGGGTGTCAGCTGAGACAGAGATGTGTGGCTGTCTGCCTACCCCGGCAGAAAACGGTTGAAAAATTATTTAACTGAAATGTATGTCAAAACTGCCACAGGTCACCCCAAGTGGTTCGCTACGTTTGGTGACTTAGCAGGGGTGCCCGGGTTCATGGGATGAGGTTTGTCTAGGTCTTGGTGGCGGATACATTTGCCCAACCACTGCGTGGCGGGCTGGTTCGGAGGAGGCCTTTTGACCTCTCCAGCCGGATTCTCCCGACCCTTCGCCTTTCACCGCGGTGTGAGGAATAGATTCATACGTCCGTCACTCCTGGACACACTGACCCCCAGATTCCTACCCACCCCGCATACCCACCCCTTTTTTCTTCCCATATCTTATTCTCCTTCCTTTTCTTTAAAAAACCCTCCACACAGCATCCTTAAAGATGACATAGGCCCCTAGAGAAATTGTTTTCCTCGGTGCCTCCTGTGTGGAGCTAATGTAAAAAAAAAATACAAATGTAAATGTAGGTGTTACTTGTTTGTTAATATCCTACTTGTAACGTGTTACTAATAAGGCGCTAATATTCTGCTATATTATTATATTCAATGTCAATCTACTATTAGCCCAGTACGGCAGTCGGTAGAACTCAAGTAAAACGTAACTTGTAAAAAGAACAATGGGTAAAAACAAAATAATAAAGACAGTATTCTTACTTGTAATTTCATTTAGAATATGCCAAAATCATATAGAATTTTCGTTGCTTGCGTGGCATATTATTATGTACTCGTATATACGGGTATGGGGATAAACGAAATGTTTTCCTAGAAGTAACTAATAATATTTCGTAGTATTTTACTCGTGAAATCAAAGTTTTGTTTCCGTTTGGAAGCTTTTCCGCTTGATCTGACGGCAAATCAAGTTTTTAGAGTTTCAGATAACTGAGCCTTTAGCTTTTAGCTTCAAGCCGTAATCTGAAATACCTTTATTAATTTCATCGATTTTTCTCTCCAAATGTTAAATTCAAGAGAAATACAAAAAATTAATAACACTCACAAAAAAACTCACCAGGTACATTTACTTCTTTAGAGCCATCCGTAACATCCTCAACATAAACGACATTAAGAAAGTGTACTACGCTTTATGTCAATCACAAATAGAGTACGGGATAACTGGATGGGGATCTGCCTTGAGCACTCACATGGACCGGCTCAATATAGCCCAAAAAGGAGTACTAAAGACAATTTTAAAATTACCGATTAGAACTCCGACAGAAGAATTGTTTCAAAGCATTCAAGTCTACAACATACAAAAACTTTATGCAAAAAATATTTTATATAATGAATAAAAAATCACTTTGTTTAAACCACTATTTTTAAACAATATCAACATGTTTCGACAACAAAGTTGTCTTAATCAGGATATGTTACTATAATAAATGACAAACAAGTATAGACAAAAACATGTTGATATCGTTTAAAAATAGTGGTTTAAACAAAGTGATTTTTTATTCATTATATGAAAAATGATACCACAAAGTTATTTTGCAAAGTTTGAAGAAAAAATATTTTATTTAAAATAAATAAAAAAAACATATCTGAATACTCCACCGTCCAACATAGATACACAACCAGAGCAATAAGCCAAAATATTCTAGCTACAGCCAGTTTGAAAACATCTTTTGGACAAAGAAATAATGAAATTCAATGCGACAAAACTATACAATGCTCAAACAAAAAAAATAACGGAAATAAATAAATTTAAAACAAAAGTAAAAATACGGTTGAGAGAATAAAATGAAAATGAACTATCAAACATACTGAAGACCATGTAAAGACAACTGGATACTAAATACAAATGTGGAAAAACTATAGGCCGCCTCAGAACAGGAAACCCTAGTGAAAAAATAAATAATAATATACTTTATAATACCTTAATATAAAATAATTTATAAATACATTATGTACAAATTTTGCTATAGATACTAATAAAAAAAAATAAAAATAAAAAAAACTTTCTTTTTATCATCTTTGAATTAGTACCTACATGTTTTTCAACAAACTTTGTCGTGTAAAAATATTTAAAAAATGAATGTCCTTGTTTTTAACGAATCTTAAATTCCTATTTCATTTTCTATATCACATAAAATATTATCAAAAAGTTAAAAGTATGGTGCATAAATATATAAGTATAATTTTTCAGTTCACAGTCGGTGAAATTATTGCTGGAAAATAATAATTCAATTCAGATACGTTTTAAGATTTTCACGGCCAAAAGCATTTTCGTTATTTGTGTTTGGGGTGTTATGTTGTGTTGCGCTACGGTAGATGTATTGGATCATGCGATCATACATCTACCGGATCTGCCCTGATGATGGACACTGCAACGATGTCCGAAACGTTGGCTAAAGAAGGAGGTAGCGCAACACGGCATAACACCCCAAAAACAAATAACGAAAATAATTCAATTCGTTTTGAAAGAAAAATATTTTTTTTGCAAACTTTATTGTTTCCACACGGCTACAATAAAAATGTTTGCAAAGCTTTTAAGTACGTAATGAAACGATGACGAACAATTTTTCACGTGAGATACCTATGTATTTATTATTCATCATTAAGTTATTATTCGTTATTAAGTAATTATTCTTCATTAAGTTATTTATCGACTGTTCTCATAAAAACTAGAAAAAGCAATGAGTTTCACGGTGCAAAAATATTTTTTTAAATGTATGGAATGGAATACTCGTGAAACATTGTAACAGAAATCGTGTAAGGGTTTGTTTTAAACTTATATTCAACATTTGGTCCAAGCAGAAGAGTAAGGTGCCCCTGGGTGGGGTTAGTGTATTTTCTTTATACTCCTAGAGTGCAACTGTGCAAAATTTGAATCTGAAGGAATTCAATATAATACACATTTTTATCTGGGGGTGGGGTGGCAAGGGAGAGTGTGAGATATCGGGGAGCGGGTGACTTTATTATCTTCAGGGTTCGGAAATGCAACCGAGCAATATTTTAAATGGATGGTGTTTAACACAAGATTCATTTAAATCGCATTTGTAACAAGATAAGTACCCAAATTTATACTGATAATGAATTTTGGATGATCTAAAATCAGTACTTCTCACGGGGGGTGTTAAGAATGCATTTTATAGTGTTATTTTTTAACTTCTTTAGACTGGTTGTGATTTGAAATTCGGATGAAACGGAAGTACGTACTAATATAATACGGTAAATTCATGGCTCCGCGTGACCCTCCGATAGAGCAGCGACGCAAACAGCCTGATAAATCTCAGCGGCCAGAGAGAGATCCAGCGAACGGAGGTTCGAATTCTACGAAATCCAAAAAAAAAAACTTATTTTTTTGTGAAACCAATATCCCATCTTCAAACCACCTTAAAATAAACAGGTAAAAGAAAAGAAAACGACATCTAGCGACTTTCTAGTTTCACTTCTACCGCGTGTGAATTGGACACTCTTATTTTTTTATTTGATGTGTGCAAAAAAAAAGTTAGGACTTCGCAGAAGAAGAAGTGGAATTGTTTTTTTGAATAAAGCACCCTTTGAGAAATTAAATCCATCGTTTTTTGTTGTTATGTTTTTGAATTTACAAATTACCGACACAACTTATCCCCTACCCAACAGACAAAGGTTCAATCAATACTTTATGTTTTTCTATGCAAGTTTAGTTGAGAAGTGCTAATTTGTAGCCGGCGCGGCGTGGGCTTTTTATAGTTAAATTCCTTTGTCCGTTGAGAAGGGAGGAAGACAAAAAATAAAAGTAACAGCGACATTTGCAATTACTGGCGCCATCTTTGGCCTAAATGAGGTAAACTTGTTGATAATGATTTTCACTGCATATTTTAATCCATAATTGGTTTGAAACTAGGAACAAAAACAACGTGCTTGTCGAACGTTCAATATTTGTATGTCAATCAAAAATTTGTGATTAAATATTTAAATTTTTTTTTTTGCTCTTTAGCAACCGTAAGTACCACTTATTTTCACCGACCCACACAAATTAATACGTAATTTAAATTTTGTGATCGAGAGAAAATAATAATGATACACTTAAGAGGAAATACCAGCGGCGTTTTTTCCATACAAACGTATTCCCCGTTTATCTCTCTGGATTTTGACCCTAGAGCAAAATGTTTTTTTACATAATATATATATATCGACCACTAGCGTGTCGGTACGTTTTGCTTTTTTTGATAATTTACTTTTTATAGAAGTTAGGACCTTCCAAAAATGAATAAAATTGCCTGGTTTAAACGCCGTCAAAAGACGTTCAGTATACAAACTAAACAATGTATTTTAAAAAAAAACAAAACGTACCGACATAGAATATTTTCTTCTAATACAGTTAGTGAAAAAAAAAATTAAAATCGGTCCAGTTTTGGAGAAGAAAAATGGGGAATACAAAACATCGATTATGACGATTTTATTTAGGTATTTTCGGCCCGATATGCAGTTGTCCCTTTCGCTCAGTTCCCCTGAGGGGAGCGCGGAGTGGAACAGAAGACATTCGTTACAATACCTATCGACGATATTTTTAAATGACCGGCATAGCTCTTAAGTGCCACATAGGTATATGCTTCATTGCCGAAACGTCCTCCATACTCCGACATCCACACTAAAGAGGAATATATTATAATTTTATTTGCTAGGGACGTAAAGTGATACGACAACAATAATAAAGGACGTAACGCCGGCGATACGTCGCGGGAACAGGAAATTTACTTACGCGGCTGGTAATAAAGATTATGATCTAAAAGACACGTGTCTTGGGAATATTTGAATCTCAACATTTATGAGTTTTGGAATCATGCGAGACGTTATTGTGTTCGGTTGACGTCGTCTTTATTCCAAGCCGCTCGCGCACGTTTGTCAACATGCGGAACTGCCATTTTGATGGAACACATTTTATTTGATTGCTTTTTGTAAAGATTTTTCGTTTATTTAATCTTTTAATCAATGCATCATGAAGATATACTATTGAAATGGATCAATGAAGGGTTTCAGGATAAAACAGAACATTAAAGAAAATGAAGAAAGGGAAAGAAATATAATAAAAAAACAAGTAATCTAACCGTAACGTTTTAAGATTTTCACGGTCAAAAGTATTTTCGTTATTCGTTTTTGGGGTGTTATGCCGTGTTGCCCTATCTCCTTCTTTAGCCAAAAGAAGGAGGTAGCGCAACACGGCATAACACCCCAAAAACAAATAACGAAAATAACCTAACCTAGCCTAACCTAGCCTAACTTAACCTAACCTAACCTAACCTAACCTCACCTAACCTAACCTAACCTAACCTAACCTAACCTAAACCACCCAACTGTCCTGTTTCGTTTTATCCGGATTCGTTTTATTTTCGGATTATTTTGTTGACCGCCAAAAATTTTGGTGCAATTTTCTTCGTTTTAAAAAATGTACGGTTTTACTAAACAGATGTAAAACAGTGCTAAACTTGCGATTACCTTCGAACCATAAGCATATAGCAATAACATCCATAGATGTTTGAGTGAGGTTAAATAAACTAAAAAATATGTTTAAATATTTTTTATAATTTCGGTGCTTCCAAAATGTATTTTAAGATGACTAGTAGAGCGGCTTATGTGTTCTGGTAATAAAATTTCGTTAATAAAACGGATGACACCCTCAAGAAAATATTGCCACAACTGAAACATTTAAAATCGTTTATGGTCTTTATCTCTTAATCTTCTGACAATATAACAATACACAGCAATACGCATATTTTACACGAATTCCTGATCCCGAGATATTCAATTCTGTTTTGGTTACGATATGTTTTTTTTATTAAAAAATTGCGTGGGTATGTCACTGAAATGTATTCAATAATAGTCAACAACAACAACAACTTAATCGCATTTCAAGGAAAATTTTGATTTCACGCCAACGTTAAACAGATAATTTCATTTTGAACTTCACGTAAGTGTAAGAAAAGTGTCGTAAATAAAGCTGACCAGACTGGCAACACTTTTGTAATAATATTCTTCTGCGGACCCGTAGATAATAAATTGTTTATATATTCGTGACATTATAATAACAAATTTGAGAAAAATAATTCAAATAAATACATAAATCAGGATCCCTATCTAAAACTGACAACTACAAATCAATCACAATAACTTCACAATTATCTAAGATCTTTGAAAAATTTCTAAAAATATGTATTTTATGGAATAAAATGCACTCCTATCAGCTAATTAATGTGGTTTTAGAAAGTGTTCCAGTACATATTTTAAAATAGATGAAAGCCCTACATTTTTCTACACTTAAAAAAGCCTTTCACATCATAAACAGAAATCTTTTAAAGAAATTAATCAACGCCGGAAATAAAGGCAAGTGTCTCATGCAACTTATAATAAAAATTGGAGAATTCTTGAACTATTTTGATCTTGTTAAACATGGTATCCCACGAGGAACTATATTAGGGTCTCTACTCTTTCTAATACCTACGTAATACATATAAAGACCTCTGTAATATCGGTATGCCTGGTAAAATTCTCTCGTTTGCCGACGATACTGCAAAACAGATCAAGGAAAAACATGGAAAGATTCAACAAATTAAACTAGCAGATGTATTGCTAATGTTCAGAAAAGGCTAGAGAAAACGATAAATTGTCGTAACAGTCATTATCTGTAATTATTATTTGCTCTGTGATAGAATTTTACCTTATTTAATTTCAATTAAATTTTGTCTCTAAATTATCCTTTATTTAATTTTTCATAGAAAACTAAGATATTGTATAATACTTAATATTTGATCTATGATCATAAAAACTTAAATCATGGATATCTTAAAAAATACTACATGTAATACCCACGCACAGACTTTGCAGAATTTTTTGTTACCTTGAGTTTTGATTTCAATATTCATTTTATTAACTTGTTTTTTTTTTGTTTCTGCTCCAGTGTAAAATAAATAAACATTCTTTTAAAATATTTGATGTGCACTTTATCTTTTTTATTGTAATCAATTAATTTTTTTTGAAAATAACACTTAAATTCAAAGCAAATCCAAGTTCTAGAGCTCACTGTACCAAAGTTATGGAGTTAATTGAACCACAGTCACACAACGGAAATGAGTGTTTTAGATTGGACGATTGCTGGCAGCATTAAAAAATCCAACGTTTACTTGCATTTGACAGTAATCCAAACCCCAAAGAAATTAAAATATATTTTTACGGAACCAGATTGAAGCGAGTATAAAAAATTGATTTTATGAGAAAAAATTGCTATACAAATGATCGTTTATGTAACATTTTGGGTCCGTTCTGAGGTTTTTTTTTATCAATTTAGCCTACAACGAAAATTATGTTACAAACATTTTGGATTTGCGAAACAGTAAGTTGAATTATATACGTTCTAATGACAGAACAATGTAATTATGTAGATATAAAAAAACGTTATGTATTAAAAACATTACAATTATTTCAAGAAAACACGTTATTTGAGTTACACGAATATTCAACCGCAACTGCGAAACTGTGATCGCCCGCAGAAAACTTTATGTTAATGTTTTGCTTTCTTCATAAAATATACACAAAACCGTGGGAAGGTGCAGGCATATGTTGCGAAAATAAAAATTGGGGGACCCATTACATACAACATTATGGCCGTCGTTCCCACAGGAGGGTGGGTAGTTTACTTTATAACCTACTGGCTGTGATGAAAAAAAAACAGTTCTCTAAATATTTGTATCTTTTAACGGACCAGAAGATATTTTAATGGTAATTAATGCCATCAATGATAAATTGTGGACTCTGTGACTAGGAGTGTCAGTAATGATAATAGTTAGCAATGAATGCATTAGTAATAGAATAATAAATCTATGTAAACGCGAAATAGATGAAGAAATCTATGCAATAAATATCAACCCTTCAGGAATCAGGCGTATTTTTTCAGAAGGTAAAATATTTCCGCTTTTCAATAAAATCCAAATATATGGAATATTTCTGAATACATCCGGAAACTAAAAACAGTTTTTGAAAGGTCATGATATACGTTTACGAATTTTATTATTAGAAATAAAAACATCATTTTTAAATCTTAAATTTTTGTATGCGTGGACGAGAATAGAAATGAATCTATATACGAGTACCGAGTATGCATATAAAAATCAAAATATGTTTGGGGATATGTGAGATGTCCATGTGTTGCTAAAGCATTCATCCGATTGCGATAAAACTTGATGTGCGCATGCCCGCGATGGTTTCTATATACGATAGTGAGCTCTGGTGTCATGATATTATGCATTGCTAACCATTCATCCGATTGCGATGAAACTTTGGGGATTTGATGTGTGCATGCCCGATATGGTTTCTATACAGGGTGTCCGAGGGTAAAGTGCATTAACTTCGGGAGGTGATTCTACATGATAGTGCAAATAAAAAAGATGAATAACTTTTTTCGAAATTCCAACTTTTAGGGGTAGTTTTGAGGTAAAAAGATAAAATTAGTCCGGCGTGTGCGGCCAGATTTATTATTTTCCGCTGTTACGATACGGGCCAATCACAATCGTGTGGGGCGCCCGGCAGGCTCTCAGCAAGTAAGATCGTACCTCACACTAAGGATTTTCAGTAGGTACATCTTTTTGTATGGGAAAAAAATGTTGGAATTTCGGAAAAGTTCTTAATCTTTTTAACTCCTACCATCATGTAGAATCATCTCCCGAAGTGAATGCGCTTTACCCCTGGACACCCTGTATATGTACTGGTGAGCTCTGGCATTATGATATTTGTATAAAAAAATTGGAATAGGTGGCACGCGAGCAGCTTGAAAACTGAATGTACTGGGACTGAATGTATGTAAAGCGGAAGAAGGGAGGGGGAATAGGGAGGAGGGTTCGCGGAACGGTTGAGACGGGAGAGGGGAGAAGGGAGAGGGAAGGCGGAGAAGGCGCTGTGGGAACGCGTGAGGGGAAGAGAAAGCGGGAGAGGAAGGGAATGCGAAAGGAGAACGGGACAAATGGGAAAGGACACGCAGGGAGAAACAATTAATTTTTAAGTGGTAAAGCAACGCATCCCGGGAACTCGTTAGTAAATAATATTAATAATCGAAATCATTAACTTCGTTTTACCAGCACGCCCCGGCAGTAAAAATACATTTAATCGATATTCAAGATTGCGTCGCTAATATTAAATCTACTTTTAAATGCACATTAATTTTTAAAAAATATCATTATTTTCTCCTATATTGTTTACGATTGAGAAAGAATTTCCTTGCAAGGTATTTTCGAATTCGACCGTAAATCTGTTTTTTGGAAGTAAGGAAGTCGATCAACACGATGTCGAAGAAATGTTGTTTTTATCATGGCAAATATACCTTTTTTTACAATTCAATAGATTTCGGACGTACAGGTAGGATGAAACATCAAATTAAATTGTCATTGTTAAAATTGATACGCCGTACAGAATTATTCCACACGATTAATTACAAGACAAATGCAGCAAGTAATTCGCCAATCAATCGTGCTCTTCATATGTTCAATAATATTGGTCTAAATTCTAACGTCGACAGTTTCTTCGGTTCACTACCTAAATTTACAAAGCATCATGTCAATAATATAATTTGTTCAAAGCACATAAATGCATACATACATACACACACACCTTCCCACTACGTACATCACCCGGTAATGACTTAATATACACTAAATAAGACAATACAAAGAGACACATCATAGGTCCACTACATGAAATATGCTTAATAATTTTTAATTGTTTTCACCACTGTAAATAGTGCACGGTTTGTTTATGTTTATAAATAAAATACATTAACCATTAAAACAATAGGTATTTTAATGCAATTTTTAAAATCTCACTCGACATAAATTACTTCATTCGGAGTAAAACTGGGTTCTTAATATAAGTTATCATAAGTGTGACCTTTTTTACAATAGCTCCACTCATGAGGAAAAAAATTCGCTCAGGGAAGATGTCATCATTGGGGATGCTGGAGTATGAAGGGTCCATTTAGGGAAAGGAAAGACAGGAAGTTATAAAAAGAAAAATATATGAGGGGCGGGTAGGAATCTGGGGTCAGTGTGTACAAATCGTATGAATCCATCCCTTCCACTGAGTCAACTCTCTCGAACTCTCCCGATCCAGCCTGCCACGCAGTAGGTGGGCAAACGCATCCGCCACCAAGATGATACGAACCTCACCCCCATGAAACCGAGCACCTCTGCTTTTTCACCAAATTTAGCGAACCACTTAGAGTGACCTATGGTAGATGTGTTGGTAATCCAATAAATGGTTCCCGTAGCGGTGGTACCTATAACCGCCACCTAAATTGTGAAAGAACTGGCGTTAATAAAATTGTTGCTTAAATTAAGAAAAGGAATCCATTTCTCTTTAAAACGCTAAATCGTTATTGGGGAAAATTGTACCTTCTGTATCGATTTCAAAGGAAATTAGCATTATGGTAAGAATACAATGGAATGAAGAAATCTGTAATTGAATAAGTTTTGAATCACATTTCAAGGAACATTAGCCAAATAAAATTAGCAACTGAATAAAAGTTATTGTTTCTCATAAACAATAATCATTATTGAAAATAAACAAATGAAATCAGACATATTTTATTCACAGCGATTATTTATTAT
The DNA here is from genome assembly GCA_917880885.1 of Limnephilus marmoratus. Classification (NCBI taxonomy): domain Eukaryota; kingdom Metazoa; phylum Arthropoda; class Insecta; order Trichoptera; family Limnephilidae; genus Limnephilus; species Limnephilus marmoratus. The sequence continues at coordinate 33,235,864 of OU862910.1, forward strand.
TATTTCAACCAACTTATCGTTTATTTTAGATCACTTCAGATGAGCTTTGTATTTTTAGAATGATATAGAGCTTAGAGAAAATATAAATATTTAGAGATAAATATCAAAACATATTGCGTATATTAAAGCCTGGATCAGAAAACAAGATAACTATTCACTTTATTCAAAACATTATAGCTACAAACCAAAAAAAACCAAACTGAAAAAAAATAAACTGAGCAATCCTGTCCCTCTCTTTCCGTACAATACCGTTATGTTCTACTAACTAACTTAAGGCGGTACACAATCCTAATAATTTTTGTTTGCTCAAAACTCACATTTTAATCATTTCCGGCGAATCCGTAACTATAACAACTTTTTTATTTCCATGCCGCACAAGAAATGCGAGTTATTTATATATTAGATTAATAAAAACAGTACCTTACACATTAATATATTTTACGCACAACGATTTCAAAACTATATAACCCGTTTTTAACTATAAGTGGTAAGTATCAGATTTTATTTTTCTAGACGATGAATTAATAATTTCGGGAGGACAACATGGAGACATATTTTAAATATTTGTAGCACGTTCTTTAGAATTAATTCAAATGAACGCGGCAGAAAGGTCGAATCTCCAGGCCTGCTAGGGTGAATTCGACCGTACGTTCGTACAATACGCTGTGCCGCGGCGTATATTTGTTTACACGCTTTCTTCACTTACGTCGTTAAGATTCCCACATTATATATATTCTTGTTCTTTTCTTTGATACAGCAAATTCGACAGTAGGTCCGTCCAGTGCACAGGTCGCGAATCGCAATTTTTATTCACGGCTTCTTTACTTACGTCGTTAAGATTCTAAATAGATTTTAGGGTATATTGTCATCTTAATCGAAGGTATCTTTAACAATTACAGCGTCCGTGGTTCAGGGGTAAGTTTCTTGCCTAGCGATCCGAGGTCGCCGATTCAAATCTCGGCGTGTGCAAGAAAAATTTGTTTGATTGATTTAGTTTTCAGAATTTAATCATTTAAAATAATATAATAATACCGCCATTCAGAATTGAAACGTTGCATTAGCTGTGTTTGGCGACTAAATCTGAAGAGCCAGATATTTCCCCATCTTCCTCTTCTCTATACCCTCCGCACTTACATACAGCCTCACAAGACACCCCAAATAGATATGCCATAGTCTCACTGGCTCCAGATGGTTGAGAGCAGTTGGGGCTCTTATGCGGTATTGACATAAAGAAATCAGAGTGGGCAGTTCACACAGGGTAGAAGCGAAACCTTCAGAAAACGAAAGGTCGGACGAATACCTATGACGGTCCCAGTGGTGACTAATATCTATGGACCGTAGGTTGGACTATTAACGAAGGCGTCTACTAATATCTACAGGAATTCCAAAATCGGACTAATATCTATGAGAACCAAAGTGAGGACGAATATCTACAGCTCAAACTATTGACAAATATCTTTGAGAACCAAAGTGTGGACGAATATCTACAGCACTGGCAGAGGTTGGGTTAGGTTAGGTTAGTTATTACGTAATTGAAGTAATTTATGCTTTTCCGTACAACCTCTTGCTCAGCTGCCCTCTGTACATATAAGTCCAACCTACGCTCCATAGATATTAGTCACCACTGGGACCGTCATAGATATTCGTCCGACCTTAGCTTTGTAGATATTAGTTCTCACTCTGAAGTTCATAGATATTACTCCAACATATGAGCTGTAGATATTCGTCCGACATACAGGCTGTAGATGTAGATATTAGTATCTGGAGTCCTAATATCTACAGAGGGCAGCTGAGCAAGAGGTTGTACGGAAAAGCATAAATTACTTCAATTACGTAATAACTAACCTAACCTAACCCAACCTCTTCCAGTGCTGTAGATATCCGTCCACACTTTGGTTCTCATAGATATTAGTCAGCAGTTTGAGCTGTAGATATTCGTTCTCACTTTGGTTCTCATAGATATTAGTCAGCAGTTTGAGCTGTAGATATTCGTCCTCACTTTGGTTCTCATGGATATTAGTCCGATTTGTTCAGTTTTTGGAATTCTTGTTGATATTAGTAGACGCCCCCATTTGTAGGTAGTCCACACTATTAAAAAAAAATAGGCAATGCATCGTCATTATAATACTAGCATTTTAAATATTATAATGTAACTTGTAAAATGATTAGTTAATCTGTTAATGGATAGAAATAAATTAAAAGAGATTAACTTTTGCTTTTCAGTTAAGTGTTTTGTTTCAAGTACATAGGTACGAGCACCTACATACCAAAGGTCAGGATATATCCCTCGGAGGATAATCACATCTCGAAATTTAGGGGTGCCCAAGGGAAACCAAGAGAACTCAAGAACACCCATAAAACTACTGGATTGATGATATGAACAAGTGGCAATGGGCGTAAAGAAATGGAAGCACAAAGCATGGGACCGTGAAGAGGAGAACCAGATAGAAACTTAAAATGACCATGATATGCATTCGAAATGAAAATAAAATATTTTTTCCTTTTTATATGAACTATCGACAAAGACTAAAGATGCTGAAAAACTGCCTACACCACCTACTTCGTCATCATAATATGAATTTGAACTTATTTTCATAGGCCTCGGGGCCTATGTCTATGTCATCTTTGAGGATGGTGTGTGTAGTCTTTTAAGGGAAAGGAAGGAGAGGATGTTCTGGGAAGGAAAACGTATGAGGAGTGGGTAGGAATATGGAGGTCAGTGTGTCCAGGAGTGAAGGACGTATGATTCCATTCCCCCCACTGTTGGTCAAGGCGTTGGATCGAGAGAGTCCGGCTGGAGATATCAAAGTCTCCCTCAATCAGTCTCACCCAATCCGGTCCGCCACGCAATAGGAGGGCAAACGCATCCATTGCCAAGACCTCGACAAACGTCACCCCAAGAACCCCGGGACCTCTGCTAAGTCACCAACGATGTAAACCACTTAGGGTGACCTACGGCAGAGGTGTTGGTACATACCCGCCTCCCAAATTGGGAATGATAACCTAGTCGAAACGCCTGAAATCATATTTTCGTTTTTTTGTGATCAAAATCTATTAGAAAGGTACCCCAGCGGTCTAATAATATAGAAAAGATAATAACAAAATAAACCAAAATAAAGACATTTAAACAAAAAAAAATCAAAGATAATAACACAATTAACGTAATCAATCGAAACAGAAAGGGAGAAAAAAATAGTAATTTTATTAAAATAAACGACCAGCTTGAATAATGTTTATTTTTACACATACCGAATGAACCATGTTGATGATAACAGTCTGGATAATTTAACAATATAAATTAGCTGCAAAAAAGTTACAACAGTGAAACAAATAATACATATAGTTGATAATTTTTTCGCGGTTTAAAGATTCACAATTCCCGCTACCGATCGCCAGATTTTATTTAAATTATTGTAACAGTTTATTACGTGCAGTCTGTATGCTTAATTTCTTACATGGCACATATTCGATTTAATGCTTTACTAAATCTCCCGTTTCGCCCCTGCTGATATGCTGATATGCATCGGCGCTCGGCCTGCTGTGGAAAATGCCAACGTGGAGATATTATGCTCCGGAGCAATGAAAAATTCCAACCAAGAGCTAACGTGTAATTCAGTGCCATATTTTTATGCTGCATCGACTTTTAGACTTTTGAATTAGCTTTAATCCTATTCTTAAATTCGATGGTGCCGGTCGTGCCAGTACTGTCATCAAACAAATTATTGTTTATGTTGCTCAGGAATTTTATTGAAGAGTAAGTTGATATCATTTCTAAAGTGAGTATGTGTGACTCTTCGACAAAGACCTTCTTAATTTATTGTGAAAGCTTCAATAATAAATACAAGCAGTTAAAAACCCGCTCCGCAGGTTTTTGCTGCTAAGCCCTGCGGGCAGCTTCTACATTCGGCTTCGCCCAGTTTGAGTGTAGGTAACCATTTTATAAAACCGATAAAAACTGGTTCCAAAAATACAAAAATTGCCAGTTCTTCGGATCCACTGTGATTCACTAAGTTAAAATAACCGTGAGAGGCAATAACGTTATATGTAATCTCTCCATATCCGGATAGATACTTAAATTCTATACATCCGTAGTGGTTATACCTAGGGAAAAAACGTCCGAATTGACGTCGAAACGTCGTTTGTGTGAAATTCCACGTACACAGGTTTTATTTGGGTGGCGTCCGAGATGCACTCGAAGCTGGGTTTTGAAACGCAGACGCTAAGGTAATAATAATAAAAATATTTATCTAAAGAAAGGACATGATATTGTAAATGAGCTTTTGACGTTGAATCCAACACAAATCAAGAGAAAGGTGTTCACTTTATTACATTCGTATCTACGTAGGTACTTACAAACAACGAAACACTAGTTAAAATGTTCCATTGTTCCAATAGCATGGAAGATCAATAAAACCCTATATCAATCCGATATTGACCAAATCCGTCATATATGGTCAGCTATCAATATTTGCGATCACAATCAACAATTAGTAAGAAATATTTCGACCGACGACGCACGCGACGATTGATAACTTTTAGCCCGACCTCCGTAGTATCAGATAAGTTTCGGTTAACAGTCAATACACTAATTTATTTGGATAATGTCGTTCGTTTTGCAAAAATACTGGCTTATTGAAAGAAGTTCAACAAACGAAGCTTTCTGTATGTAATGAAGTCGTGTACGCGATCCATAGACTTAAGCAATCCAACTAAGACGCGACCAATGCATTCCGTTCGTTTTTTGATAAACTCAAGTGGTTTTGAAAAGTGAATCCCTGGACAGATCCGCCAGTGTTACCAGCGAATGTCGATTCCTTATTGATTCCCTGTTAATCTCGGTTCGGATATCAACAGTAAAACTGTGCTAGGGATATCGATATAAAATCATCGAAGTTACGCCTATCGATCCGATATTGCAAACTTAACGATATCACTATATTAGAATTTGAAATTAAAACACTTTTGTACTTTCTTCCACTAATTTATATTTCACCAGGACCGGTTTCATCCTATTACGAACATTTTCAGACTGGACACTATGGATATGGATATCACTATGCTAGAGCTCCAGAAGCTCAGCTGACCATCTACCAATATCCTAGTTCCAAAGAGTGATTGACGGCTTCCAGCAACGGTGACAGCCGAAATCGGTTGCAGAATTTACTTTTTCATCTACCAGAAATGGAGAAGGGTCGAGATAATCCATAGTCAGGGTAAATACCACTACTTCTTCTTTATTGAATTTTAAATTCTGATCGGATCACATTGGCATAGTTCCTTTCGAAGATAGCAAACTGCCTTCTCGGAAATACAAAAACCCAAAAAAGAGCAAGATGATTTACTCATTTCTTACATTCTATGTAGTTTTCAGTTCTGACTTTGATTCAACTCCAAAATAAGCAAACTAGTCGTGAAAAATATTAATTTTTACGTTTTTTTTACATTAACTTCACACTTGAGGTACCGATAAAATAATTTCCACCAGGACGTCAGGAAGGCTGGGTGGAGGAGTATCTTTTGATGAGAAGAAGAACAGCACGTGGGTCTTGAAAAGACACAGAGTTTGGAAAATCAGCCAAGCTATTGAACTCAAGAACGAGTGGAAACGACCCGTTCCCATGTGACAAATGTCTACCATGCGCAAATATTGGGCGCGCATTTCGCATGTATTCCGACTATGCACCGGTGCCGAAGGGATCACTGACGCAGGTTCTTTGTAGAGTCTTTATTATATTGTAATACCAGTAGAACTAGCAAAGCATTCCTACCTGATGCCTTTGCTCTAAAGATTGCAATCCGTTTGTTTAGATAGGGGTGTCTATCAACGGACCACCCGTTTCTGCACAGAGTTAAGTATTTTTACAGGAATTTGGGGCATCAGAACAGACGTGGCTGTCTAATTCAACAGAAGGGTACACTTTCGATTTGTACAGAATCAGCAGTTGCATACTACTAAAGCATCTGCTTATTATTGTCGTAATATGTGTATAATATGCAATTTGGGAGGCGGGAATGGGTACCGCCGCCCCGGGAACCTTAATTGGATAACCAACACCTCTGCCACAGGTCACCCCGAGTGGTTCGCTACGTTTGGTGATTTAGCAGGGGTGCCCGGGTTCATGGGGTGAGGTTTGTCTAGGTCTTGGAGGCGGATGACTAGGACACACTGAACCCCAGATTCCTACCCACCCCTTAAACCCTTTTCCTTCTCAGAACTCTTATCTCCTTCCTTTCCTTAAAAAAACCCTCCACACAGCATCCCCAAAGATGACATACGCCCTGAGGGAAATTATTTTCCTCAGGGCCTCCTGTGTGGAGCTCATGTAAAAAATAATAATAATATTATATTATCGAAATTTGCGAGTAATTTATTTATTTATTTATTTTCGGGAAATCGACATGTTTGTATAGCCAAAATAAAACCAATTATGGATTTCCTCCATGTGACTTTACCTCTGATTAACAGCATAATAAAAAAAATTAAATAATAGATTTATAATAAAGCAGTATGAGATCAAAAATTTTATAAAACTAAAAGTATATAAAACTAAAATTTACATAAAACATAAAATATCAATACATTGGTAACCATAACCATAATAATAATTGGATCATGTTCATGGCATACTGCCGTTTTCGTGAAAATCTACGCATTTTCAACTAAAAGGTCTTTCGCACCAACGATCAACTCACCATAAAATTCTTTTAAATCAGCAAAAAAAAACTAACAATTCTGCTACCGTGACAAATAAAAAACATTTTTTTCATAAAAATCCATTTTATAATTCCTACTTTATATTTCCTGATTAGATCATAACGAGTTTCTTATCCGATTGAATTGGGCGAATAGGTACGTATTAATCTCTTTGGTTACTAAAGTGTGATATTATGACGATAAAATTAATGTATTACAAAATTATTTACACAAATCTTACTCTAGTAATTGTATCATACATATTCATAACTATATCGATAACCTCTGACATTTCTTAACGAATATCTAAGCTATGACTAACAAATTGAAACTACTAACTAATCAATGTAAAATAATTCATTCCTTGTTTCACTTCCACGCCTCTATATTTCAATGGAGAATATTCATGAAAATCTAAGAATTTGTTCGCAATGTGACTCAATATCATCTATATAAAAAGCTTAACTTTAACGGATGGCATTTCTAAGGTGTCACTTACACTATAAAATACAATCATATTTTAATGAAAACGGTCACTTAAATGGAATGAAAACAATAATGTTGTGATCAAAACGGTTTCTTTCATATTTATTTCATAATTATTTGATAGTCACTTTAATATTGCATAAAAAAGATTCGCTCTAATGTAATCGCTTATAAATCTGTGTTTTTTTTTCATTTTTTATTTTTTACACATATTTAAAAAAAAAACCTAAGGACATATATTTTTTTTAATTTGATCTTTTGTTGAAAATGGTATGAACTAATGATATAATGAATGAGAACATTTTGTCTGATCTCTCAACACTTTGTTATTAATTCATATATTTTTATCACTTATTATTTTCTCTGTTTATCATTTTATTTTTAAATTTTATTATTTTGCTTTTACTTAATTGTTTTGCATGACCGATATTTGCGTGTGTTATTTTTATTAAATTGTGAAATTATTAACCCCGATACAGGCGAACCCTAGTGGGGTTAATAATTACATGCTAAAAATATATGTATGTAAATTGTGAAGAAGCAATAAATAAATAAATAAAAGTTTGAAGGATATACAAAATTAAAAATATATTTAACTAGCGAGTTCCCGGCATGCGTTTCTATGCTACTTAATAAAGAAATTGTTTCTCAAGGCGTGTCCTTTCCCATCCGTCCCGTTTCCCTACCACCTCCCCTTCCTCTCCCGCGTCCCCTTCCCCTCACGCGTTCCCACTCCGCCTTCTCCGCCATCCCTCTCCCCACTCGCCTATCCCGCTTCTACCCATTCCGCGAACCCCCCTCCCGAGCTCCCCTCCCCCCTCCCGCATTTCATACATTCAGTCCCGGTACATTTAGTTTTCAAACAACTCGCATACCATATATTGCTTTTTTTACAAATTGCCAGAGCTCACTATTATATATATAGACAATCGCGGGCGTGCGCACATCAAATCCCCAAAGTTTCATTGCAATCGGATCAATGGTTTAGCAACGCATAGACTCTAACATACCTAAGCAAGCATATTTTGATTTTTATTTGGGCATTGCATATAATTAAAGAGTACCTAGATTTAAATGTCCGGGTTAAATTTTCCCCACAGGAAAAACTAAACCCTTTCACACACTTCCCAAATGATCATCTAGTCAATCCACGCTATGCAATTGCACTATATAAGTATTATAAATACAAAACAATACAAGAACAACATGTCAACCGACCAGAGACCAAATGGGAAAATAATTCACCGACTCAAGATATTTTCATATCAAAGGGTTCGGCTCTGTGGAATTCCTAATTGAACCTATAAATCCTACTGATCCCTCAATATAAATAATTTTAAAAAATTATTATTTATATATATGTAATGTATAAATAATCAGAATGATGTAGCCATGGTATAAAGTTACACCATTTTATTAAAAAGAACACGCCGAGCCTATTCAACGAACATAATACGTAGTTTTTATGTAATAACGTTCCACCGAATACTTTATCTACGGTATGAAGCAAAATGATAACGTGAATGTGAGTTATATTTTTATAGATATTCTCTGATGAAATATCTAAGTCGAGATTACAAGCTGGTAGAGCTTAGGGAGGCTTAACCTTTGGTTAATGCTCGCAACAGTCCATTAATTCTTAGAGTTAGTAAACCCGAAAGAATTTATGTTTTTGGCTGGTGTTTTTATCCGAGAAGTATGAGCCAAGTGCCTTAAATAATTTTATTAAGGATTTAAGCTATATTGTATTGTAATTTAGAACCGAAAAGTTTTTATTTTTTGCTGCTATACAATTATATGTGTCAGAAATAATTTTAAATAAAGCTTTTCAAAATTTGCTTCGAACAATAATATTTATTTGTTGACATTCTTTCAAATATATTGTACTAGTAATATCCCGGCATGCATTGCAATGCCACTTAATAAAGAAATTGTTTCTCCCTGCGTGTCCTTTCCGATTCATTCCGTTCCCCTTCCGCCGCCCCTTCTCCCATGTCCCCTCTCCCTCACGCGATCCCCGCCACCAACCCCTCCTTCCCCCTCCCCTTTACCGCTCCCCCATCCCGCCAACCCCCCTTCCGCCTTTCATATAGTCCGGGTACATTCTTTCAAACAGCTCGCTTGCCACAATTTTTTTTCCGATTTTTCATACAACAATAACATTCATTTTTGTACATTATAAGAACGATGAAACGAATTCGGTACCTAACACAGGTAGTTATTAAAAATACCTTTAATTCTTACTTAGTATTTGAAGTAAATTCATTAATTTAAAGAGTTTATTCGAAAATTTAATTTTAATTGAACAACCGATGGTTTGTAAAAAGTCATTCTCAAATTATGACATTTTTGACAATTTCGTAAGAGTTTTTGTAATGATTAACAAACTTTCCAGATGTATTATCGTGTGGTTATAATAATCACGAAAGTGCGCCCCACGGTTGAATTTTGCAGCCACCTCTAGTCTGGAGCTCCAAAATACCTAAAAAAAAAACCTTGACTCTGTGCAGAAACGGGCGGTCCGTTTGATAGGTTCTCCCATCTTAACAGACGGACTGCAATCTTTAGAGCACAGGTGTCGGGTGGGAATGCTGTCCTTGTTCTACCGGTCTTACAATGGAAGATGCTCCGAGGAACTAGCGTCATTGATCCCCTCGGCACCGGTGCATAGTCGGGAAATACGCCAAACACGCGCCCAACATTTGTACACCGTTGACATTAGTCACATGAGAACGGGTCGTTTCTATGACTAGTTCTTGAGTTCAACGGCTCGGCTGTGGAACGATTTGCCGGCCTCTGTGTTTCCTCCTTCCTAAAACATGGGTCTCTTCAAGACCAATGTTCATTCCTTCCTCTCCTCAAAAAAACCCTCCACACAGCATCCCAGATGACATAGGCCCTGAGGGAAATTATTTTCCTCGAGACCTCCTGTGTGGAGTTAATGTAAAAAATAAAATACATATTGTACTAGTAATTTCCCGGCATGCTTTGCAATGCCACTTAAGAAATTGTTTCTCCCTGCGTGTCCTTTCCGATTCGTTCCGTTCCCCTTCCGCCGCCTTCTCCCATTTCCCCTCTCCCTCACACGATCCCCCCCGCCAACCCCTCCTTCCCTCTCCCCTTTACCGCTCCCCCATCCCGCCAACCCCCCTCCCGCGTTCCATATAGTCAGGGTACATTCTTTCAAACAGCTCGCTTGTATTCATTTTTGTACATTGTAAGAACAATGAAACGAATTTGGTACCTAACACTAGACGAGGGGTAAAAATCTCAAAGTGGGAAGACAAGAACAAGACAATTGTACCGATCTCGATATATAGTACTTTAGTACTAAACTGCTACGCGTCGAGTAAGTTTGCGTCTTACCAGCACTTACCAGTAAGTAAATTGCATTTTAAAAAGTGTCAAAATGCCCTCCTGTGTGATGAGAAAATGTTTCAATTATACGGCAAATAATAGTAAAGGCGAATGAATAACATTTCATTTGTAAGTACACGCAAATTACTTAATATTATCGATTATTATAAATATTACAATTAATTTTCATGTTTCCCGCTCGCGGTTTTACACGTCATTAGAGAAAATTCAAGTCCCACTAAAGTAAAGGGTCTGGACGCGCAACAGCCAAATATCTATTGCCAAGTAAACTTCACTGTTTTAAAGTAGACTAATCAGCCTAAAAACTGATGACAATCGCCACCATTTGAAAACTGTCGTTGCCCTATTGTATTTATTGTATAGCTCGACATATCAAACTCCGACAGGCAGCCGGACCTTTTATTCTACTGGGCCTCAAGAAAAGGAGACAGCGAACGTTCCATCAAAAAGTGACAAGCAATGCGCCGCCCGCTCGTATATCCATGGCATTCATACACACACATTATTTGATTGTCTATCTTTATCACACAGGAATAAACTTTTGAATTAAGAAATTATTCTGAAAATCGCTGAAAACAAAAGAGTGTTCCTTACTTTCCACATTGTGAGTATATGAGACTATGGCGAGTCTATTTTTTTATATAACGTCATTGCCTAACACAGGTACCTTTTTAAAATACCCATAATTCTTACTTAATATTATTAGTATTATTTCAAGTAAATTCATTAATTTTAAGAGTTTATTCGAAAATTTAATTTTAATTGAACAATCGATGGTTTGCAAAATGTTATTTTTAAAATGATGACATTTTTGACAATTTCGTAAGAGTTTTTGTAATGATTAACAAACTTTTCAGATGTATTATCATTTGGTTATAATAATCAAGAAATCTTCGCTATGGTAGAAAGAAGGTATTTTGAAAGTATCAAACATGTCATTTGCTTAATATATCATAACATAGACAACCTACATACGTAAAAGCAAGCATGTTTTGATTTCGATATATATATATATATATATATATATATAAGGTTAGAATGGTACTGTTTTGAAAACGAATTTCGTTACGCTAACATGCCATGCGGTGAATGAAGTATATCGCATCAACGTCACAATATCCGAGAATGAAAGCATTACGAGGAATGTCGACATCTACTCGCGTCTTTTTCAAATAAGAAAGCATCTGACAAAAATCATTTTCCGCAAACATGTATTCGAAAGGCCTATTCCGCCTTATTGTATTTTTGTATGAAAGTCCAAAGTTCCCAGCGAGAACAAACCGCACTCCCAGCCCCGCAAGAATGTTGGTAACTATCTAGCGGAACGATGCGTCGAAATCCTCGCCTACATTTCCCGAGAAAACTGCGAGAAAGCTGGAAATAACGCGGATAAAATGAAACAAAAGTATCGCATTTTTACTCATACGAGAGCTCGTATTTAATGGAGGTGAGTTGTAATGGCGGTCGACATTTCTATCCACTGCCGTCACATTAAACGTGAATTTGGCAAAGGTATGATTTACGACAAGTCGGGCATATTGTAGAAAAATCTGCGAGAAGAATTGCCCCTAGGATAATGTGGGTCGGCTGATGTGACATCTGCGCGATAATGCATCTCCTCATAATGCAATACCGACGATAAATTGCTATCCTCACGATGTCACGAAGATGACTGCTATACCCGTGTAACCAAGTCAAATATTTTAACTGTGGGCTATTTTGAGATAATATGCGTCGGTCGTATGGTGGGAAAGAAAACTATGAAAACGCTAAACTTTTAATATTTTTTGCTTAATAATGTCGGTGAAAGACTTAACCTAAGTTCACCTAACATAAAAAATGTTATAACCTGACGAACACTGCTCGTTTGTGTCTTGTCTTGTTTTGTGCATAAAAAATATTTTGGGTTAAGTACCTATCCAGTTGCATTTATATTTTGTAAGACCAAGTCAATTTTAAAAAAAAGTCTCATTAAGGCAAAAAACTTGCGACTTGCTTCAGAATTAGTAAAACATCGCAAAGTTGAAAAAAATTAGTGCCCTCACTCTTTTCGTTAGAGTTTCTTTGGAATCGTCCTACCTCATCATTATGCATACAGATGTGTTTATTTTTTTTTGTTGTAGATAATACATAATATAATCAACAAATAAGTTCTGCTAAGCCAATTGAATTGGCGTGTCAACAGGTGCTCATATTTTAGTTTCATATACATATTTAAAATTTACATCTTAAATCTACAGATTCAACATTTTTTCATTGATATCAATATAAATATTGTATTTCCGATAGCAAATTTTTCACCATATATTTAACCTTATTCATAGAATTACATTGCTTTATAGGGTCAGGTAATAAATTAAATATCTTTGGTATGATGTATTCAAACGTTCTCTGTCCGTACTTAAATTTCGGAACTATTAATACGTCATTGCGCGTGAATCTCTAGTGCTGTATTTATGTTCTAATTTCTCTTTATGCTGCGGGGTAAATATATGCTGAATTATAATTCTGTGCCATAGCATTGCCTTAACAGATAAAATTTTGGCACTCTTAAATGGCAACGGTGTATTATGTCTCTGTTTGAAAATATTAGGGACGACTAATAATTTTACAATTGCGTTTTGTACAACTTGGACTTGTTTCAGATTGGTTATAGTAGTATTTCCCCATATTGTTAATCCATATCTTATAATAGATTCTGCCACTGACATATAAATTATTTTCAGTGTTTCAATTGATAGAAAAAAAAATAATGTGTACATTCTGCCAGCAATTGATCTGAGTCTTTTACAGGTTTTTTAATATGTTTGTCCCATTTAAAAAAAAAACAATCTACTGTAACACCAAGATACTCGTATTCCGTAACTAATTCTAAGCTCTACTAATTATTTTAGGAAATCAATATATTTGCAGGAAATGTATTAGGTTCCTCACGTTCTGTTACAATTTCTTCGTTACTTTTTCACCTAAAGCACTTAGGTCAATGCTCTCAATGTTGAAAAATAAACGCTTTAGTTTTTTATTTTAAATTTATGTGTCCCAATTGCTCCGTGCTCCGTGTCTCGTACCAGTGAGACCATTGCATCCCCAATTGGGGCATGTTGTGAAGTTGAAAGTAATGGGGAAGAGGGAGGTAAGAAAAAAGGGATGGATATTCAGAACTGATCAATAAAAACGGCTAAAGCCATTTCAAACAACGTTTAAATTCAATGCTAATAGTATCTTCCGATTTGAAAGTGCCGCAAACGTTATATGTATGAAACAAGACAAGGTATTGGAATAAGGTTTACTTATTTACAAGGATTGGAATCGCGAAATCCATACTATTCGTCAAGAGCCTTATCCCTCGACCGTGAGTCTTGCCCGATTTATTCGAATTGAATATTAAATCATTGAATACACAGTGTGGGCGGAAGCGAGTATATTATTTTAACACTACGTCTCAAAGTAAAAACAGAAATGGAATAAGTGTGTGAGTGAAATTAGATCCTTGGGTGGGTCTAGGTTAAAAGGATTCTTAAAAAATGATCGCAAGAACGAAGCTCTTCTGGGAGACAGCTGGGAGGGTCGCCTTTTTTATTAGGACCGAGATTGAGTTACACTAAACTTTGATTCCGTTATTTCTTTGGTTGAAATAAAAACACCATGTTAGAGGTAGAATCCGACCGTGGAACAATAAGCATACTTGGCACCCCATTAGCCTGCTCTACGAACCCTTGGTAATATCTACCTACAGGTAACTGAATAAGGTAAATATCACGAAACCAAAGTTGCTACCTAGGCAAGTTTCTATCCTTTCCATTTCATTTAAAAGGTGACATTCATAAAAATTGTCTAATTATAATTGTGACTGATTGTGATTACAATTCGACAAATCGATTTTTGATGAACGTAATCTACTGTAATTGAAAGGCACAATTACTTTGACCAAATAATATCGTTGGCACATTAGCTATTGATTTTAGCCAACGGGGAATTTAGTTAAGTTAAATGGATAAACCAGTCACCGATTGTTTGCAGGTTGTTTGTTTCTACTAGGTTTCTGTACAAGTGTATTTTGTAATATGTTCTATATAATAATAAATGTAACGGGTGGCGCAAAACGATATGGTTTGAATGTTTAATAACTTTTTAAATTTATTTATGTTTTTAATTTTTATTTCAGAATTTTGTGAAGAAAACTTGGGGAATTTGAAATGGATCACTACACAACAGAACAGTGATCAACAATTGTTGAATTTTATTTTGAAAATCAACGGTCAATTGTTTTGACGCAGCGGGCTTTTCGTCGTTTTTTTAATGTGCGTACTGGACCTTCAGCACTAACAGTAAACCGCCTGGTTGAAAATTTTCGACAACATGGTACAGTAAGACACCTTCCATATACCGGAAGACCACTACGGTCCACACGGAAGAAAATATCAAGCGTGTTGTGGATAGTGTGCAGGACAGTCCAGAAACATCAACAAGAAGACTTTCGGCACAACTGGGGCTATCGCGGAGATCCGTTCAGAGGATTTTTGGCCACATTGCACATGTTCCCGTATAAGGTTCAGTTTGTGCAAGAATTGAAGCCGATAGACTTTCAACAACGGCTTGATTATGCCAAAAAGCAGAAGAAAATCGCGATTTCATTAACAATTTGATAATGAGCGATGAAGCCCATTTCCAATTGAATGGTTTCGTAAACAAGCAAAATTGCAGGATATGGGCTACGGAGAATCCAAGAACAGTTCATCAGCAACAATTACACCCACTTAAGTGTACTGTTTGGTGCGGTGTATCGTCTAAAAGGATCATTGGTCCATATTTCTTTGAAAATGCACATGGCGCCTCAGTTACGGTTAATGGTGCTGAATATCGAACGATGCTGGACATTTTTTTGAGACCAGCTGTAGAAAACCATCCACAGTTGTGGTTCCAACAAAATGGAGCTACAGCCCACACTGCAAGGGTCACAATGGCTATGTTACGGGACCTCTTTGGCGAACGCATTATTTCGTGCAGAAGCGATTTCAATTGGCCCCCACGTTCACCGGATTTAACAGCGACGGACTGTTTTCTTTGCGGTTATTTGAAAGAAAGGGAAAACATTAATAAGCCAGCGAGCCACAGCTAAAACAAAACATTCGCAATGAAATTCAAGCCATAACACCGGAAAATTTACAAAAAGTTATGCAAAATGTACTGGAAAGAGCACGAATGTGCGAAGCCGAAAATGGCCACCACTTGCGGGATATAATTTTTCACACTTAAACCAAAAATATTCTCCATTAATGTACTGTATAACAAAAAAAATTAATAATAATTAACCATTAAATAAAAAAAGTTATTAAATAAAAAAGTTCAAACCATATCGGTTGTTTTGCGCCACCCTGTACTATATAAAAAAGATATACTTTGTTATATGTTTTATAAAATAATATGTAGGTACTACAGTAATACGTACTTCGTAATATGTATTATATGTGCAACATAATATATGATCTTTGTAATATGTACTATATAATTTTTTTCAACGGAGATGCAAGAAAATTACTGCCTTTTTTCCTTTGGTGAAGCAGACCTAAGAACATGTTTGTTTCAAAATTATTTAGTGTGTAAGAAAGAGTTGCAGGATTGTAGTGATAAGGCACGTACGATTATTGCCTTTTTATGCCGTCGCCGTGCCGTGACCAAGAAACTTGGAAAAGAGACCGTTGGGTCGAGAGAAACCGGCTGAAGAGGTTGATAGGTCTCCCACAACCGGCCTATCCCGATCCGGCCCGCCATTCACTTGGTGGACTGACGCATCCACCGACAACACCTGGACTGGACAAACTTCCCCCCAAGAATGCGGGCACCCCTGCTATATCACCGAACTTATCACTTGGGGTGACCTATGGCAGAGGTGTTGATTATCTGATGAACGGTTTCCGAAACGGCGGTACCCATACCCACCTCCGGGATTGATAGTTATATATATAAAGTTTTATTATATTTTTCAGCTAAAAAGGCGTTATTTACAACCAAAAATAAGTAATGAAGCTTTCCTGTAAATAAATACGGTAGGTACTTTACTTTCACTTGAAACTGAAAAATTCTTACATTCCACACAAAATCTAACAAAAAGATAAAAAAAGCTAAGATAAGATTTTTGTAAGTGGCAAAACGACTAAACTGGAATAATTTTAGGGTAAAAGCCAGATAATTGCACCACTTTTCAAAAAAGCTCTATTATTAAAAAATATTTACTTTCTAAGAATAATGCAACCATGTATATTAAAATGCAGGTCTTTAATCTTTTATAGTAAGTAGCCTATTTTTGCTTCTAATATAGGTTTTGAGTAAATCCTGTTGAAAAAAATGCTTCTTGGGATAAATGCCTTGTGCGGGGATAGACGCCTCACTATGATTTTTTTAGATAGAAACAAATTTATATGTGCCATATTTATGATGGTGCCACAAAATAAGTTTGCTGTGTATGAAGAAGAAGTTTATATCATTTCAAGTAATCAGTATTTATTATTTACTGAGATCCTTTATTGAGTAACTACTAATCAAAATATTAATCAATATTATAGAATAGTATGAAGTTTTAACGTTTTAAACTATACAAATACAACAAAAATAGCCTCCAAACTTTAAGTTACGTAAGTTAATAGTAAAATATTATTATTTTTCTTAAAGGTAGAACAATATGGCAATTAGCTTTGGCATTGGCATTAATTATCAAAAGAAGGCAGGGTTTTTAACTTTCCACATCTCTTTCAATGAACAAGTTTCATGTAACCACTCTCGACACATCTCACATTAAATCCAATCTGATTTTGATTTAGTAAAATTGTAATTCTCAAAACATTCTGCGCAATAAACATCAACTGAAACTTTTAAGCATTAGCGTTTTTCACTTTTAATAATTCAAGATTCCCCTGGAGCGACTATCCGCAAACGTAAAAAGGGCGACTATTCTTGCCCTTTTTATTTATAATAGAATATAAGAAAAATATAATAGAATTAAATATATTCAACAATTAAATGTAAAACAGTATAATTTAAAGTCTAATGCATTGAAACAAAAAGTTGACCGAAACCACAATCAGTAATAAAAATATTCAAGAGAAATTACTAACCAAAATAAATACCACTCCCGTCAAAGTATCGCCGCGGAATATTTCCGTTCACGCAAACAAAACGCGTGCGCCTACTCCGATGTTTGCATGTCGCTGAGGTCTGCGAGAGGGGCACTAATAATTATAGTAAAGCGCTAATGCCATCAACATCCCTAACGTAGTGTATTCAAAACCGGGGCATGTTTCCCACTGAGGCAAGTATCCGACTTTTACCCTAAGGTACGTACATTATTTCATTGCCAGAGCAAATAAATTTTATTTTAATACGCTAGGAGCATTTTTAAGGTTCAAAATATCTACTGCAAAATCGAGACAAGTGCGGTGAGTTCTGAGCAAATCCGTTACAGATTCGCTGGCATTCTAAGAGATAAACGTGGTTTTTGCAATGAACTCAATTAAAAAGACATCAAAATAATCAGATTTTCTCTTTGCTATTAACAGATTAAGAGTCGAGTGAGGAAACTTCGTATTTAAGTCATTTATTTGTATAATGAAATAATTTTACTTTGTATAAACCACTTATTTGATGTGCAAATCCGACCGGTTTCGGAACAAACATTCCTTCGTCAGGGAAAGCTTATACTAATTTGACAGTTTCGAACAATGTTTTATTATGGTAGGGGTGGAGCTGTTGCTAGATAATAATGTAGATTGGGTAGGTAGGTATTAGTGTAGAGTGGGTGGGTAGGGGAACAAATCCATGATTGGGCTATATGACAATATTTTTTGTTTGTTGATAATAGATTCATTATTTTTAAGGGATTTTTTAATTTCCAAGGCTTCTAAGTTATCTAAACGTTTTCCTTTATGATTAATATGAAGAATATTTATCCCTGTATTTTTTTCAAAACTATGGTTATTTTCAATGATATGGTTAGCAAACTTTGCTAACAATATCATTGAAAATAACTACACTAATACCTACCTACCCAATCTACATTATTATCTAGCAACAGCTCCACCCCTACCATAATAAAACATTGTTCGAAACTGTCAAATTAGTATAAGCTTTCCCTGACGAAGGAATGTTTGTTCCGAAACCGGTCGGATTTGCACATCAAATAAGTGGTTTATACAAAGTAAAATTATTTCATTATCCTATAATGGATAACCACAAAGTAATAGCTACATTCAAAAACATTTATTTGTAGATTATAAGCTCTTAAAAACTGTAAACCATGGAGATTCAACAAAACTACATAGAGCTGAGAGCTGGCTGGTCTGTCGAACATAAGATCCGGAATATTTTAAGCACTTGTGTATATTTGTATGTCATAACAAGGCAAGAGAGAGCGTCTCCTGTAGGATTGTAAACCTCCGTCATTCTATCTCAGTTTATCATCCGACGCATTATCGTCAAAACACGCCAAGTTTACGGCACATAACTCAGCCATTAACATTTTTAAGATCGTGAACGGTTTGCAGTTGAAATTTCAGGGTGGATTTCAGGGGGAGGACGATCGTTAAGTTTCGCGGGGATGAAATGGGTGCGTGGGTGGATTGGGTGAATTACTGGGGTGGTAGTGCTGCACTGCGGGCGACACTGGGTGAGGGCGACATGTTGTTAGGTGCTCAGATATCCTTGCTTGAGATCCTCGGATGGGTACTGGGGCTTAAGTACGCAAACAAATGTTGCCACCCATCCGAGTAACGTACTTCCTGCATTTGCCTCTGCCGGGCTGCTGTCGCCTGCCTCGTGTCGACTGCCTGCTCTTAATTCTCTGCATTCTGCTTTTACGCCATGGTTTATGTAAACCAAATATATTGTTTTTTTTTTGCTTAAGTAACTATTAAATAACAAAAACACGCATAACTTTTGTGGGTATTAATTCAATAAGTTATCTGGGTTATCCAATTTCTGAAGTGATTAACTGCCTAAAAATCCACTTGGTCTGAAAAAAAGTTTAAAAGCAGTAATATCCGGAGCCAGGCTAAAACAAATATTTATTTATTTATAATATGTTTACTTAATATATATTAAAAAAAAAGTCATTTGTAAATAATTTCTACTGTGTAATTGTTACTACCCGTGACAGCTGTTTCGCCTTCCGAAGGCATTGTCAAACAATTCGAAAATTCTTTCGTAAAAACTGCTGTTATGCCTAATAATAATCATACAGAAAAATTGTATTAAAAAAAAAAAACCGTTTTTATAAAATGAATAATAATACTGTTAGTGTGTGACCGAAACATTAGAAATAATCGGTCATAACTAAATATGTAAATGTTCTTTGCCTTTGCTTCTTCATTTTCTTTCAACTAGTAATATCACAATGAAGTGCAAAGTTTTAGTAAGTTTTAAATATAATTTCCATCAGCAATTGCAATAAAATCTTGAAATATTCACAAAGTATCTGCAATATTGCCACTGGTATTTAATTGCTAAGGAAATACATATAAAAAATGTAAACTAATAAATTTTGTTGAAATTCAGGCGAAGTCAATGGTTATATTTAGTACCTAGGTAGTTAATGCAATTAATGTCGTAGTTCATTGTCTGACCCCTCCCCCCTCCCACCGGAGCTCTTTTTGCCAAAATATGGCACTATTTAAAACTGGGATTGTTTTGCAGCCAATTTTGGCAAATTTTCCCTAGATACATTAAACATTTTTTTGTAATATTTTCAAACACGCCCGCGGTTCAATTTTGACGTTTTTTTGTAGGTGAAAGACACTACTTGTATTCATATTCAACAGATGGCAGTATACTTTAGTTATTTACTATTTATCCCATTTTTCGAAATCGTATTATTATGTAAATTTGTTTAAAACCTACAACTGTTAAAATGCCTCAGTGTAAAATACAGCTTTTCATCGTGTTTTGGTGGATTTTTATACCATATTTGTATACCAGTGTAATAATGATTGAATTATATAGTAACTAGCTTTTTCCCGCGGCTTCGCTCGCATGGTATTAGGGGATTCCCACTCCGCCTCCTCCACCTTCCCTCTCCCTACACCACTCGCACCCCCTCCCCCCTCCCCCTCCACCCACCCCTTCCCCCACTCCACTCCCCCGTCAACCCCCTCCCCCCTCCCACACCATCCACCCCGCCCCCCACTCCTCCCCCCTCCACCTTCCCTCACCCCACTCCACTCATCCAGCAATACCCTCTTCCTCCCCCTTCTTCTCCACCCACCCCTCCCCCACCCCATACCCCTCCCCACTCCACCTACCCTCACTTTCCTCCACCCCTCCCCCTTCCCCTTCCTTTCCTACCCACTCTCCCACCCCACTCCGCCTTCTCCACCTTCCCTCTCTCCACTCCCCCCATCAACCCCCTCCCCCATCCCCTACCCCTTCACATTCCCTTTCCCCACACCACTCCCCCCCATCAACCCCTTCCCACTATTCCCTACCCCTCCCCACATCCTCCTCCATCCATCCCCTTTCCCCTTCCTTCCTCCCCCCTCTCCCTCCCCTAACCCCCTCCCCTCCACCCTCCCCTCCTCATCTTCCTCCCCACCTCTTCCTCCCTTCCCCCCCTCTCCACTCCCCCCTCTCCCTCTCGCATTACACACATTCATTCCCGATACATTCAGTTTTCAAACTGCTCGCGTGCCACCCATTATATTTTTTTGTACAAATTTCATAATGCCAGAACTCAACGGTAGTTTTATACAATATAACGAACAAACAATGAATTATCCAATTTGGTGCAGTCGTTCGGGTTTACGCGCATACATACATTTCGGTGATTCATTTTTAGAAATAGTTATTAAGTACGACGCCAACAAAACACTCTTTTTACGGTGAATTGCCTAGTTAAAAAAAAAATCGTTTCCAAGGCGACAATTGGTTTGCTTTTTTTCTGATGTTTGCAATTAATCGATTTTGTTAGGGGCAGAAAACGTATGATAAATAATTTCATAACGCCAGAGATTATTCATAACGCCAGAGCTTTCCAATATATATAGCCTATAGTACTCGCAAATAATGTAGCTTTCTATTAGTGAAAGAATTTTTAAAATCCACTCAGTAGTTTTGCGTGAAAGTGTAACGAACATACATCCAGACATTCATACAAACTTTCGCCTTTATAATATTAGTAGAAAACTAGAATAGGATGCATTCAACGTGTTCCAATCTTTAAAATTCAGTGTATATTTGAAAAAACTAAATTTTTGTGGTTATATTTGCGTTTTTCTTTCCATCGGACTGTAATTTACAATGCAGTTTTTTTTTTTTTAATAAATAAACCAACAATCGAGTTAATTGGTATTGTGGATTTAAGATAATTAATGTATCTGTTTGAGCTGCTGCATTTATTTTTGGTAACTGTAAGTACCTTATAAATTTCAATTTCGTCCATTTTAAAGTGTCGCCATTTCTCGATCATTATTTCTGTCAGAAGTTTGTTCAAAGGGAACATTAAACACTTCACAACTTATCAAAATTCAGTTTTGTTATGTACATTTGTGGATTGTGATAATCAATTAGACCGTTTAAAAGAAACTTCACAGAAAATATTTAATGTGAACGCAAAATTTAACTTCCCACGAAGAGTGTGTGGGTTGAAAATCCTGAGAATATTTCTGTTATAAATGTTTACGATTTTATAATATTTTATTATAAATCCTACGAATATGTGATAATCGACAAAAAATAGGTGAATTCATTGGCGATATCGAAATATAATCCGTTTGTATGACTTCTTATTAAAAATCTGAGGAATAATTTTTTTTAAGGTGGGCGGAAAATATGGTCGAACCCCTCACTTTGAATGCAACAACTACATACGCCCTTGGTTGTGGGCATTGTCAAAATTCTCTTATATTTTTCTTGATTTGAAGCCCTTGATAGAATTGTTCAACCAACGAAATAAATCATAATGATCTTTTTACTATTTCAAATGATTACCTACCTAGATTCGAATAGTTTCTGTGAAAGCAAAAAAGGTCAAAACTTTAAAATAATTAGATAATGTCATTATATTACATTCTTATAAATGAACTGAGCAATCGAATATTTTCTGAGTGATATTTTTGAAATGTATCAAAGTGCTTGCAATCGAAGCACAACATGTGAAATTGACCACGAACGATTCAATTTGTAAAACACTTGTTCTTTTTGGTGCCAAGCCAGAATCTCTGTTCACCAATATATAAAAGGAGTGTAAGACAGCAAACATACTAAGAAATCGGGTAATAGCAAACTCCGTCTCGTCGGTTTAAATGAACTGCACATATGTATTTTTCTTACAGAATTACGAACAATCTACATGAATCACAGCATGCGTAATGCCATTTTAAATAAGAATTTTTTTGAAAAATTTCCCTTTAAAAAAAATGTTTTAACATAGTTTTAAATATTTTAAGCGGTTTGTAATTATTTGTTATTACCTACGTATTTATATGCTCAGTAGTGGCGAGAAATGAGAATTTCTAATTCAACAGGAGTATATCTCTTGACACATCCATAGAATAAATACAAAACCAAAACCCTCCCTTCATGAGCGTTTCAAATACCAAGAGCCAGTGGAACTATGACTTCCTAGTTATTTTTGGAATGCTGTGAGGCCAAGGAAGCACGGAAGACCTGCACGATACCATACTGGCACACACCATGCTTCATTGACATTCATTGATCACCTCACACAGACTCTTCCGTTATTCCGACTATTTACTTGACCCAACTAAAGTACTTGATTTCTGGCGTATCCCCAACATCTTACTCTATCCCCTTGCTCATCATATATGCTCCTAACGCACCTTCCTCCGTCCATTCACACTGCGTGTTCAAACCCCTCCAAGCGCCCCTTTCTTAATCTTGTTTATTATGCTAATATCAGTCTGTAACCTTTTTCCGAATTCAGCATACGTAATATAGAAGTATGTACGTACTTATGCACATGGTTTCGCAACACGAACATGCGATCTTTTTCAATTAAATAGTATTTACTTTCAACCTGCCTCTTTTCAGTGTTGGTTTCAGAATTTCTTCAAGAACTGCTCGCCTCGCAAGTATTTTTTAAAAAATTAACCAATAAAATGGATGCCTGATAAATTGAATAACAAAAAAGAAGCTTTCACGTTGCGTAGGATCTGACGTATAAATAATATCAGATGTCCACATTTCAGTGCACGGATCCCGCAAACTTTTCCCCACAATTTAAAGGAACCCGGTGATAAATGGCTGATAATTTAAGTGAATTTACCGCCAGAAGTTCTCAAGACATCACACATTTAATGGGCTCTGCATACCGGCCAGAGCTTTATAGCGCCGACATATTAAATAGGTAACGGATTTATGGCAACCTCTGTTACGCTGAACCCTATGCTGCAACGACCGGGACAAAATACCGTACAAACACCGTACAACCCGTACTAACTAACTACTTCTTACGACATCGTTACTGAACAACAAACACATATTTACAACATATAAATACTCGCAACGTACAAATACTTAAAAGACTGAAATGCGTATAATAAAAAAATGCTTAGAGTAAAAGTACTTTGTTTGCCATTAAATATTTGAACAACTTTGTAAAACTATAAATTATATCAATATTAAGAATCTCTCTGTTGCAGAGTGGTAAGCTGCTATTTACTTCTGTAACCAGTTCAAATCCAGGTTTAAATCCCGCATTTGGCAAATTAAGTATTAATGTTTTGTGTTTGATTCGTAGAACTCCATTTATTACACATTTTTTAAAAAGTTCTGCAAGTATTTTTTTTTAATTACTGTGACAGCTATTTCGGCGTTCAAGGCCATTTTCACCTGTTTTTAGGCCACGTTAAGACGACTTATTTGCATATATGATTCTGTTTACCCCCCCACCCAATTTCAATTTTCATGTTACCCAAAATGAGTTATTACTGATTTACTGAGAAAATATTTACAATAGATTCTCAATTCTGTGGGGACTTTGTAATCTGTTTTCCCAAAGAATGTTTTTCAATTGTTTAATAATAACGTGACTTCTATTGATTTATCTAAATTTGTTACATTATTTATGTCTTGTGAACACATTGAAAATTAACATTTTTGATGTGGGATTTTTCTATCGATTTTTTCAGATGATTTAATTTATTCATATTTAATTGGTACCTAGATATACTGAATAAAAAAGAAAACTCGTGGCAAAACAAAAACATGAAAATATTTTATTTTTTCTTTATTTTGCTGAACCTAAGCATACCTTTGTAAGAAATAGTTCGTCGAATTAACATACTGATTTCGGCTTTTCGGCGCGGTTGGTGATTGTGTTCTGTCATTATTCGTCTTGTCCTGTGTACCAGCGTACTCACCGGGATTTGAACCCGCGACCTCCGGATCACTAGTCGAGAGCCTTGACTCTCGACCACGGCGGCCGTCGAAGCTTACTATCATTCGAAAGGTAAATTTCTTCTTTTGAAAGGCAATGAACCTGAGGCAAATATTTTGATTTATAAAATCATAAAAATTTAATGAACGGCAAACATTTCAGGGTTACGAATAAACTGACTTTAATTTGAAATTTTCTTACTACCATCAAAGTAAGTGAAAATTTTGCTTCTTTTCTATAAGGGGACTTAGTCAGCCGATGAATAATTGAACTCTCGACTCCTGGGTGGCATCCAGACGCCATGCCAACTCAGCCACTGACCGGTACGCGTATTTACAAAACCTATACCGATTAAACAAAAATTTTTCCAAAATCTAGATAAAATAATCTTTCCAAGGTGTATATTAGAAATTAATAATTTTATTTCTAAATATTTAAATTTTGATATTGAAAATTTTAAGTGACTGAAACGCGGTAGGGATTGTAAATACGCGACCGGTACACTCTCTGCAACTGGAAATAGTTTCTGCTTCACAAATTCTACAATGTTTACATTAATATCTTAGTTTAAAACACCACTTTTTATTCTTCTGTGTTATATTGATTTGTTGTCCGTTTAAACGTTATCTTTATATGTATACTAGCTGACCCGACAAACATTGTTCTGCCATATAAATTATTTTTAGTGAATATTTTGGTAGTTAAATAAAAAATAACGAATGTAATGTAATGTGGGGATGGCATCTATGACAGAAAGAGGAATGGTGTGCTGCAGACGATGACCACCGATAAAAACAAAAAA
The DNA here is from genome assembly GCA_917880885.1 of Limnephilus marmoratus. Classification (NCBI taxonomy): domain Eukaryota; kingdom Metazoa; phylum Arthropoda; class Insecta; order Trichoptera; family Limnephilidae; genus Limnephilus; species Limnephilus marmoratus. Next base: position 33,261,607 of record OU862910.1, read on the forward strand.
ACACCAACTAAAGTAGGAAAATGAAATAAAGAAAATCAATATGAATTTCGAAGAGCAATTGAGTGTACGGTAATTTTTGTCTGTCCGCCAACACAAATAAGATCAATGGTTTGCCTACGCGAGAACACGATGCCGAATGAAATATCAAAATGACGCGACGCTTCTCGTGAATGTCTTGCGCATGTGTGGATGAAAGTTCGATGAGACTGTCATTTGACAACATAAATAATTTCGTTCTGTTTGAAATATGAAAGACGGCTAAATTTGTTCATACAAAAATACTAAAATCGCGATTAAAAAATGGGAGGGTGGAGGTGGTAGGGTTAAAATTTGGGGTTATGGGTATTTTTGAATACAAATAAAAAATTAAAATTAAAAAAATTGTCAAAAAGATTTAAAAAATTTCTGGATAGGGACACCCTAATCATATAGCGGTATGAAATTGACTTTAAAACCTATTCTCTTACCTACGTTCTACGTTTCGGAGGAGTGCGACCACAAACACCGTGACAATACATTTTTATATATAAGATATTACAAGAATGAGACGTTACAATAAGCAATAAGCATGCCAAAATTCAAAGTTTATTATTATTTGACGGGTCCTCGGTTCTAATATAATGCGGTAAATTCACGGCTCCGCGCAAGCCTTCGATTGCGTAGCGGCGGTGTAAAGCGCCTTACTAATCTCAGCGGCTAGAGAGACAGCCAGGATCGAATCCTACCAAATCCAAAAAAAATATATATATTTTTGTAAAATCAATACCCAATCTTCAAACCACTTTAAAATAAACAGGCAAAAGAAAAGACAGCGACATCTCGCGACTTTCTAGTTTCACTTCTAGCGCGTGTGAATTGCACACTCTGATTTTTTCACGGTATTTTATTTCCGTATTGTTAAAAAATACTTTAATCTGATTTTTCAATCCCTTTATTTGCTAATGCCCAACACAGAATCGGAACAACAAACGAATATCCGTCATTAAGGCTTTACAAGTTGTTGGTCGAGCCACGCTATTTAACCAGTTCTCTAAATAATTTAAGCTCATGTAAAACACGCACCCCATTCTTCTGAGTAATCAATTAAGGTTGGGCGGAGCTCCACTTTATTACTGTTCTTGTCACGTCCCGACTAAATTCCTTAATCATTACAGACCCAACGAATAAACTCCAGAGAAATGGCTAGTATACACCTTAAATTCACTTTGGCCTTATTAATTGGTAGAGCATAACTTAAATTTCATGTTTAAAGTGATTGTTTTAATTCAGACATCGATATGTAAGACGAATACTTGCATAGGGTAATTTGGTGGAATCATGATTAATCGATATTCTAAATAAATACCCACGTAACGGATTTCAGTGGCTCGTGTAAGGAAAACCAAATTTCCCAGGCAAACTAACATGTCTGTGGAACCAAAACTGTAAACAGCGCATCAATAACAATTATTATCGTTCAATCAAAATTATTGCCTCATATTTAAATTTTAACGATCTACAAGCGTATAATATGGAGGAATCTCCGCGATTTGCAAATCGTAAAATTTTAGTGGAACATGAAATTTGCAGTTTCAATAGTATTACAGAACAAAGAGACAGCTAAAAATGCGTCAATGAGACCCATTGATTTCTAGATTTTGCAGGGTTTTAATAAATATTAGTTGGTATTTTCTTTTATATTTTCACGGCCAAAAATATTATAATGATTTATTTTTGGTATTCTATGCCGTGTTAAGGTACTTCCTTCTTTAGCCAACGTTTCAGCGTTCGTTCAGATTTGTAATCGATAGTGGTAGAGTGAATGTTTGTGTAATTTAAAAACAGAGGCAAAAATGGCAACATTAGGTCTGTGAGAAATCTCGATGATATCTATTAAAAAAAAGCGCGTGCTTGCGTATGTAGATGCGATATCGTGTTGCCAGTTCCAATTCTCTACGAGCTGGTATTACCGTGTAATTTAAAATGTTTTTTTTTGTTTTCATTTAGTTTTGGTGTATCCGTCAATTACCGGATACCAAGAACTATTGAGCTTAGCGTGCTCTATGTGTTGTGGGTCTTCCCAGGACTTCAGGAATAAATCCAAAATAATGGCCGGTTTCAATTAAATGCTCAGCAATTGCCAATTTGTGAGGGTGGCCGAGATTACCCGCTCAAAAGAGTTCTAATATCCTTTTGAATATCGTCTGTTCTATCTGGCCTACACAAACCCTATCACATCCGAAACAGCTGAGTTTATAAACTCCATCTGTTTCCAGAGGAAAATTATTTTACGCAGGCCTCAGTGGTATTGTATTTTAGTCCTGGTTCCGAAGACAGTTTTGATGCTTTCTTTTCTCAGTAATCTAGCAATCGTGTCCTTCACAATGTGAACATAACACAAGAAAGCGCAGCCTTTTGACTCTTGTTCAATTCTGTCTTCGTTTGATTTGAATATTATGATTTGCCTAGCTGGGTATCCTGCCTTGCTAGATATCGCACCTACATACATAAGCACACACTTTACCACTATCGATTACACTTATGCCCTGATGATGGACACTGTAACGCCTTCTGAAACATAATATCCCAAAAATAAATCAAGATAATTTTAGTTGTTATTGTTTTATGAACACTTTAAACATAACCAGGTTTTCTAAAGAATTCGTTAGAAGATATCGGTTTCATGTGTGTAACCAAAATCTGTCATATAATCGATAGTCTTCTTCTTATTTCATCTTATCCGACCCATTGTTGGGTCGTCATTTGGCTTTGAAAACTGCCAATCTGCATCTTCGAATTAAACATATTAGATTTTCGATTAAAATTGTTCATTAGTGTCCGTTCGCTGTCGCTTTGAGATTATAGCAACATTTTTTTCCATCAGAAAGAGTATTTTAAGAATTAATGTGACTGCCGATTTACCTTCTTAGAACTTTATTCAATATTTTGACTTTTGGTGAAACACGCCCCCTTCCTGTCTTTTGATGGAGTCTTATTTTGGACCAGAGTCAAATTAGTCCTCTCCCTCTTTCGAAAACGATGATCCATTTCTCTGTAACGGTTTTCCTGGTTGCCTTTTTCCTACCGTGTAACTGAAATGGAAACAGGACAGCATTTGTTGACTTTTTAACAGTATTAAGTATTAATGGTATTCTTGTTAATTCACGTCTACCGTCTCGATAATTATCTCACGTTTTGAGCCCTTTGTTTATGGCTAGTGGTTCTTTGTATAATTCCTGTGTCATCAATAATTCTATATTTTATGAAAATATGTCCAAAGTGAAATCTTGTCTAAATCAAATTATAAATTCGGAGAGACGCTACACCGTAATACATAGTTATTCAACGATATTTCAAAAACGCTATAGCGGCGCGGGCGATGAAAGAATCGAGGAGCCAGCACCTATTTGTTTGGTTGCTACAGTGTGTTGTGTTTGTGGAGCACTGATGTAAATAACACCCGAAAAATATAATCAAAATTTTACGTCAGTGAGATGCCCCCGCTGATTACAAGCGTAGCGGACATATAATAAAGTAAATGATATTTGTTCATATGAAGCGGATACTTACTGTGATGTGACATTATTAATTTAAATAAAATTATATTTTTTACAATTGACATGGTATAGAAATGTTTCTTTTTAACATTTTTAATCCATTGTTATTACTTTTTACACGTCTCTCCCACAATAAAAGGAAAGGTACCACATTGAGCAAGACTAGTTTATAATGCCCTATACAACTATTTTTTTTATTTATTATAGAAGGCCGAGGAATTACATCCAAAAGAACATGGATATCTGGAAAGAAAAACGAGGAAAATCTGAAGTTGGCCATGGAAAAAGTATCAGAATTTGATATCAAAGCATGACGCGATGAGAAATATGGAATTCCTATTCGAATTTTAACGCGATAACGCCAATCTGGTATCTATGTACTATAAAAATAATGTGTTTTTTTTACATTAGTTTCACACACCCTGAGGAAAATAATTTCCCTCAGGGCCTATGTCATCTTAAGGAATGCTGTGCGGAGGGTCTTTTTAAGGAGAGGAAATTCTGGGAAGGAAAAAGCCACGAGAGGTGGGTAGAAATCCGGGGGACAGTGGGTCCAGGAGTGACGGACGTATGAATCCATACCTCTAACAGCGGTGCAAGGCGATGCGATGGTTCGTTGGATTCTTTTTTTTTTACATTAACCCCATACAGGAGGCCCTGAGGAAAATAATTTCCCTCGGGGCCTATGTCATCTGGGATGCTGTGTGGAGGGTCTTTTTGAGAAGAGGAAGGAATGAACATTGGTCTTGAAGAGACCCATGTTGTAGAAAGGAGGAAACACAGAGGCCGGCAAATCATTCCACAGCCGAGCTGTTGAACACAAGAACGAGTCGAAGAAACGACCCTTTCTCATGTGACAAATGTCAACCGTGCACAAATGTTGGGCACGCGTTTGGCGTGTTTCCCGACTATGCACCGGTGCCGAAGGGATCAATGATGCTAGTTCCTCGGAGCATCTTCCATTGTAATACCGGTAGAACAAGGATAGCATTCCCACCCGACGTCTGTGCTCTAAAGATTGCAATCCGTCTGTTAAGATGGAAGAATCTATCAAACGGACCGCCCGTTTCTGCACAGAGTCGAGGGTATTTTTCAGGTATTTTGGAGCTCCAGACCAGATGTGGCTTCCAAATTCAACCGTGGGGCGCAGTTGTGATTTGTACAGGGTTAGCAGTTAGATTCTGGCTGGAGAGGTCAAAAGACTTCCCTCAACCAGTCTTTTTCGATCCGACCCGCCAAGCAGCAGATGGACAGACGCTTCGGCTGCCAAGACCTGGACAAACCTCTCCCCAAGTCCCGGGCACCCCAGCTAATTCACCAAACGTAGCGAACCGCTTGGGGTGTCCTGCGGCAGAGGTGTTGGTTATCCAATAAATTGTTCCCGGGGCGGCGGTACCCATACCCGCCTCCCAAATTTTCAAGTAATGTTCACCCTTTCAAAATGGGTGGCGTCTCTCAGGGTTTTACCCGCGGATGGATCAATCGTAAACTGCTTTATTTGAATAAAACAAGTAGGTAATAGGAAATAAACTTTTCTGTATTGAAGGTTGATAATACAACACGTTACATAATAGTTGAACACCTTTGATTATGAAATATTTTAATACTAAGCCAATAATCGTGTTAATCACGCCAAAATAACATTTCCACAACTTTAAAGTCCTTAAACTAATCCCTTTAAACCAAAGCCTAATGTTAATCCTTACCTTTAAGAGATTTTTAACTAGATAACTGGAAATAATCGCAAATAATATTATTAACATAATAATTTTATTTCAACCCAATTCAAACATCTTAACTCATTTAACATTTTTTGAAACCAAATACTAAATTCATAATAAGGATTACTACAGGGTTTTCCATTAAGAGGTGTTATTTTGATATTCAAAGACAAATTCCATTATTATTATTATTCTCTTATTGCTGATATATTTATGAATGATTTGGAAACAACTGTTTTTAATTCAAAATCACCTCTTTTAAACAATGTTTTACTATGGAAGAGATATGTGGATGATATCTTCGTCATTTGGACAGGATCTGAACGTCAACTCAACAACTTTCTTAACCTTTTAAATTCCTTTCATAACCAAATAAAATTTACGATAGAAATAGGCAATGAAAAATTAAACTTTTTGGATTTAACTTTATCTATTATAAATAATAAAATCGATTTTAGAATATATCGCAAGCCAACATACACTGACATAGTAATAATTCATAGGACCTCCAATCACCCTGTCTCACAAAAACACTCCACCTTCCATTCCATGATACACCGCTTAGTAAATGTCCCAATGTCTAATAATAATTTCCTTTCTGAACTTTCAATAATAAAACAAATTGCTATAAATAACGGATATGAACCAAAATTAATTGATAACATCCTAAATAAAAAACTTATCAAAATTTCAAAAAATAAATATCTATACAATTCTAATAATATTAATGAATGTTAAAAAAAATGTTATAAAAATGTTGCTTAGCAACGCTAGCCTCGACGTTTGCTTGTATTTTAGCTCTCTGATTTTTTATTGTATCAGATAGAAAAGAATTAGCTTTGATCCCAAAACATATAAATATTTGAAAATAAGTATATTAGATAACGTAATAAATAAACTGCCAGTGAACCGTAGGATATTTAGGTAAATAAATACAATATAAATTTTTCCTTTTGTGAGGACTTCAGTAACCAAGGTAAACAACTATATTTTGAGATTACGTTGAAATATATTTTGTAGGTAAATTTAATTATATATTTTATTTTGATAACATTATTCTACAATATAATATATATTATAGATTTGTAGTATTGAAGGGTAGTTTACATTAAAATATTTAATTTGGAGATATTGAAAACTATTTGTTGACACTAGGTAACGACGACAGTTGCTTGGTTACTGGAATGTAGGAATTAATAATAATTAATAAATCATTTCCAAGTTGTTTTGAAAGGTGACACAATGTCATTTTCAACCAACGGAAATGAAAATGGGTTTATTATGTCATCTATACAGATGAACATTGATAATCTGAGACCACAAAAAACAAAAGCAGGTATTCCTAGGCAGCGTATGAAATGGACGAACGATGTCAATATGTTCATCGTTCGTTCATATTTTTATGTAACTAAACTAGAAACAGATATGTTATTGTATAGGAAAAAATTACATTTACTTTTCTCACAAAATTATCCGGTTGCCCAAGTAAACGAACAAAGATTAGCTGACCAAAAAAGGTCAATTTTCAAAAATAATTTAATTCCTGTAGTAACATTAAATCAGATAAGAAAAGAAGTAGCAGATAGATTGCAATTGGAGAATAATTTAGATCAAATTAATACGAGTAGTAATGTTATATTAGATGCATTGAATGAAGATAGTTTAGATAATATTCTAGTAGAAGAATCCAATGATATTAGAGTAGATTCAAATAACTTAGACATTATTCATAATCTTAGGGAAATCAATATTGCAAATTTAAACTTACTAGATGATAATGTAATAGAATTAGCTAACTTGCTTCAAAATAATATAAATAGATATATAGATATAGAGCCCACAGTTAGACCAAAATTACCAAAATTGCATACGTCAAAGAAATTATCTAAATTAATTTCTGAATTAAATAATTTAATTTTACCAAAAATAATATTTGACGATATTAGTTTTTTAGATCTTCATACAATAGTGTACGCTAGTGCTATCACTATATGTAATAAGTTAGGAGTTAAATTAATGTCCTCTGATGATAGATCATATAGTTATAGTAAACCAGAATGGCAGATTAGATTAGAAAATGATGTAGTATTTTTAAGAAGTAGTATAGCTAGAGTAATTGAATATAAAAATGGAAATAGAAGTAGGAATATTTTGAGATATGTAGATGAAATTGGGAGAAAATTTGGTTATAGCATTGGTAGTAATAATAATGAAAATATAATCAATGATTTATTAGATTTATTAAAACAAAAATTAGGTGTAAAAGCTAGTAGATTAAAAAGATATAATTATACGTATAATAAAAGAAATAATAATAGATTATTTCAGAAAAATGAGAAAATATTTTATTCCAAACTTGACGATAAACAGAATATTATTTCGAATAATAATATTCCGTTGCCATCTGAATCAGATATGCGCGATTTTTGGACAAACATTTGGAGTAAAGATATAAAACATAATGAGGCAGGTAACTGGATAGAAAATGAAGAACTCAATTGTTCAGACATTGAACAAATGAGTTTTTCTGATATATCGGTTGAATTGTTAGTCAAAATTATAAAAAATACTCATAATTGGAAAGCCACGGGTTGCGATTGGATACATAATTTTTGGTACAAACGTCTAACTACTTTACATCCTCTTTTTGCAAAAAATCTTTCAAAACTTGTCAGAGAACCTCAAAATTTTCCTAATTTTCTAACTAAGGGCATTACTTATATGTTGCCTAAAAGCGAACATATTAATAATCCCTCTCAATATAGACCCATTACATGTCTACCGACAATATACAAAATTTTAACCTCTTGCTTGACAGATTTAATATATACTCATTTGGATGAAAAAAATATTTTATCTGAACAACAAAAAGGTTGTCGCAGAAAACATATGGGATGTAAAGAACAGTTAGTTATTGATTCTGTAATTTTAAAACAAATTCAAAATCAAAAGCGTAATTTACATACTTGTTATATAGATTATCAAAAAGCTTTTGACAGTGTCCCGCACTCGTGGCTAATCAAAATATTAAAAATATATAAAGTTAACCCAATTATAATTAGCTTTTTGAAAAATATTATGTCCTTTTGGAATACAGATTTGCTAGTTAATTTAAAAGGTAAGAAAATAGTAGTACCGGGCATTTCAATAAAAAGAGGGATTTTTCAAGGAGACTCATTGAGCCCTCTTTGGTTTTGCTTAGCATTGAATCCCCTTTCTAAAATGTTAATTAAAAGCAAGTTTGGAATAAAAATTAAGGGTAATACAAGAGAGAGTAGTATAGTTTCACATCTATTATATATGGATGATATAAAATTATTTTCAAATTCTGAATCAAATTTAGAGAAAATGATTAAGGTAGTTAAAATTTTTTCAGATGATATTAAAATGACTTTTGGTTTAGATAAATGTAAAACTATCCATATAGAGAAAGGCAAAATTGTAGATGGAGACGAGGGTATATTTAGAAATTTCAAAATTCAAAGTATGAAAGGGGATGAGGTTTATAAATATTTAGGATACCCGCAATCGAATAGATTAGATCACACTAGTATTAAAAATGATATTAGGATTAAATTTCAAACTAGGATCAGAAAAATTTTAAAATGCAATCTATCTGCTAAAAATTTAGTAAAAGCAATAAATACTTGGGCAATACCTCTACTAACATACTCATTTGGCATAATTAAATGGTCCAATACAGATTTAGATAGTTTAGAACGATTAATTAGAACTACGTTAACAAAATTTAATTGCCATCATCCAAATTCAGCTATAGAACGAATTAATTTACCTAGAAATTTAGGAGGTAGGGGTGTAGTCAAAATAACATCTTTAAAACACAATCAGGTAGAAATGCTTAGAAATTTTTTCCATAGGAAAGCTAATAGCTCAGAAATGCACAAAATAATTTGCAAGGCAGATAGAAATATTACACCTTTAAATTTATATGACGAGAATGCCAACATTCTTATAAATACTAACCAGGAATTATTAGATTCCTGGTCAAATAAAATTATTCACGCAAAACACTTCAATTATCTCAACCAAACGTATGTTGACAAACTTTCGTCAAACAAATGGTTGAGTATTGGAGAGTTGAGCGCAGAAATAGAAGGATTTATGCTTGCCATTCAAGATAGAGTCATTAATACTAAAAATTATAGAAAGCATATAATCAAAGATATAAATCAAATTGATGATTTATGTAGAAAATGTTTGGCTTTTCCCGAAACTATAGAACATATTATATCGGGATGTTCTATATTAGCGCCTTCCGAGTATACATTTAGGCACAATCAGGTTTTAAAAATAATTCACCAAAGTTTGGTAATTAAACATAACTTGATTGACTGCCGTAATATAGTACCATATTATGAATATGAACCAAATTCATTTTTAGAAAATGAATTTTATAAAATATATTATGATAAAACTATACTAACAGACAGAACAATTAGTCATAATAGACCTGATATAGTTTTACATGACAAAATTAAAAAAATAACTTATATCATTGATGTAGCTATTCCAAATTCCTGTAATATTCAAAAAAATATTTCTGAAAAAATAAGAAAATACACAGATTTAGGAAATGAGATTAAAAGAATTTGGCATTCTCGGACTATAAAAATATTGCCATTTGTTATTTCGGCCACTGGCATAATACCTAGGAATCTGATTCAAAATTTAAGCATATTAGATTTGTCAAAGAATTTGTATATAAAAATGCAAAAATCAGTCATTTTAAATACATGTAGGATTACAAAGGATTTTTTAAATATTTATATTGAGGGATCAGTAGGATTTATAGGTTCAATTAGAAATGCCACAGAGCCGAACCCTCTGATATGAAAATATCTGGAGTCGGTGAATTATATTCCCATTTGGTCTCTAGTAGGTTGACATGTTGTTCTTGTATTGTTTTGGATTTATAATACTTATATAGTGCAATTGCATAGCGTGGGTTGACTAGATGATCATTTGGGGAAGTGTGTGAAAGGGTTTAGTTTTTCCTTCTTTTTTTCTTTTTTTTTTTTTTTTTTTTTTGGGGAAAATTTAACCCGGACATTTAAATCTGGTGCGTAAAAGAATGGCGTAAAATTTTGTATATTAATAATTTTTCAGTTCAATGTTGCAAAAATCTTCCTTCTAATATTAAACCAGCGTTTTATACAAGAAATAATATCGGTAATTTTTTGAGAAATACTAAAGATAAAGACCATAAATTGACTAATTCCGGAATATATAAACTCAAATGCAATGATTGTCCCTCATTTTATATTGGAAAAACCACTCGTAATTTTGAAATCAGAATCAAAGAACATTTAAGATGTCTTAATAATAATAATTTTTCTGAGTTTGCTAACCATATCATTGAAAATAACCATAGTTTTGAAAAAAATACAGGGATAAATATTCTTCATATTAATAATAAAGGAAAACGTTTAGATAACTTAGAAGCCTTGGAAATTAAAAAATCCCTTAAAAATAATGAATCTATTATTAACAAACAAAAAATATTGTCATATAGCCCAATCATGGATTTGTTCCCCTACCCACCCACTCTACACTAATACCTACCTACCCAATCTACATTATTATCTAGCAACAGCTCCACCCCTACCATAATAAAACATTGTTCGAAACTGTCAAATTAGTATAAGCTTTCCCTGACGAAGGAACGTTTGTTCCGAAACCGGTCGGATTTGCGCATCAAATAAGTGGTTTATACAAAGTTAAATTATTTCATTTTTCTATAATGGATAACCACAAAGTAATAGCTACATTCAAAAATATACAAATTCCATTTTTTAATATAAATGATTGGATGTTTATTTTATTATAAAGAAGAAGGTATGCCGTTAATAGTGGAAAATAGCATCAGGCAAATGACCACCACGACCACGCTTACAGGACCATATCCTTTTCATGAAATTTTCCATAACCAAATCGCAAAGTGGTTGCCCTATGTCCTCGATAGCCTCACGAATTCCATTTTTGAGGTCTTGAATCGACGCTGGGCTGTTGGCGTAGACCTTCTCTTTCACGTGGCCCCAAAGGAAGAAGTCGCAAGGTGTTAAATCACAAGTGGTGGCCAATTGTGAGCGCCTCTTCGAGAGATAACACGGTCCGGAAACTTTTCCCGTTAAAGATCAATGGTTTCGTTGCTTGTGTGGCACGTAGCGCCGTCTTGTTGAAAGTAAACGTTGGCCAGATCAATACCATCCAATTCCGGCCATAAAAAATCATTGATCATCTCTCGATAACGCAATCCATTCACCGTAGCTGTTGCTCTAATAATTTACTTTAATAATTTCAATGCATTGTTGAAGCGTGTATCGTTCCATTTTTTTAATGGCGTAGTTTCTACTTGTCAAATGTCAAAAAATGACAGCTTCAAAAGTGACATCAACCGAAATAGCGGGCTATTCAAAATAACACCTCTTATTGGAAAACTCTATACTAAGAGATTTCATTTCACAAATTTTATGAAAAGGAAAACAGTAACACCGAAAAACGACATATTAGGTTGGTAATAAACATAAAATTTATGTGATAAGATTACCAAAGAACAGAGTGGCAATAGTATTATTTTCACTAAGTACCCAACTCGTTTTTTGTTAGTGACATAAAAGCCCATAATTTACCGATGGAAATTTATAGGAACCTCGATTATCTTCATAATACTAATTACCGTACAAGTTAGGCAGCCCAAATTTACAAATAATATTTTCGAAAATTTAAGTTTAAGAATCACACAAGCCAAGAATTCAAAATCGAAAACATCGTAGCTTTTTCGTCCTGTCAGAAACAAAGGACTTAAGGAAATTAAAAATAATAACAATAGGATTCTTTTCGATTCTCTCGGGGCCCCAAAGGGGGTTCTAACCTGGAGGGTGGGAGAGGGGGGGAAAGGGATGATTGATGTTGTCCGTAATTAGACCGCAGCATTGTTCAATTTCTTATATTACGTTCAATTTCAAGAACATTCAAAGGATATTTGTGGCGTAACATTTTCTAGCCGCGCGACAATCTTATTGTGGTTGGGGAATGTACTCAATCGTTATAATTTGACAATCATCACAAAGAAACAAAGCATTTTCAAGTAGCTGGAGAATTCTAATGTCCTGCAATCGATCCGATTCGGCGAAAAAGATGTAGATTAATTTATTGAAAGTGACCTTTAGTTACGAAACGGTTTTGTCACGTTTTAAAAGAAATATTGATTTTATTGAACCATGAACACAAAAGGTGTTTTGTTGTGAAATTAACTTTTTTCATATTGCAGGTCAAAAAGTTCGCACAATTTATCGAAAAAAACTTTAATCGTAGTTCTCGGTATTAAACAACGTGTTTAATTAGGTCCTTAGATATGAAAGCGGATCCATCGCAAACCACGTCCGAGTTAGCTGCAGCCTGCGATGTTAGTGATAAAACTGTTTTAATCCACTTGAAGCAAATTGGGAAGGTGAAAAAGCTTGAAAGGTGGGTACCTCACGAATTGAGTGAAGCAAATCAACAAATGCGCGTTAGAACGCTAGACCACACACTGCACAACAGACGGCTACCAAATTAGAGGAGCTTCAATTGGAATGTCTAAGACATCCACCGTACTCTCCTGACCTTGCCCCAACAGATTACCAATTTTTTCGAAATTTGGATAACTTCTTGCAACGGAAAAAATCAATTCCGATGGGGCAGTCCAAACCGCCTTCAAAGATTTTATTGATTCCCGTCCGAATGGTTTTTTTAGTAAAGGGATCGATGAATTACCTATGAGATGGCCAAAGTGCATAGATAGCAATGGTACATACTTTGATTAAATAAATATGTTATATTTTAAAAAATCGACTTCCGTTCCTCCCATACAAAACGCCAATTTCATATGTAAGGACCTAATATTAAACGTAATGCGTTCTCTAGGTAAAAGCGTTCCCCATCGACGAAAAAATATTGTTTTATTTTTTAAATATAGACAAACACCATTAGGTTGCAAATGATCTGACAATACTCGAAAAACTACCATAATTACCAAAATTTTGATTGTATAAAAGGCTGGAGCAGACGCACCGCACAACGCACGTAAGCCGCTCCCAATTAGCAAGTATGAATACATACTTAAATGTTGATGGGAAGGCCCGATTCATTACTAATTATAAACAATTAATTTCATACACTGTATTTTGGCCTTTCGACTGCTTAATTATTCATATTCAATGACCGGTCAGTGGTTGAGTGGACATCGCGTTTGGGTCCCACCCAGACGTTCCGTGTTCGATTCCTCAAGCAACTTTTTCGGGTTTCTGTGGTGGTAGTAGGAGATTTTCAAATATTGTTGGGTTATTCGTAACCCGGGAATGTTTGTCTTTCTTTTAAAGAATAAAAAAAAAAAAAAGAATTTGCTAGTTGTGCGGATAGTGTGGACAATGCATCTAAAGCGTACTCTAAGAAAAAGAAAAATATTATATACTAGCAGACCCGGCCACACGTTGCTGTGGCTAATGAAACACATGGCAAAATCCACACCACCCGCTTGCCAGCTGCCCGCTGCCCGCTGCCTGAATTGAATATTTGAATTTATCGGCTTTCTCTACATGTATTATACAATATAAGCATGTATTATTAAAAAAATTGTCTATGGTTAAATTTGACAAGTTGCTAAGTAATTGCTCCAGTTAAGAAAGTCATTATAAAAACGATTAACTAATCCATTTTTTGCTCAATTGCATCAGTGAAAATAGTGCTTTAAAAGCTGTATTGAGTGTTGTGGATTTTCACATTTGCATGACAGTGGACTGCAAAAGTGGCAAAAAACAGTTGCAGACTGACAGCTACAAATAACCATCACAACAATAATATTTCCATATTGTGAAATTACTTTAATAAACATTTAATATGCCTCTTTTCGACAAAACTCACTGTTCACAGTGTAAAAAGGCAACAAATAGTGAAAAAGATATACGTTGTGCAAAATGTAATATGTACTTCCACACTACATGCAGTGGGCTAACTCGCGCCGAATTACAGTCGATCACGGCGAAGTCGGCACATACTTTATCGTTTATATGCGACCTCTGCTTCACACCAAAAACGGCTACAAATCATGATGAAAAACTAATAGAGAAGCTGAGCGCCGAAATGAAAAAATTACTGAAGTGTGAATTAACTGAAGTCAGCAAAGCAATTGATTTCTTCTCAAAAAAAATTGATGACTACGAGGAAGAAAAGAAAAAAATGTACCAAAAAATAAAAGATGTTCAAACTGAAAATAAAAATCTTAAAATAATGATGAATAAAATACAACAAAATGCTCTAGAGACTTCTCTAGAGATACATGGGCTTGAAATAAAAGAAAACGAAAACCCAAACATACCGGTGGAACTCATTCTTAAAAAATTAGAGTGCGAAGAACTACTATTAGACAAGAATATTGTAAGTTGCTACTCGACAAAAAAATCTATCACTTTAAAAATGAACACCAAAGAAGCTAAAGACAAAATTCTTTCCCAAAAAAAGAAAGTGGGTTTATTTTCCGAAAGAGATTTGAAATACTCCTCTTCGGAAAAGAAGATTTACATTAATGAAAAGCTTACGCCCGCCAACAACCAACTTCTCTGGCTAGCTCGATCAACCAAATCATTGGGCTACAAATTTGCGTGGATGAAAAATGGAAATGTAATGCTTAGAAAAAATCAAGACTCCCCTATAATATACGTGAAGGACGCAATTGATATTCCGCTACAATAATTCGGGTACCATCCAGGAAAAATCACTCTGGCATTGACACTAAAATGGCTGACGAAAACAATAACATTGTTCCTGAAACTCGTGAATGCGATAATTGTAATGAAATAAATACAATTTTCGACAATACTAACTTCACCATGATGAACATGAACATAAGAAGTATCCGAAAACATTTTGATGAATTATGTATCCTTCTCAATTCTCTATCTTTCCAGCTAGATATAATAATACTCACTGAAACTCAAATGCGAGAATGTGTTCCTTTCAGCTTACCTAATTTTAATACCTTATCGATACCTTCTAGACATACCTCACATGATAGCCTCACCTTATTTTATAATATCCAATCTGTATCCAACATTAACGTAAATACACTAAAATTCAATTATTCAAATGCTGTCCATGTAACTTTTACCCTAAAGGGAAAAAAATATTCAATTTTGGCCATATATCGATCTCCCTCTTTATCCACTAGTCAATTCATTCTCTAAATGGAATCTTTTATAACTAAAATTAATATAAACCAATTCGATTTTTCCTTCATTGTTGGGGATATCAATATAAACATTCAAAACGCATTATTAAATCAAACTGCCAATGAATACTTAAACCTACTGTACAGTAAAGGTTACCTGTCTTACGTGAACAGTACTACTAGGCCCAATTACCCTAATGATTCATGTCTGGATCACATTTTTCTGAAATCCAACAAAATTTACCCTCATATATCTGCCACCTTAAAAGTTGACATTACAGACCACTACCCCACTTTCTACGGCCATTGTATTGTAAAATCACCAAGCTACACAGATCCCAATAATCATCAGCAAATCACAAAAAAAATTAATTACCTATCTCTAGACATCTCTCTGACAACCGAAACGTGGGACTCAGTGCTTTCTGTTAATGATCCAAATATATCTTTAAACAATTTTTATGAGATCATTCAAAATCATATTGAAAAATGCTATGAACCAAGAACAGCACCAAAAAGTAAACACAGACGCATAAAACCATGGATTACACGTGGTCTAATAATTTCAATTCAAGACAAAAATAAACTGTTTAAAGCTTACAAAACTCACGAAAACCATTGCATATCCAACAATGAAACACAAAATTATAACAAACGGAACGATTATATTATATACAGAAATTACCTAAACACTCTCATAAAAAAATGCAAACACCAGTACTATTCTGAGCAACTCCAAAAAGCACATAATGACTCACGAAAAACATGGAACATCATAAATGAGATTTCAAACAGGAATCAAAAGGAACACAAAATTCCTCAAAAAATTGTAACCGAGAACAATATAATCTTAGAGAATGTTGAAGACATTGCAAACAATTTCAATCACTTTTTCACTAACATAGCCTCTACCCTAATAGACAATAACCCGTCTCTTAGCTTACACTCTCAGCATGTACCCTCAGACTTTTTAGAAACTAAAAATTATACCTCTGAATTATCTGAATTTATTGAAATAACAGAAGTCGAAATATCAAACCATATTGATAACATAAACGTTAGGTCTGCAGATGGTCCTGACAACTTAAGTAATGCTACAATTAAATCTATGAAAAAACATATAGTCAGACCACTACACCATATATTTAACACATGCATCAGTAATTGTATTTTTCCGAATAAATTTAAATTTGCTAACATCATTCCCATACACAAATCAGGACCTCGATGTAAAACAGACAACTACAGACCAATCACATTAACTTCTCAATTGTCTAAGATATTAGAAAAATGTCTAAAAAAACGAATCATCGATTTTCTAGAATCTCATTCACTCCTATCAGCTAACCAATATGGCTTCAGGACTAAACTCAGTACTGATGATGCTATATTTAATTTAACCAAAAATATTTATTCTAACCTAGACTCAAACATTAAAACTCTAACCATTTTTCTAGATTTAAAGAAAGCCTTTGACACAGTCAACCATAAAACTCTTTTAAAGAAAATGACCAACATTGGAATTAAAAATAAATGCCTCATGCTGTTACAAAATTACATATTAAATCGGCAACAATGTACAAAAATTGGAACATGTTTGAGTAATTTTGACACAGTAAAACATGGAGTTCCACAAGGGACTGTATTAGGGCCGCTGCTCTTTTTAATCTATATAAATGACTTGTGTAATATTGTTATACCTGGTAAAATATTCTCATTTGCTGATGATACTGCAATAACAGTCCAAGGAAAGACATGGGAAGATACAACTAATAAAGCTAACAAATGTATTTCTATTGTCAAAGAATGGCTAGATAGAAACCTTCTTACTTTAAATTACGAAAAAACTCTATGTATTCCTTTTTATATTACACAGAATTCAGCTCCCAAAACTAATCTCAATTTAAAGTTTCATAATATTAATTGTAACCCAACCACATGCTCTAACTGTGAAGAGATGAAATCAGGAAAAATGATTAAGTACTTAGGTGTAACCATAGATTGTCAACTTAAATGGACCAACCATATAGAAAATACTGTTAACAAACTCAGATACTTAAATTATATTTTTAAAAGAATGTGTAACATAGTAAATATAAAAACCATAAAACTAGTTTATGATGCACTAGTCCATTCATCTCTTTCCTACGGAATAATTGGCTGGGGTGGAGCTTACAATAATCATGTAAAACCTTTAGAAATTGCCCAAAAATCAATTATTAAGATTATGTACAAAAAAAATAAATCATATCCCTCCAAACAATTGTTTAAGGAAACTGATATTTTGGACCTTAGACAGACCTATGGACTTCAATGTCTTAAATTTATTTACATGCGTCCAAATAACTTTCTAAAAAATTCAAATCGTACCAGCCAAAGACGTGGCACATGTGAGTATGCAGTACCCCACTGCAAAACTAGGTTGTCCCAAAGGCATATTAGTTTTATAGCTCCAAAAATGTATAATTTACTATGTACAACATTTAAAGAGAACATATGTCAAAATCTTCAATCTTATAAAAAATATACCAAAATTTGGCTAAAAAACACTGAAACAGATATTTTTTTCTTATAAGTTTAAATAAAGCCATTAAATATATCTATCATTGGACAGCTTTTAGAGAAGATTTATAATATTGTTTGCTAGTTTATTTTGTTTGTTTTTTTTTTTATGTTTTTAAATTGCACTTGTAACATCTATTCTTACAAAACTTACAAATACAATAATAACAGTGCAGGCTGTTATTATGCTGTAGTTTTTAAATGCATTTATTCAGTAACTTTTTTTTTTAAATCCCTTATTTATGTATACTTAAAATATTCACTATAACCATAGAAATAAAAGTAAAAAATCAATATTATACCCACGCACAGGCATTGCCTTTGTGGGATTTTTTTGTTCATACATTAATTATATTAAGTTTTTTATATACTTTTCATTATTTCATGTATGTATTATATGTATTGTATCAAAAAATTTCAATAAAAAAAAAAATATAAAAAAAATTATACATATAAACTAATAAACTCGCCACTAATTATACCATACTTGTAATGCAACACTAGACATTTGAAAAGGGAAAATCAAATACCTACTTACTCTAGGACATCTATTTTCCAATTTCTTCCGTAAAACGAATTTCAAAAGTACGGCCCGCCAGCCGTTTTAAATCGCACAAAAATATGTTTTCTTTGAATTTCACGGCTTTTCTCTAATATAATTTACATGTATTATACATATAAACATTCCTCTTCAATTACTCTAACAATTGGTGAAAACCGTATGAAAATCCGTTGCGTAGTTTAAAAGATTAACGCGCACATACATTTTGAGCACTTCATTTTATACTATGTAATGATGATGATAATGATGATGATGATGATATATATTTTTTAATTAAAGTCAAACATTACCGGGTTTTAATAAGATTTTAAATGCTTCTATCACCATCATCGTAAAAATGTTGATTGTGAAAAGATAGAGGACTTAACTATATCTTTACCCGTATACTAACCGGTCATTAGCGATCTAAACATCATTTTCTAAGTCATTTAATCCTATAACATACCATCATCGATGGCATAATGACATTCCTTCCCTGCATATTTACCGAAAACGTCGAATAATAAAATGGGGATTTTTTTTTAAATTGAAAAGTCTCATGAAATTGATCCGTTATCGTAAGATTGTTCGCATTGGAACACCATGAGTAAACAGAGGCTTCCATAGTAATGTTGATTTAAGCCGCTTTATCAGCCCCTTGCCCTTCTGAGTAAACATACCCTGTAAATAATACACCCCCATTGGAAATGAAAAATCAGAGTCATAATACATTTCCGTGTTATGTTTGAATAATAGTATCCATAGTTATTGAAATACACGCTGTTTACTATCACACAAAGTATCACCAAATAACACCTATAATCTTTTGAAACCCATTAGTTACTTAAGAGGGTATAACCAGAGAAAACCAGAAATATGTCATTTTTAAATCAGATTTTAGACATATTACGCGACGCGACGCGTTGCCGGGTCAACTAGTTTTATTATAATTTATACATTATGTCACAAATTGATTGCTTTCTTCAACTAATAGAAATACATTTATATTCAGGATTATTAAAATTGAGACATCTTACGAGTGCAAGGATACCTTGAATATAGTATTATGAGAAAATTCGTATTTTGTTTCACGTTTGTTTAGACTCCTGTAGCGTTAAGAAAGTCTTTCCAGTATCAAATTAATAAACCACACTCAAAATGAATCATCGCCACCATCGATGTTACCTAAATAAGAGTATTTAGTTTTGGTTCTATGAATATTTATTTTTTTTGTCACAGAATAAGAAATTTAAAATTGTACTGTCCCTGTAATTTTTTAATTACGTGAATAATTAGAAAACGTTTCGGAAAAAAGTAATGAAACCGACAAATCTGGATAAGAATGAAACGATTATTGATTTTTTATTACTTCCAACATATGTCATTTTTAACACTTTATAATCAATATTATCAACATGTTTCGAAACTATAGGATGAGATTAATAATGGTCTTTAATATTAATCTTATCTTGACGAAGAAAACATAGCTTTCGAAACATGTTGATAACATTGTTTGTATAGTGGTTTTTAGTTATTTATTAAAGTTATTTGTTTTCATTTGATTTCCTTATTTATTAGTGGGAAAAAATAGGTCACGTTAAAAATATTAAAAAAAAAATAAAGTTGTACCCAGAATAAGCCGGTGCTATCTTATTTTTTCACAACTTATTCATTTTTTTTTATTATGAATGATATGAAAGTGTGTGTCACAAAAAAATAAATTTATAAAAAACACCAATATGTATATAACAGGTTATTCAATAATACACAAGTTTTTTTTACTTGATAAGAGTATTAGTATTTCAAGTGCTTCTTAATGGTTAAGGACACGGTAAATAAATATTCAGATCATTGATCACTTATTTTCCAAATATATAGTATGTTTTATTATTATTGGCATTTGATTGTTAGCAAAAAATATACTATTAAAACCACTGTTGTGGAGTCAAAATAGTAGGTAAATAAAACATGCCTGCGGTACTTGTGCTGACGAACGATATGAAAAGGGGCTAAGAGTTTTGATTCGAAAAGCGATGATTTTTAAATGGTGGATTTTTGTTGCATGGTGACATTTTTTAGTGTTTTATTAATTCATTTTTAAATTTGGAATTGGAGTTTTGTTTCAAATTAGCAGATAACATAATATGGGATAAAGTAAACCAGGGGGTGTGAACCGGTCTAATAAGTTTCGACGATTTTGCAAACCGTTTATTTAAATGATTATCATCTTCTTTTACATTCTACGCGGCCTTATTTGGGTTGTGTTGGTACCTAATAGTCGTGCGTACGTGTAAGAAATCTTTTAAAATCCGGAGTAAGTTATCATTTTGTTTTGTCTTTGCAGGAATATAAATTCGATGTATATGGAAATTTTTTTGTATCAGTATACAAACACTAACACACGATTTTCATTATTTATTTTTGGGGTGTTATGCCGTATTGCGCTACCTCCTTCACCAGCCAACGTTTCGGACAGTGTTGCAGTATTGGACTTTACACTGCAATCTGTCGGTAACCTTGGCTAAAGAAGGAGGTAGCGCAACACGGCATAACATCCCAAAAACAAATAACGAAAATACTTTTGGCCGTGAAAATCTTAAAAAGTATCTGACTAACGAGATATTCTAAATAATATTTTTTTTTCATTTTATCACACTAAGCGAATGCATGATTGTTAAAAAACCATCAAAGAATTGTAATTTGAAATTAAAATTTCCTTTTCTTGGTCTCCATCTTAAAAAATTCACGTTAATAATATTGAGCGAATACAAAAAAAATTTCTGCGTTTTATAAATTTTAAATTAAGTATCCCACTAGAAGACTTAAAATATAATCTATTACTAAATATTCTAAAAATACATACACTAGAAGACAGACGTAAAATAAACGATTTAACATTTTTATTCAAAATACTTAACTCTAAATTCGACTGTTGCGAACTCCTACAACTCATAAACTTACGAATACCGACAGTAACCACGCGACAAAATACATTATTCTACTGCAGCATTCAGAAGCGGAACTACATTGCCCACTCTCCTATACAACGATTTCACACTATGGGGAATCAGTACTTAGGTGATGTCGACATATTTAACAACAACTTGGCAAATTTTGTGGATGTTGTAAAAACACATTCCAAAACTATTACTAAACATATGTGTATTTTTGTAAACTTATCAAATCGCTGTATTTTTTTTTTGTATTTTTGTGACTTGTGTGCATTTTTTATCTAATTTTATTTTTGTTATTTCATTATCTATTGAAAAATCATCTGTCATCATTGTACTACCAAACATGTAAAAGCCCTCTGGGCGTTGAATAAATAAATAAATAAATAAAAATATATAAATCACCTCGATAAGATAACGCAATTCAAAACCAAAACGCTTTTTAAATAGGTTCAGATCTAAATACCTATAGCAAAGTACTTCCCTTTCTACTTCCTACTCCCCGATTTTGATGCGCTCTATGACAATATGCATATAATAATCAGAAGTACCAAATTTCATAGTCCACGAACTCAGGACAATGAGAATCTTTACTTTGTGTTGATAAATAAACCTGAAATCTCATTGCGAATATCCCACAATGTACCTTAGCAGGAGAATGAAACAAAGCTGCCAAAACCAAAAATAAACAAAAACGGATCAATTATTCCAGTTTCGAATACCTCACGTTCACAGTTCAACAAATTCAGACAACTCGTACAGCCAACTAAAATAAATTTTCGCATATTCGGGCGTAAAATAACAACAACAAAAAACTTGTAAACATGATGACGGGACGTTTTGCGTTGACATCTGATTGGTATCCATGTTCGCCGCTTCTACAAAAGTATGCTTTCAGTTTTTAGGTCACGGTTTCAAATTATATTCACCCCGTTTTCACCCGTTGAAAGTTAATCAATGGAAATACACAAAAAACACATTAAATTAAAGTAGGCACAGACTTTTTTAATTTAAAAAAATCACAATTAAATCATTTGTTTCTCTTTATGATGATTTTTTGTGTATCCTTTCGCCTTGGCGGAACCCATTTTTCTTGGAAAAAATACGCCTAAAAACCGTTTTGTAATCTTGAAACCTTAAATTCCATTCCAACGGCGCGGGGGAATTGAAAATTACGAAAACACTTGGACGGGCGCAGGAGGGAAGTTGTATTGTGAGATTAAGCTTTCATTTCGCCCGATACAAGTTATTATAACGTGGTAAGTTTCGCCAAATTCAAGGGGCGGAATTATCCCGTCTTTATGCGGATCGCATATTTTTACGATCTTTTTATACGCGTACATGGCATTAGCAGGTGGTGGCTCCGCCCGCTACGAGATTATGGCGTTGTAAGAAACATTCAGGTTTTATTATGCGCAGAGTACGGAGATTTTATTTCATTTGTCTACGTATATCAATTTCCTGAGTAAGTAATACGGAACTCGTCTTATGGTGAGGATATAAACAGCTTTCAGCGGTGATAATTTAATTCGCAAGTATTGAGTATTTCCACTAAAAAGATATGTATTGAAGTTTATCACTCTGTATGAACTGAAAAATGGATTACCACTGATTTTACTATAAAGTTTTAGTATTTCAAACGTAATAATTGATTACCGTAAAATCG
The DNA here is from genome assembly GCA_917880885.1 of Limnephilus marmoratus. Lineage (NCBI taxonomy): Eukaryota > Metazoa > Arthropoda > Insecta > Trichoptera > Limnephilidae > Limnephilus > Limnephilus marmoratus. The sequence continues at coordinate 33,284,809 of OU862910.1, forward strand.
ACTATTAGCACTGATCATTTTTTTTTTAATTTTGGCGGCACCGTTGAATAACGTTTCTTGACTCGTTTAGACTTTTGTTCAAAGTTTGATGGTGTAATGCTTACCACCTGATCACAATTTGATGAAAAGCTAAAACAGACTAAAAATAAGATAGATTAATAGGGACCGTTCAAGTATCGAGATAAGAATTTTTTTGGAGGTCTTTTTAAGTAAAAACTTCTTTAGCACCGTTGTGATTTGAAACTCGATGAAACGAAAATAGCGAAACAAAAAAGAGACAAAACACGTACATCTATAGGATTTATTCTGAGAGAGAATGAGAGAGTATAATCGATCTACTCTTTGTGCGGTGCTTCGTAGTCTCCCTACTGGTCTTGGCTACTTTAGTTTTTTTTAAGGTTTCACTTCTACTGCGTGTGAATTGCACAGTCTGATTTTTGTTTTCATTTTGGTTATAACTATAAGTAGAGAGTTTTTTTTTTATAGTGATGCCTCACAAGAGTCTCAGCTGCTCCCGTCTGGAGCCAGTGAGACCATGGCATCCCCAGTTGGGGTATATTGTGAGGCTGAAGTTAGTGGGGAGGGGAAGGAGATAGGGAAGGGAAAGGTGGGGAAATACGTGGCTATTCAGATCTGGTCACCAAACACGAATAATGCCCTTTCAAGCGACGTGTCAATTCTGAATTGTGGTCTTACATCAGGGCGATACTGAGAGTATCTTCCAATATATATTATTTTAAATGAATAAATTATGAAATAACACAAATTATTCAAATGAAATTTATTTGCCACGCCGGGATTCGATCGCGCGACCTTCGGAATGCGAGTCAAGAGCCTTACCGCTGGAACACGCCGGCCGTCAAAGGTAAACCATTTCAAAGTGAAACAATGTAGTTTTGTCATTGAATGACCCAGTCTCTTCGTTTTTTTTTTTTTTTTTACATGAGCTTCACACAGGAGGCCTTGAGGAAAATAATTTCCCTCAGGGCCTATGTCATCTTTGAGGATGCTGTGTGGAGGGTTTTTTTTAAGGAAAGGAAGGAGAGGAGAGTTCTGGGAAGGAAAAGGGTTTAAGGGGTGGGAAGGAATCTGGGGTTCAGTATGTCCTGGTCATCCGCCTCCAAGACCTAGACAAACCTCACCCCATGAACCCGGGCACCCCTGCTAAATCACCAAACGTAGCGAACCACTTGGGGTGACCTATGTTGTGACCATTGTGGTTGTTATGTCTGTGCTAACATCTCAAAATCGATAGTTTCGAATGCAGTATTCCGCCGAGCATTATGTTTTCATAGTATTAAATTTAAAAGGCCAACGCTTCAAAAGCATGATGCTTAAGTTCTGCGTTGAAATCCATTTAGTTATATTTCGCCCAAGTGGGATTTGTAAAGAAGAAAAACACAACGTTGGGAAATTAATCTCAATTTAATATTTCCAACTACTGTGGGTTCAACCGTCCAACAAATTTCAACGAAATGTAAAAGGTATATGATCTTCACGTTTTCGTGAAATTTTCTAAATGTAGCAATTATCCATAACGAGATTTTCAAATTATCCATTCATCGATGTAAATTCCAAATCAAGTTACGGATTGTTCAAGCTTTAATGATCGATTGTCCGCTTTAGCAAATTTTTGATCTTCCTACTTCAATGAGAAGACCTTTTTCTTTTGATCAAAATAAATGAGCACCATTCAGTGGTCACATCCAATCAGAACAAACCAACTGCCAAAACAATTTATTTCATTTTATCAATACGATTTGGAGGTAAATCGGCACCGACTTTAAAAACAATAGAAGGGTTCTTTACTAAATGGCTATATTATGTGATTAATATGATCATATTTTCACAAAATTATACACTCATCAGTTGATACACCAAACATTTTGTCCCAAATTAACATTAACACATCATCAAGAAAGTCAACAAGGAGGATGAAAGACATTTTCTATATTAAAGCCTACCTCACAAATACAGGGTATTTCTCCCCTTTACCACGAATACTGAGAAGTTATAACGCTATACATTGCTCTAATAAAGAAATAGACATTTTTAATGACCAATTTAAACATTTCAAAAAAAAAGTTTTACCTTTTATCATATCAAGCTGATACTGTGATGAAGCCCTTTATTTATAGAGAGGCAATATTGTACCTACCAAATCAGCGTCTCACCAGTACAGGTAACAATCATAAATTGTTTATGAACATTTACCTACCATGTACTTACCTTTTACCCATTCCTACTTGTCATTCACCTCAGCTTAATTACTTTTGTTACTATCTTTTGTTATTATTATCATTTCATTTATTTGTTATTATACAATCACTATGTTAATATTATCATTTTCGATACTATGTATTTTCGTTATCACTATGTTTAAACATACATGTATATAATTTTTTGGGCACCATGCCTGTTTTATATACTTAAATAAAATAAAATAAAATAAAATACTTAGAAAATAGATAGCAAGGCATGTGATGTGATAAGTATATAAGAACAAAGTTGGCGACACTTTTTGCGTGCGGTTTCATAGTATTTTTTTTTTACATGAGCTCCACACAGGCAGGGCCGGATCTACGAAATCCCTGCCCTGTGCAGAAGTACCGATGGCGCCCCCCCCCCCCCCCCCCTAAATTTTTATTTTGATTAAAAATTCGTTCACCACAATTTTTTTAATTTTAATTTTAATTTTTTTTTTTTTTACACTAATTTATCAAACAAAATCAAGACATATAAAGGGTGTAACTTTTCCAAGTGACCTGGTGGTAGCTCTCACACTCGTTTTTTTTTAAAGAGAGAATCGCCAGAAGCCCTATACTCTCTGAATCTATTGGGTAAACAAAAAATTATGGTGCTATTTTAATTATTTTAGGAAAAACTCTTTTTGCAAGTTATGCTTTAAAATAATACAACGAATTGTCTGTTTGTGCCCGTACCATGATTTAAAATATAGGTTACGAGACAATGCGGGTGGTTTCGCTGAACTAGGTCCATTAGACATTCTTGAGATTTACTGCGTTTATGTATATACCCAACGCGAATATTAATAGAAAAAGCCAATAAAAATGCATTCTCATGGCAACTTACAACACAAGAATAGCATCTACAGCTTCTGACTAATAAGAATATAACCTCAAATTTGAACCTTGCATTTCCCCTGTGTTGAGCGAACAAACACCAAATTGAGCGAACAAACACCATACAAACACTAAACACTGACGTATGGTATCAACGGCTTAGAAAGACGCTTACGCTGACACCATAAAATAACAAATCCAACAAATCTAATAGATATTAATTATACATTTATCGAACTTCAAATAATATGTCAAACAATGATGAAACTGTCAGCACGTAACACGTTGCAATCTGCAAATCCTGCAAACCGTGCGATGTTTTTGTTAATGGAATTTACTGAAGATTTCATAAGAAAATGGTCTTTAACTACCTTCTCCTAGAGACTTAAATCGTACAAAATAAAACAATAGCGAGCGTACGCTAACTAAAATTGTCAGCATTTTGAAAGGCATAAGTCGGTTTGTTTGATTCTCTAGAACAGTTCTGGGAAGGAAAAGGGTTTAAGGGGTGGGTAGGAATCTGGGGTTCAGTATGTCCCAGTCATCCGCATCCAAGACCTAGACAAACCTCACCCCATAAACCCGGGCACCCCTGCTAAATTTCCAAACATAGCGAACCACTTGGGGTGACCTATGGCAGAGGTGTTGGTTATCCAATAAAAGTTCCCGGGGCGGTGGTACCCATTCCCGCCTCCCAAATTGAATAATGACTTGTAGCCAATCTCCCTGTGTCTGTTACCAATCTAGAGTGATCTTTGTCAATGTAAATCGGTGATTGTAGGTAAAAAGTTAACGAACAACCAAGGGGCGCAATTTGAGGGGATTTAGCATTTAGAATCTTCTCCTTTCGGAATACAGGGATGACGGCTAAAAACAAAAAAAAAGGAAAAGTTGTAACTTTAAACAATGAGAAGTAGCAAATACTTAGTTAAAACCTCGGTAAATTTAAGTTGATAACCACTGGTAATAAACGTACTAGCGTAATTATTTAAAAATACCATTGAATGCAAAATCCATAGATAACAGAGACATAGGACGATATGGAATGAAAATGTGCCGACTACCGCTGAGCTACGACCAAATTGTGCAGCATATCAAAAACGGCGAACCCAATGAAAGATATGCATTTGGTGTGGCGGTGGAAGCAGGGACAATCTGCGAAAAAGCAGAGAGCACGAGTCCCGACGACTCCAGATAGTAATATCTACAGCCTGTATATCGGACGAATATCTACAGCTCATATGTTGGACTAATATCTATGAACTTCAGAGTGAAGACTAATATCTACAGAGCTAAGGTCGGACGAATATCTATGACGGTCCCAGTGGTGACTAATATCTATGGAGCGTAGGTTGGAGTAATATCTACAGAGGGCAGCTGAGCAAGAGGTTGTACGGAAAAGCATAATTACTTCAATTACGTAATTACTAATTACATAAAGGCTTAAACGTTTAAAGTACGTACATGAAGTTTTTGCATAATATTACGTATTTTGCTGTTTACGAGGACAATAATTTATTGAATAAACCTGGAGGTCATACATAATACAAAGATATTTATTTTTTCGAAATACACGGCACCACAACCTAACCTAACCTAACCTAACTAGAAATGGTCATGGCAGCGGACTAAATAATTTAGAAGCACTCGAAATAAAGAAAACTGTTAAAACAAAAACCCAAATCCTTCATAATCAGCTAAATGTGTCCAATAGTCCGATATTAGGGATTTTTACATACATACATACGTACATAAATTAAGTTTTTTTAACTGCATACGCAATATTACGTTATTCTAATGTGCTATACATAATCCAGCCTCTGCCAGTGCTGTAGATATTCGTCCACACTTTGGTTCTCAAAGATATTATTCAGTAGTTTGAGCTGTAGATATTCGTCCTCACTTTGGTTCTCATAGTCCGATTTGTTCAGTTTTTGGAATTCCTGTAGATATTAGTAGACGCCTCCGTCTCGACTGCTCCCAACCGCCCGAAGCCATTGGGATTATGTCTCAAATGGGATATGTTGTGAGGTTAAAGGAAGTTGAGGAGCGAAGAAGTTGATGATATGAAGGTTGAAAAATACACAATAGCTATTCAGGTCAAGCCGTTTCAAGCAACGTTTCTTTTATAAATGGTGAACTTTTTGGATAATAGTAATAGTATCTACTCGTACCATACTGGAACCATCCGCAAATATTTTATGAAAGATTGTAAATGGTGTTACGATGCACAAATACGCCCCTGCAAATTACTCGGCCCCTCCTCCCAAGTTGTAACGCACGCCACTGCGCAAACTACAGTTTCGCTCCCTCTCCGCTAGCTTGCCGGCGCGCTACCGGCGGCGGAACCCAAGCCACCGTCGGTAGCCAGCCGCCAACCGCCACTCTCCTGCAGCTCCCGGTCTAGTGCGCACGTATAATGTGAGACCATTCCGCGCACATTCTGGTAAGTTCCACGCGGGAACAATGGAACGTGTTTTACGTCGTGATACACGAGGACACCAAGAATGGCCGAATTCTTTTCCGACACTGAAGATACAAGAGTCCAGACACTCACTGTGAGTACCCAAGCCGTTATATCCCCGCATATTTGCGTGTGTTCGATGTAAATTCACCGCGGAGATAAATAACCCCTTCCCGAGAGAGATTGTAGGGACAGATTTCCTCCATTTTAGACAGAACTGTTGTTGCTACCCTGTACTACTCTGTATGCATTATTGTAATATTGTGTTTACGCAAGTGTTTTACCCAATATAACTGTTGTTTACCCTGGCTACTGGTTTCACTGCCTTCCCCCAGCCCGTAGAAATTTGAGCTATATTTCAGGGAAGCCACACCAACGCCTCACAGATCCTACCACCCTGGTGGTGAGGGCCTCTCCCGCTTTGCTGACCATCCTGAGCTAGTCTGTCGGCAGAATGTAGGGATCCCAGGTAGGTCCGCTAACACTGGCGCTTCCAACTTTGGGGCATTTTTTTTCTCCCCATCTTTTTCCCCACGTTGTGCTCTAACAATACATTATTTTATTTTATTTAAATGTGTAACAAAACGTAAACATTTAAATATTTTGATGTAGGTAAAAAGAAGTAGCTAATTACTCAATGTAAAATTAACAATATTTACGTACGTACATCAGCCAATTCAGAGATTATATTTTCATAAAATGGTTTCAATTTTCATTCAAAGTGTTAGCAAAAAGCAGTGGTTGCATGTGATAATAATTTTTATGCAATGGTCTACGATTATATTTTAAAAACAATATTAAAATAAATAAATAATTTTATTGTGACACGAAAAAATTGTTTACGTATGTTTGGAATTGATTTTTTATGTTAAAAATGTCGACATCATTTAAGCATTGTTTTGTAAACCATATGCAGGCGAGGAATTGTGTAGGAAAAATGGAAAAGGCTGAAAGTGCCAAAAAATAAAAAATCGATTTTTTCCATGGAATGTGTTGTAAGCAACATCGCTAATAACCTAAAGAAAGTTAAAAGTGCCAGAAAAATTCCTACTAGTTCCTAGAGCAACAAGGAGCAACACTGTGAAAGCGCCCGCTGACCGTCAGTGGAAAAGGCTGAAAGTGCCACCCGCCATGATAAATGTGCCTTTCTATTGCAGTAGTTGCTTTTGGCTAAACTTCTAGCCTTTTAACTAACAAGGTATGGCACTTACAGCGCTTTTCCAAAAAAAGATATGATGGCACTTTCAGCTTTTCACATGCAAAATCAAGTTGTATTTGTATAATAAAAAAAAACAACTCTTGAAAAACAAATAAAAATATATTTTGTATTTTTAATGAATTTTGTAGATTTTTTAAAGAATACCCTATAAGTTAACAGTTGGAGGCGGGGTAAGGGGTTCGTCGAACACCCGGCTGAGTGACCAGTGGCGACATGTGGAAGAAAAAATTTTTGTTTGATTTTGAAGTTAATTATAAGTTGTATGAAGTTTTCATTGAATACTGAAAATTTTACTTTGTGGCACTTTCAGCCTTTTCCATTTCCATTACACATTTAGTGAGTTTGCTTAATAATTTGTTTGGGAACTGTGACATTGAAAATTGTCCTTATGCCTAGTGTGTCGAGTAGGTACTCTAATGTTGACTAGACTCAGGAGTTCTATATACCTTTCTAAACAAAATAAAATCAAAATTTAATAAAATATATTATTGTGGCTATACAAAATCTTCGCATTTTTGCATCTATCAGTTAACATGACCAATAATGTGAAATACCTGCAGGAAAGTGAAGAGTGCTTTCTTTAGTACCTACAAACAGAACTCCCTCGGCGACAAAATCTTTACCCCTCTGCAGCTACAAAGTCGCAGCGATAAATACATGCATCATTTCCCATTTTAAAGGGAAATTCTGCAGCATAAAAATGAACCTGCTTCGCTGCAATGTGTATATTGATGTCACACCCAGTTAATAAAAAGTGAATAATTATTGAGAGCAAATACTCGGTCGCCTATAAAACTATTATAATTTAATAACTTATTGTATTTATGTTTATTTGTTTTGTTTAGAAAAACAGTATTTTTTTACTGTGTTAACTTACTTCGGCTTAACGATATTTTCTGTGATCAATAACAATTCTGCCAGCGGTTTAAGAGCGTTTAACCAGCCAGCGGACGAAAATCCACATTTCGTCGAAAGTTGTTCTTACGATCGTGCAGGGCGTTTAAATGAGAAAGATTAATTATTCTCCGTACCAGCTTTTTTAAATTATAACTCAATATCGAATTTATTTCAATCCAAATTAGCTTTTATTTATACCTTCATCCAAAAATGCTCAAAGGCGTGATGATAAAACTATTAAAATAATGTACTTTTTGTAATTACTTTTTGATTATAAGTATTTATCATTTTTCAATAATGTCTAAATTTAATAAGAATGTTAAAAAAATCTGAAGTATATTAGTTTAAGTGCGCAAATAAATACACAAATGGACCAATTTTCGTCAAGAAACACATGTACGTACATATTTTTTAATGATTTTATTGAAACTAAAATTAAAATTCTAAAACATGCGTTTGCTAGATAATGTATTGATTTATTTTACTGCATGATTATATTATTTGAAATGGGTGTGGTATAATACAAAATATTTTTTTGAAAATTTAACAAATCTGCCAACGACCTATGGAATAACCTTATTATACTAAAAATTAAAAAAATTTCTCAAAATTTATTACATGCGAATGCTAGATAATAGAACAATCTTTCGAAATCCATTTATAATTTTTTGTGGAAAAGAGTCAATACGTCTAAATCTGATTTGAAAATGACATATTTCTGGGTTTCTCTGGTAATGCCCTCTTAACCCATTAAACTCAAACTTACGAGAAATGTGATCTATAAAGAAAAGAATAAAAACGGATGTAGCAAGTATACGTGACACTGTTTGATTCCTGGGCCCCGTTCAGAAAAAAATGATTATTATTGTTAATGACAAAGTCATTTTTTTTAAAGCGATTAATGTGATAAGTCCTAACTGCTTCCGTCTAACCCATAGGTTCTCAACAAAGATATTGATATAAGTAGATGTGCTATCTGCTGTTTTTACTATGTGGGTCTGCGCTTCCGGGTGTTGCCGATATTGTTTACCAATTAACAAATAAACTAAAAGAACAAATAATTAACGAATAAACCAAACGAACGTTAAACTAAATGAACGAATTATTTCCTTATTCAAAATATATTGCTAACCAATATTAATGCACATTTTCAAAAAATCAACGAAATGAACAAATTCTTTTTGTATGAAAACTACGCTAATTAGCGCGTAGTCCGGCGACAGTTGCGCGGACACCATAGCATATCTCTTCTGTATTTGAATATCTTTGGTTCTCAACCTTCTTTTTCCCACCGCCTACTTTGAGAATATTTTTTCGTCTAGAGCCCCCCAATTTTTTTTAACTTACCATCTGTCGCGAATCTGAAACAGCCATTGCCACGACTATATTTATACGGGGGGGGGGGCGCAACTGTCACAAAAACAATAATTTGATTAAAAATATATTAAATTATTTGTTATACGCAATTCTTTTATATTTTAGTACCGGGTTGCTACCACGACTAAAGGGGCGTAATATGGGATAGGGAAAATATTTTTGTGGATGGATGGTTCCTAATGGGATGGGATGGGCATGTTTCTCCGGGTCTCCTACCGCCCCCCTGAAAGTCTGAAATGCCCCCCAATTTTCTCGTGGTCTTCTACCGTCCCCCTGAAGGTCTGAAGCGCCCCTCAAGGGGGCGTTATCGCCCACGTTGAGAACCAATAGTCTAACCGGAGCCAGTGAGACTATGGCTTCCCAAAATGTGGTTTATTCTGATGCTAAAGGGAGGGAAATGAGATGGGGAATAGAAATTTGGAATTTCTTGACTATTCAGATCTGGTCGGCAAACATGGCAAAAGCTATTTCAACTAACGTTTCAATTTTGAATAGTGGTCTTCAGGGCGACGGGCACTGAGAATATATATTATTTTTGACCAATTTCTCCCGATGTTTTTTTTTTAATTCTTCAGGCACATAAACACGACCATAACAAATTACTCTCGGTATAACTTTTCGATACTTCAAACCATTGTGATGATGTCCTAAAAAATAATATAATGCTTTCACGTAATAAATAATCAACAAGAACACCTAACCTAACGTATCCAAAATTTTCGTAAAATGCATTTTGACATGGCATTTTTTCTATATTAAAGTTTTTGCTACATTCACAAAAAGTACGCGAGAAAATGTATAACTTATCACCATCCTCTATCAATTTGGGAGGTGTGTATGGGGACCACCGCTCCGGGAACCATTTATTGGATTACCAACACCTCTGCCATAGGTCATCCCAAGTGGTTCGCTACGTTTGGTAACAGGAGGGCCCGGGTTCATGGGAGGAGGATTGTCTAGGTCCTGGCCGAGGATGCCTCTACCCACCTATTGCCCACGATACCGCCGCTCCGGGAACCATATATTGAATAACCAACACCTACACAAGAGCGTTATGAAAAGTGTGATCGGGTGAGGCGAACGGTCGGGCCTTTACGCACGCTTGACTTGGGGAGTAAGCTGGTGAATGATTGACGAGACCGTTATGAAAAGTGTGATGTTTCTACTAAAATTTTCCACTAAATTATAAAGTCACTTGAGAAATCATCACGGAAGAAAGTCCAAATCATTTCATTTTTATTTTTTTTTAAAGAAAGACAAACATTCCCGGGTTACGAATAACCCAACAATGTTTGAAAATCTCCTACTACCACCACAGAAAGCCGAAAATGTTGCTTGTGTTGTGATGGAGGACTTAGCCAGCCGAGGAATCGAACTTACTATACAGGGTGTTAAGGGACGTTTTTTTTGTTAAGGGATTTGGAGTAAAAAATGTAAATGAAATTTTGGTCTCCGGTGACATTTTTGATGTTTTTTTTTTTTTTTTTCTACAAAAACATAAAAAATGGTAGTTGTTGAACAATTGGAGGCGGGGTAAGAGGTTCGTCGAACACCCGGCTGAGTGACCAGTGACGACATGTGGAAGAAATTTTTTTTTGTTTGATTTTGAAGAAAAAATTTTTGGAAAAAAAAAGTCGTCAAAAAAAGTCACCGGTGACCAAAATTTCATTTACATTTTTTACTCCAAATAATGTCAGGAATCACTGGTTAAAGTAAGTCAAATACGTCCCTTAACACCCTATATAATATGTTGCTAACGTAACCACATAAAAGAAATTCAAACGGAGAACTACTGATTGGGAAATAAAGGGAAACACATAAACGAAACGAAATACTAAGGAGGAATGGAGGGAAAGAATATTAGCAAAGTCATAAAATAGCAATTTTCTCCACAGCACAAATAAAAAGTAACTAAGTTTCTAAGGTTAGGATTGGGCTATTTTCGGCAGAATTGCAATAGCAAGTTGTGCAACGAAATGTGTAATGAAAGTAATGGAAAATATTAGATAGAAGGGATGACATAAAGCAATAATTGTAATGATACATTTTCCAAAACCGTTTCTTTTGAACCGTTCCAGTAACACATTATTGTGTATATCAACTAATTAGCATTAAAGATAAGTTAGTTAACATACACATACATGTTTATGTCCATATTTAATTATAATTAATCGATTTATAAGGCCTGACGAAGTTTGAGGTAAGCGAAACTCGGTCGGCTTTGTATATATTTAAGTCGTGTATTACGAAGCGTGTTCTTCATTTTTTTATTTATTTTTTATTTTTTATTTTTTTAATTTTTATTTTTTATTTTTTTTTTATTTTATTTATTTTAGAGAAAGTTGACAAGCAAATCAGAGATTACAAAATAATACAATAATAAGAGTTAATTATGCCAATTATGAACTTTCCACTGATGATATATAATGATAAATAATGACATTGTAAGGGTATTTTCTTATTTAATTTATTTTTTAGTTACAATATATAAAAAGGGGGGGGGGGAACATAGGAATAGGATTAAGAGTCAGAGGACGGGAATTTATAGTGATTGAACTTTCTAGTTTCATAGTTTCATAAGGGTCTTACTAATAAAAATGTTATAAATTTAACACAAGTGATAAACTAACAGTAATGCATAATTTAAAACACATTTATTAGTAAGAAGGTTGATTGTGTAATATAACGTGTCGCTGCCTTCGAACAAAAAGATCATAAAGTAGGTACATAGGTAGTACCGGTACTCACATCATTCATTATCAAGACTTTTAGACATAACATAAAAAAATAACATTGTTTTAGCGATCAATGAGAACAAAAAACGAAGAAGTGTGTTGTAGGCATAACTATGTACCTGAAGTAAGGTAAATTTTATCTTACTTTGGGTGAATTTGACCAAATATCAAAGTTCTTTTTAAAATGGATTTTGAGAGTGCCCCTGTATGTACATCGTAAAGACGGGGGAAACATATTTCGCCGTCTAAAAATCATAAGAAAATTGAAGTCGTTATTTAAAATTCTAATTGATTGCACTTGCATTATTATCACATCGCATTATTGATATAATTTGACTCAAATAGTACCTACCTTATTAAATGAAAACTAAATGAAATTTGAAAAAAAATATAATTACAATAAAGATGACAGTTTAACATAAGTTTTACTTGAATTTGTCATTATTTATTTAAGACAATGTTAGCGAAACTTGACCGAAAATCTGAAACAGAAAAATCAGAAAAAGATACGGCCACATCAGGACCTGGCATCTTAAGGGTCCGCTATCCGAATTTCTACCGATTTCTTGCATATTCCCCTTAAATATTTGATGTTTTTAAGCTCTTAAAAAATATACGTTATTTTCTAAGATAATATCTATACATTCCCCACGCGGAAACGCAAATTATATGAAATTCCCTCGATAGAAAAAAATCGCGAAGTATGCTCCGAAAATTATTTTTTTCAAGTCTGTTTCGGTTATTTTAAATGTTATATGTATGAAAAATTCACAGTGTTTCTTTAAATTGTACTTGATACAGCCCCCTCGAGATTTTTGCTCTATTTTAAAGGAGTCGTGTTTTGTTAAACATTTTCGCAATTTTCGCATCGATTTTGTCGCTGTAAATATTAGCGCTCTTCTCTAACATTCGTAATTTCGTATCTTTCCATCTTCTTCCTTTCGGGCCTGGTTGCGGAGCCTTAATGCATATTTTTTTAACGACAGCTTTCCTTATGTAGGATTGAAAGATTTAACCAGAACTAAATGCTATCTAGTGTCTTGGATAAATTTATTAAATTAAAAAAATGTATTAACTTATCCAATACACTATTTATACTACAATACACTATAGCATTTAGTTCTGGTTGAATCTTTAAACCATACATAAAGATAGCAGCCAATAAAAATATATGCCTTAAGAATATGAAGATAATGTTGGTAGTTCTCGATCGGAGAATGATACGATTAAATTTGACCGCATCGGATATCGACACATTAGCTCAGTTGGTATGGTACTGACCCGGCCAGTTATAGGTCCTAGATTCGAGTTCCAGATGTGACCGTATCTTTTGCTAATTTTTGATAGAGTTTCGCTAATATTGTCTTCACTAATTAAATATTACAATTTGAGGATTTAATCATAAAGTTTAAAAAATATATATATTTATTTATTTATTTGGTACAATAATGTACATTTTATATAATAATGTTGGCCTCCCTGGGGGGCTTACCCGTGCTGTCATAAAGCTTTCATTACGTGAAAGACTCAAGCGATTATTTTTATTTTTTTTATTTATTTTAGTACTTATCTTAAAAAAATGGAACATGTTACCATGTTACTTTTCTTCCATTAAAATCATTTGCTTGTACGTGGTGATGAGGGAAGCAGCAATTTTCCCGTTGGTGATTTCTCTAAAATGCTTTTTAATGGAGTTCAACAATTGTACTTTGTCATTAATGCTTCTGATTTCTACTAGAAGGTTATTAAAGAAGTATTTTCCTTGGTGTGTATAATGGTGTTGGCAAAAGACGTGTTTAGTTTGGGGCATACAAATACATGTGTAATTCTTGTACGATTTTCAGTTATGAATGAGAATTCATCTTTTTATTTTATAATTTATATGATTGAATTCTTCGCAAATAAGTTTTTAAATATTGGAACTTTGAATTCTTCGAATATGCGTTCAGTGGGCATGAAACATGTTGTTAGGATTCAAATACGAAAACCAGATATGTAGAAGTCTTCGTTTATTTGGTTACATCGCTACATAACATCATACATTGCGGTGTATAAAATTCCTTAACTCTGTTTCTTTTTCTTAGCCATTTTTTTTGTTTGTTATATTTTATATACGGAATGTCTTCGTGTGTTTCAAAATAATATATGTCAGCTTATCGAATTACAAAGCAGAGATGTGTTGACAAAGTTGACGTATTACTTTCAATATGTGTTTCGGGAAATTCGTGTAAAAGAGGAGTTTTATTCCGTTTTCTGTTTAACCGAGCTGATGCCTTGCGCCTGTCGGCTAAAATGTATGGTGATGGGAGCATGATACGAATGCTGATATGTTTATTTAATATCAAAGAATGATATCATAAACACGACGAGGGCGAAAATATACCTGACAAAGAATTGAAAGGGCTTCTTGCGACGCAAAGGCGTTGATTCTCTCTGAAACATACATAGCTGTTTTATAAATTTATCTTTATGCTTTCTAAAAGCATTACGGTATAAACTGAAATTATGAATTGATTTAAAAAACAAGCAAACACATTTTTTAACATTATTTCTTTGTTCATTTGTAAACAAGTGGGCGTGTGAACCTACGTTCGCTTTAAAAACATTGTTATGCTAAAATCTTTTAGATACCTGTGACGGATAATGTTGCCATACATTATTATTTAGCCATCCATATTTTCTGTGCGACGTGAGCCGGCCATCTTGGACACTTCCCCCGCATTTATTGAAACATTAACCGCTCTCTAGTGCGTTCGCAACAATAATTGTTTGAAGTAATATATTTAATCCACGTATAACCAATGAAAGATGAAAGCTGTTGTAAAGTTATACCTACAATGATTTACTTGATTTCAGCAAACAGATTAATGTATTTTTAACATGGCTGAAAAGATAATTAACCTGTTACGCTGGAACTTGACATCGATCGTTAGGGTGGTATTGATCTTCTACGAAAACAAACAGTTGTTTCAACTTCAGAAGTTATTTTCTTTCGCCAAGTTTTTTTAACAGGTATTTTTAAATAACTTAGTACCTATGCACCGATACTAAAGAATACAATATCCTCCAGGCCGGCGCCAACATTGATTTTTAAACATATCCATTCTTACTTCTGAAGGCGGAGCAGAAAATGCGCGTGTCTCCGTGTAAACCAGACACAATAATGTCCCCGGCTCCGATACGAGATCAGCGCAGACAGTTCAATAGTTAAATTATTTGAAGTAAAGTTTTCCATCTACGTGGTGTCGATGATTCGCTACGTGAGAGGTTGTGCCTTCTCCGCCCACCGAACTTTATGGCCTCCGGATCCGTTTTATCTGTGCACTCGCAAATGGAAGGATCCTCGCTGAGTTAGAGGCCAAGGTAGGGAAATGAGATGGTGGAACATTTTTGCAAGAGCAAAGTGAATTCCTGTGTAACGGAACTTTAACGTGTACTAAAAGTGATAAAAAAAACTACCTGCTCACACAGGATCGCAGCCGACCGCGATTGGAGGCGTGGTGGGATAAAATTGGGAGGATACAAAAGGTCGTTCACGTGGAAGCATTGTTCTTCAAGATTTTTTAAAAACATTTTCGTTTCAGTTGAGTGTACTATTTTCAGACTGATTAGAAAATAACAATTGTTTTTGAAGATTACATGTATACCTAATTTCGAAGATTACTTATATATGAATATAACAATTAGTATTTCGAGTGAATATTTATTGTATGTTTTTCAGTACTCTTACACCTATTTAATTTTTGTGAAAGTTTTGTTAAATTGCTGTTTTAATTTACCCGATTGTCAATGAATAATTTATCGATACAAAACTATTTAATTTGGATACTATTTTTTTTATGAACTATTAAAATGGCGTGTTGTCTGATATTTTGTCAGATACCAGGTTATTTTTGTTACAGCAAATTTTGTGATGCTGAATTAGAGCATTTGTTCTATTTCTGAAAACACTTTCTGCCATTGTGTTGGTAAGATACGAAATATGGTAAAGATTTTATTATGGTCATCAAAATCCTTCATAATTTAAATTATTTTATTTTTTATTGTTATGTAAGGTAGGTGTGTTATATTTATACATATGTATCTTACAAAATTTTGATTTTAAGTAATTATGGTCATGTATACATTATCAGAAAAGAGGAGCTCTTGTGCCAGATAAGGGATAATTAATTGCCATCTTCCAAAGGGGCTTGGGAGAAGAGAGGCTGAGAAGACTGTGGAAATAAATACATCCGTGTGTATTTCCACAGTCTCTTCTGAAAAAAATAGCATAAAAGATATTTAATTTTTCTATCCTCAATAAAAAATAATAATTTCTTCAAATACGACAAACTTGTTTTATGGCACCATTTTAATTTATAATTAATATAATACTTAGTTTTTATCACGTTTATTGTTTAAAAACGTGGTTAACTAAGAATTCCGTTCATTCCTTAGAATTTTAGAAACATTAATAAAGTTTTATATTTAATTTATCACGATCTCTTTAATCTCAATATTATAAAATAACGTTCATTTCTCACCTCCTAGTTCCGAATAAAATAATTATTAAAGCGTTAGTTAAACAAGAACTTATAAGCATTACTAATATAACGTAAAACATTAGGTAACTATAGGTCTCGCAAGTTAAGTTGACTTCATCACAATACTCACACAGATGCAAAACTTTCATACAGCGTGTTTCGTTTTGGGCTTTTAACAAAAAAGCAATTAATAATTATTTCACAATTGAGAATTCGAATCCAAAGCGTGCTTAAATCGGTAACATAGAACTAATGTTGTTTTATAACATTTTTATAGAAATACTGAAGGTTTAGGAAGAAAAATAAGTTTATTAACTAAATGCGATAATCTTCAGGATTGAATTCAAAGGGGTATTCATAAATAACAACAAGGTTAAAAAAATATTATGTTATTTTAAAAGATTAATTTATTATAATATTCATACTAATATAATATTTTATAAAGTAAATAATCGACAAGCCGCCACATGCCGCTACACGTTTAATAGGTATAGATTTTGAAAAGTAAACTACTATTAAACTTGCATTTAAAGTCGGTTTTCATTCAAAGTAAAAAATTTCCCATATAAAACATCTCCATTGCCGCCGTTTTTTTTACGGATTTGACATTTGTAAAGTTTCGTTTAAAACTCAATACGCATGAATTACGCATGGTTTACCTAAACTAAGAACCTAATGTTGAAATAAAGTGTGATTTCCAAAAAAATTGGCTGCTTATGGGTTATTTATTATTTATAATTATGTGTTCGCAATCATCAGCAACACTAATGATTTAATTATGTACCAGTCATCATCAGCAACTATCTATAAGTATATTATCTAAAATATAACAGATTACTAACACAAAGGTACAAAAGATTAACTGTTGAATAGGTACTAGTCTGTGATACTCCAGTTGCCTTAGACGTCAAATCATACAAGTCATTTATGCTTAAAAGTTGACCACCGTTTTTTTTTTCATTATGAATAAGTAAAATAATTAAACATACGGAATAAAATTTCACGATTTGGTCCATTCAGTGATTAGCCACGTTCTGTTTCGTAACAGGACTCCATGATATCGTAATAAATATTAAACTTGCACACTTTACAAACAATATTTATTATTTCAAATTTATAAATTTGTCGTTATTTGTCACTTGCGAAATGTAGGTGCACGTATGTTCAAATCAAATTACGAACCGAATGAATAAGACATCCTGTAAGTACAGCCTCTAAAGGGTGTCGTTAAACTTTCCTCTCTTCTAACTAGTTACAATAAGTGCGCGTAAGCAAGACAGAGAGCCTTATCGGATTTGTGGGCGTCGCTTGACATTCACACAGATAGACCAATACATCAATACTAAGCATTTTTATTGCTTCCAACTTAAAGTGTTTTACCTATACCCGCCTACCACATAAATACTAAATATGCATAAAACAAAGCTTGTCTGCAAAATTTTTTAAAATTATCGTATTGCATTAATATATACAATTTGTGATATATCTACTGCTTTTTCTTTGCTTTTTTATAGATCATTATTTACTTTCTTTATATTTTTAGGTTTAATACTGTTTTAGTTATTTAATAGTTTTTTACCTATTACCTATCCTTGGTTTTTTTTTACTTTTTACTTTTTTCTTATTCCTTTTCGCTTTTTTCTTATTCCTTTTCGCTTTTTACTTTTTGCTTTTTACTTTTTACTTTTTACTTTTTACTTTTTACTTTTTCCTTTTTACTTTTTACTTTTTACTTTTTACTTTTTACTTTTTACTTTTTACTTTTTACTTTTTACTTTTTACTTTTTACTTTTTACTTTTTACTTTTTACTTTTTACTTTTTACTTTTTACTTTTTACTTTTTACTTTTTACTTTTTACTTTTTACTTTTTACTTTTTACTTTTTACTTTTTACTTTTTACTTTTTACTTTTTACTTTTTACTTTTTACTTTTTACTTTTTACTTTTTACTTTTTACTTTTTACTTTTTACTTTTTACTTTTTACTTTTTACTTTTTACTTTTTACTTTTTACTTTTTACTTTTTACTTTTTACTTTTTACTTTTTACTTTTTACTTTTTACTTTTTACTTTTTACTTTTTACTTTTTACTTTTTACTTTTTACTTTTTACTTTTTACTTTTTACTTTTTACTTTTTACTTTTTACTTTTTACTTTTTACTTTTTACTTTTTACTTTTTACTTTTTACTTTTTACTTTTTACTTTTTACTTTTTACTTTTTACTTTTTACTTTTTACTTTTTACTTTTTACTTTTTACTTTTTACTTTTTACTTTTTACTTTTTACTTTTTACTTTTTACTTTTTACTTTTTACTTTTTACTTTTTACTTTTTACTTTCTACTTTTCTTGCCTAAATAAAAATAAGTTTACATCATTATTTATTTATCTTACATTTTACTTTTCACTCATACTTTCCTTTCTTTATTTGCTGTACTATGTATTCTTACTGATGTCAATGGAACATGTTGTGCCGTATATTGGAAAAAAAAAACAAAGAGTTTAATTTGTCTGAATAAGGAATTAAAATTACAATACCGTGCCAATCTAGAATCTACATTACACTATTTTAAGTAATTTAAATTTTCTGTAAATCTTACTGAGTGGTTTCTTTAGTCAGAAGTTCTCCATTGATAAAACATTTTTCTACGGTTCTAAGAAAATATTATGTATGGAGCCCATAATGTGACGTTAATTGGCCTTCGAGGTAAAGTGGTACAATAAAAGTAGGTCCCAGAAGTGACATAAACAACTTATGTGGGGCAAAGAAGTCCCAACTGTCAAAGGAAGTTCCCGGTATCATTTGATTTTTCAAACGAATTTATTCATACCTCCCTAACTTCCCAGGAAGTAAACGTTCTCACTTATTTTCGCTGTCACTTTTTGAAGGAGAATTATAATATCACGAAGAAAATGACACTTAAATGCTTCGATAATTCGAAAGACTGTTTTCTTGAAAAGGGGGAATATATAACATTCATGAGCTGGAAATCGGTATGCCGAATCACTAAAACTCTCAAAAGATGAGTTCTGACAATCATGGACATTTTTATTTGTGATCTTTCCGATAAGATAACAGATCCTGGGTTCGATTCCCAGTTGTGGCCGTTACGTTTTTTCTTGTGTCTTTTTCAGTTTCGTGTTTCTTTTTGATAATTAGTATTATCTCCGTGTACAATCTTTATTTAACTGTTTAAATAATACGCTTTTTTGTTACAAAATATTCATCGATCAAATGCTCGAACAAAGCCGGGTAGGCACATTTAAAAGGAATTTTACGAACTAAGTAAAAACAAAAATATTAAGAATATAGATATTATTATGAAAATAAAATTAGGAGATGGCTGTAGAAATTTTTGGTTCTTCTCCAATAATAAAATTGCAAATTCACTTTGAGGAGTTATTTTAATTTCATAAAAATAAGTCACTTTGTACATATTACACATTTTTTGTTTAAATTATATCCCTTAAATTTGTTTTCTCATTTAATACCCATATTCGTTTTTTAATTTATTATATATTTTAATTACTCCTTGATTTTGTTGTGTTAATTTCGAAAAGTTTTGATATACGAATAAATGCAAGAATTACCCGTTTTTTGACAAATTCTGTTCAACATTATTATTTTTTTTGGTAAAAATAAATATATTAATCACCGCCAATAGTAATATTTTAGCCTACTTATTTGACCATACTTTATCTTGTTCGTCCATACATGCATTTTTTAATAATATTTTAATCGAATAGCGGAGCAAACAATAGAGTTTTAAGCGTCACCAAAAGGACTGTTTCTTTGAATAACGCAGGGTGAAGTCACTTCTAATTAATGGTTATTAATTATTGGCATCGAAGGATAAAACCACTTCATGCATGCAAATAAGTTCCTAATTTCAGTATTTTTCACTTTTCAACTAAATAAATGTCTATTTCTTTCAGCTTTTGTTTACAAAACAAACTTATTATAATAATATTGCGAACGGTGTTCCATTACCATTGACGAAGGCGGTATTATTATTACATTCATGGAAGCAGGCTGTTTGATTAATTTTTACTATTTCAAAAATGGATGTGGAGCTCAAAACTCTGATAAACTTTATGAATCCTTAACAGACATACATAGCTTAGTCTATTTTTACAATAATCTCACTGTCACAATTTACGTTTCAACTGCACTATAGGTTAGGTTTTTTTTTTATATTTAGGTAGGTAATTCACGAGAACACCGGAAGAAGAAGCCTTGTTATCTGGGAAGAAAATCACTTACAAGCCATAGAAATTAATTATCTCAACAAGGAAAACACAAAACAAATATGAAGATTAAATGCTTTAGACACATGGCGGGGCAGGGAGGATTTAGTTAAGGTAGACTGGAACTTTCTCCCAGTGGGGATATGGCGGAAAGCGAATACTGAGAAGCAACGGGATCGGAAGACGGAAAGCAAGAAGGAGCGAGAAACATGAAGTGAGAAGCGGTGGGAATCTGAAACTACTAAGTGGAAACCAGGTTGCAAAAAGCAGGAAACTTAGCAGCTTGAAGTAAAAAAAAACAAGAAGCAGAAACTAGGAAGCAAGAAACGATGGAAGCAAAAGATCGAAGCAGAAAGATCGAATCAACAGAAAACGGGTAGGAAAAAGCAGTAGGAAGCTGAAAGCATGTTGCAGAAAGAGATGCAAGAAGCAATGGGAGACAACAACCGAAAAAAAGTCCAAGCGCGGGAAGCTGGAAGCGGGAAGACGGAAGCGGGAAGTAAGTAGGAAGCGAGAAGAAACGGGAAGCAAAAATAAGCGAGAGGCGAAAAGCAAAGCTCAATCATTTCCTTTATTCCTGCCTATCCTACATTCCTACATTGGCTTTTACCGGTTGCCATGTATGTGTACCGGTCGATTAAACTCCGACCTCCTTTCCGAAGCACGGGTTCCGAGTCCTAACAAATCAGGGCCCCAGGTGTACCGTTCTCACCGGGATAGGAGTGCTCCTAGATGGGGTCTTTTTTATATTTTATTTCGTCTTTCGGGATGCTGTGTGGAGGGTCTTTTTAGGGGAAGGAAGGAGAGGAAATTCTGGGAAGGAAAAACGTATGAGGGGTGTTTAGGAATTTAGGGGTCAGGTGTGTCCAGTAGTGATGGATAAATGAATCCATCCTTTCCACTGCGATGCAAGGCAATGTTCCGAAAGAGTCCTGCTGGAGAGGTCAAAATATCTCCCTCAACCAGCCTCTCCACAGACCTGGCCTGGCACACTGTTAGTGGTAGACACAGCCGCCGTCAAGATCCCATTTGGTGACTTAGCACCCCTGCTAACTCACTAAACGTTGTGAACCAATTGGGGTGACCTATGGCAGAGGTGTTAGTTATTCAATAAATGGTTCCCGGGGCGACGGTTCCCATACCCGCCTCCGAAATTGAATGTTATTTTCATTATACGTGTATCCTGATGAAGAAACCATCTGTTTCAAAACATGTCGATTATTTTTTTTTCCAAAAATTTTTTCTTCAAAATCAAAGAAAAAAAAATTTCTTCCGCATGTCGTCACTGGTCACTCAGCCGAGTGTCCGACGAACCCCTTACCCTGCATCCAACTGTTCAACAACTACCACTTTTTTATGTTTTTGTAGAAAACAAAAAAAAAAAACATCAAAAATGTCACCGGAGACCAAAATTTCATTTACATTTTTTATTCCAAATAATGTCAGGAATCACTGATTAAAGTAAGTCAAGTACATCCCTTAACACCCTGTATATACAATAATCCAAATGTGTTTGGGGATTAGTGCATTGTGTATTGCTATAATAAGCATAGGAAATGTTTGAAGCTTTCAAAATCCCCTCTTAAAACCCCGAAGGTTTTTGGATTATTTCACCCACATGATAATACATCTGAAAATTTTTTCAATCATCACAAAAATTCTTGCGAAACTGTTAAAAATTTGAGGATGACATTTTTTAAAACAATGATTGTCAGATCAGAATTCAACTCCCAAATAGTTCCAGGAATCACCGGTTAAAGTAAGTCAGGTACGTCCCTTAACACCCTGTGTATTAACATGGTACAATTTCAAACTGTATACATGTATAATAATTATGATGATAAATGAACAATTAGATCAATTGGTTAATTTTGTAACACAATAGTACAAACAGGAGTATAAGCATTATATATAACAAACGATTAGTACAAATGATTAGTTGAATCTACGAGTTTTTTTTTTTTTTTTTTTTTTACATGAGCTCCACACAGGAGGCCCTGAGGAAAATAATTTCCCTCAGGGCCTATGTCATCTTTGAGGATGCTGTGTGGAGGGTTTTTTTAAGGAAAGGAAGGAGAGGAGAGTTCTGGGAAGGAAAAGGATTTAAGGGGTGGGTAGGAATCTGGGGTTCAGTATGTCCTGGTCATCCGCCTTCAAGACCGAGACAAACCTCACCCCATGAACCCGGGCACCCCTGCTAAATCACCAAACGTAGCGAACCACTTGGGGTGACCTATGGCAGAGGTGTTGGTTATCCAATAAAGGTTCCCGGGGCGGCGGTACCCATTCCCGCCACCCAAATTGTAGTTTATACGGATATAGAAAGCTAAATGGTTTAAATTAGCACTGTACATTTATGTCTATTTATTTGTAACTTGCCCTCATTGAGCCTATCAATTTTCTCTATCTGTGGAATGAATCAATCACCAGTCAGGTCATTTACCCAACGCTGGAATGCGTTGGTTTATGATTGTAATCGGTTCCTTTGAGAGTCACCCTTATTAAGAGGGCATTACCAGAGAAAACCGGAAATACGTCATTTTCAAAAAAGATTTTAGACATATTGACTCTTTTCCACAAAAAATTATAAATGGATTTCGAAAGATTGTTCTTTTATCTAGCATTCGCATGTAATAAATTTTGAGAAAAATTTTAAATTTTTAGTATAATAAGGTTATTCCATAGATCGTTGGGAGATTTATTAAATTTTCAAAAAAGATTTTGTATTATACCACACCCATTTAAAATAATATAATCATGCAGTAAAATAAACCAATACATTATCTAGCAAACGCATGTTTTAGAATTTTAATTTTAGTTTCAATAAAATCATTAAAAAACATGTACGTACATGTGTTTCTTGACGAAAATTGGTCCATTTGTGTATTTATTTGCGCACTTACGAACTAATATATTTCAGATTTTTTTAACATTCTTATTAAATTTAGACATTTTTGAAAAATGATAAATACTTATAATCAAAAAATAATTACAAAAAGTACATTATTTTAATAGTTTTATCATCACGCCTTTCAGCATTTTTGAATGAAGGTATAAATTAAAGCTAATTTGGATTGAAATAAATTCGATATTGAGTTATAATTTTAAAAAGCTGGTACGGAGAATAATTAATCTTTCTCATTGTAACCGCCTTGCACGATCGTAAGAACAACTTTCGACGAAATGTGGATTTTCGTCCGCTGGCTGGTTAAACGCTCTTAATGGGGAGATAAATAATAGCCCTAGGATTTGATATTGAAGAAACTTATTGTTGGGATTCTATTTAAAGCGGAAAATAACATAATAACCTAATTTTATTAGAAAACCCTTAAAAAGGATAATATTGTTTTTTCATTATCTCCACACCGAGGCCTTGAGAAAAAAAAATCCCTCAGAAACTATGTCATCTTTGAGGGTGCTGGGTGGAGGGTCTTTTTAGGAAAAGCAAGGAGGGGAAGTTCTGAGAAGAAAAAAGATATGAGAGGTGGGTAGGAATCTGGGTGTCGAAGTAACGAAGTGACGGAGTGACGAGCATATGAATCCATCCGTCCCAATGCGATACAAGGTGATTGGTTGAGAATGTCCGGCTGGAGAGGTCAATATGTCTCCCTCAACTACGTAGTCTCGCCACGCAGTAGCAGGTGGGCAAAAGCATCCACCTCAACGTGAACCAAGGCACCCCTGCTAAGTCACTAAACGTTTCGAACCATTTAGGATGACCATTGGCAGGGGTGCTGGTTATCCAATAAATCGTTCCCGGGGCTGCGGTACCAATTCCCGCCTTTGAAATTATACATATTACAATTACAATTTGACAAAGTGGAAATTAAAAAAAAAGTGTAAGCTCAATTAAATAATATTATTAACTAGCTAGTTCCCGGCATGCGTTGCGTTGCCATATTCAAAGAAATAAATTGTTTCTCCCTGCATGTCCTTTCCCCTGCGTCTCCGTTCCCCTCCCGCGTCCTCTTCCCCTCCTCGTGCCAGCAACAAGTTATATTGACTTATAATACGAACGGATTGATCATAATTTATGATCGTAAAACAAAATACAAAACTAAATTTTAAAATTGACATGACGGGGCACAGACAAAATGTGAAAATGTGATGCTACTCTTCACGTGGAGTGCTTCAAAGCTTCCGGCAGAGTTTCGTTGATTCATTTTTCTATTTAATTGTTTTTTATAAAAATCAAGTACGTGGGAATAATCCTTAAAATAACGGTATAAAAAAGAAATTTATTATTTCACTTTAAGCATGCATATGTCTACCATTACCGCTACCGTGCCAATATTGGTATACATCCCCCCTCCCCCAACATCAAATTAATAACCACCAACTACTTAAAAAACCGCCCTCAAGTGGTAAAAATCAATCGTATTAATAGTGATCAAGAGATTTCAAGCTTTGGAATCCCGCAAGGTACAGTGCTTGGACCAATCCTTTTTACCACATATGTAAACGATATTTTTTTTCAACGTGTAAATGGTCAAATTACATCATACGCCGACGATACAGTATTAATAATAAGTGAAAAGACTTGGGAAAATGTAGAATCAAAGGCCACAGAAGACATCAACACGCTTAAAAATTTTTTCGACACTAATTTACTTTCACTAAATAGTGAAAAGACATCTGTAATTCCATTTTCAATCCATCCAAACGATGCTCCCAAAAATTTTAACATAATGTTTTTGTCGTACCTACAAATGATGATATAAAAAAAATGTTGAAAAAATATTTCGGAAAGACTTCTCACTCGTGTAAAAGGGGGAATTAAGTAATAGTTAGCTTTCAATAAATCTGTAAAAATACTTTTCTTACATTATCATTTTTTACACCAATTAGGTACATCATCACGTTTTCAAATCATGAAAATTGAAACGTTCGGATAGAGCCTATCTAGGTATTTTACTTCTTAGTTAATTTTTTTTTTGTAAAAAATGCTACTAAATGCTCGTCAGACCTACAAATTGTCATTACCAAAATTAGCTTTTTACAGTCTTTCTTTACTGAAAATCAATATTGACCGCATTGGAATTCCTCATTTGAGAAAGGTCACATTAAAGTGGAAATCATCATTTATAGTCTGTCAATATTTCCAGATACCTGATGTTGCCCAACATTGATAAGATCATCAAACTTTTATTTTATCGGCCGTTTGTTCTTTAAACTAACTTGTTCCGGAACACGAATGTTTGAACAAACTATACCTACACTCGGTTGATGGATTCACATTGTTATTTCGAGGGTGTATCATTATTTTATTATTCAAGCCCAACTAAGCTTTAGCATAGAATTACACGAACAGGATATAATGAGCAACCAAAAATTATGCAAAAAGTTTAGCATGGAGAAATGGGAAAATGATAAACTAAATGTAATAAACGAGTATTACTAACAATACAAGGAAAACTAAAACAATATTACACAAGTCACTAAAACTACTGAGCTACAACAATACTTCAATGCACGACCACCATAACACACTCGACCACCATTACACGGGCATCAGCCTAATATGGTGGTCGAAAAATTCACAAATAATGTAACCATAATGTACAATGAATAAAGAAAAATAATAAAAAAATAAAAATGAAAAATACAGACGAAATTCAATATTTTTGTATTTTTGAAACCCGATGTAAAGTTTTTGAGGATGTTTAACACCATCCAATATACATGTATTTTTTTTATTTGGTTTTCACCCATTACATAATAATTATAATAACCTATAAAATTTGCAAGGCAGATAGAAAATAGCTCAGAAATGCACAAAATAATTTGCAAGGCAGATAGAAACACACACCTTCAAATTTATATGACGAAAATGCCAACATTCTTATAAATACTGAAAATAAAATTATTCACGCAAAACACTTCAATTATCTCAACCAAACGTATGTTGACAAACTTTCGTCAAAAAAATGGCTGAGTATTGGAGAGTTGAGTGCGGAAATAGAAGGATTTATGCTTGCTATTTATTCATCAGAGTCATTAATACTAAAAATTATAGGAAGCATATTATAATCAAAGATGTAAATCAAATTGATGATTTATGTAGAAAATGTTTCGCTTTTCCGGAAACCATATAACATATTATGTCGGGATGTCCTGTATTAGCGCCGTCCGAGTATACATCTAGACACAATCAGGTTTTAAAAATAATTCACCAAAGTTTGGTAATTAAACATAACTTAACTGACTGCCGTAATTTAGTACTATATTATGAATATTATGAACCAAATTCATTTTTAAAAAATGAATTTTATAAAATATATTATGATAAAACTATGCTAACAGACAGAAAAATTAGTCAAAATAGACCTGATATAGTTTTACATGACAAAATTTAAAAAAAAAACTTATATCATTGATGTCGCTATTCCAAATTCCTGTAATATTCAAAAATCTGTTTCTGAAAAAATAAGAAATATAAAGATTTGGGAAATGAGATTAAAAGAATTTGGCATTCTCAGACTATAAAAATATTGCCATTTCTTATTTCGGCTACTGGCATTATACCTAGCTCTCTCATTCAAAATTTGTCAAAGAATTTATACAATAAAAATGCAAAAATCAGTCATTTTAAATACACGTAGGATTACAAAAGATTTTTTAAATATTTATATTGAGGGATCAGTAGGATTTATAGGTCAAATTAGAAGTTCTACCGAGCCGAACCCTCTGATATGAAAATATCTGGAGTCGGTGAATTATTTTCCCATTTGGTCTCTTTGACATTTTGTTCTTGTATTATTTTGTATTTATTATATTTATATAGCGCAATCCACGCTATGGTATTGACTAGATGATTATTTGTGGAAAAGTGTGTGAAAGGGGTAAGTTTTTCCCGTGGGAAAGATTTAACCCGGACATAAAATCTGAAGCGTAAACACAGTATCTAAAGATACTTAGACACTTGATTTTGTTACTATTTGATTTATTAGATTTTTTTAGAAATAGAAGGAAGATTTCACTGGTATAAATAAGTGGCACAGCACATCGAGCACATCCGTTTTTTCTAAAAAAATATTCGAAAAATTCGGTACGTGCCCACTTTAATAATTATGCTTTGGTTCCGGAAAATCGGCCGCTGCTAATATTAATTACATTTGATTCAGCGAAATCATTGAAATTGTATTTTTCGATCATTTAGAAAAATTTAAAAGAAAGCCGCAGTAAAAAAAATATTTCTGGAAACCCTTAAAATTTTACTGTATCACTAGTAAAGGTGGGTTACTTTTTGTAAGTGTATTACTCTAATACTGTAACATGGGCTAGTGACTAAGCCATTAAGCACACCTGTCTATTTTTACGTACTTACGTATTCCTTAATTACAATAACTACAATCGTATTTATTAACGTAAGTAATTACAATTGTGAAACGTCCGTACTAAATAACCTTTATAGAAAACCAAATACGCAGGGAGCGAAAGCAGTTTGACCATTTCGTCCGAAAGTGAAACAGATGGATAGATTTCAGGTATAATATATACTTGTATGTAAGTTACTTTGTAGAAACCGTGATAATTTTAATAATAGATAAAAATCAAAATACATTATAATTAAGTTCCACAAAATAAATAAACCATTTTATTTATACAAAACTTTAAATAAAGCCAAGAAACCAGTACCGTTTTGGACTCGGATTTATTTCAGGAGAATAACAAAAATTCTCATAGAAACTTTTCTGAAATATTTCTTGAAAACATTAAAAATACACCATGACTAGTTTTATTTTTTTAATACTCTTTCAAGGTTGTCTATATACCAAGAAATGTAAAACCAAATTTAGGAATAGTTTCAATTAATTTCAAAACTCCATCGAATTTTTAATTTTGTATTTTATTCGAATTATTTTTCTTGCCAACTCAACGAAAAAATATTATTTCCAATAGCCGTTGAAAAAACTTCAAAAACTATAATAATAGGTCTCAGGAGTTTAAAAAAAACAAATTAACGAAATGGAGGTGGATTCTTTTAAGACTTTTCATCCCTTGATTGACTTGCTTTAATAATGTTATTTAATCTGGGGTGCATAACGTAGAAATCCCGCAACACATTTATTGGTAGTATTTATTAGTACGATGTTTTAAATGAATAAAAATACACCGTAACTAATTTCTAAATACTATTAAAGACTTCTGTGGAATTTAATGTTCCTTATTCAGGATAATAATTTATTGGTACTGAACACAGAAATCGTGGGTCCGAAACCGGACCCGAAAAATGAATATTATGCATCTATTTTAGGCCTTAACTTTGGCCGAAAAATTTTCCATAAGTAGTGTTCTTCCAAGTGAACGAATTAAGCACATTGTATGTATTATACTTTAACTAAAAACGACCAACGGAAACCTTGAGACGAAGTATTTTAGCTCGCACCGATCATCACTTTTGGATAAAATAGGTTTGAGTTGAATGTTTATTTTTCATTCATTCGTCGATAATGTTAGTAATGCTTATGTTATCAATCAAACACGCAATTTACTACAAATCACTTGTAAAAATTTTCAATGAAGTTTCAATGATTCTTTACAATTCTACATCATTTCAAATCATTCATCTGACTTATAAGGGAAAGACGTTTTCTGAGACGACTTGAAATGGGGCAGAAAAAAGAAAATGATCAATCATTAATAAATCATTGAAGACTTCTAATCCAACTAAAACTAGCTGACTATCTTCCCGTTTTCGGAAGAGGTAGGCAGAGAGGACAGACTGCCGCACGATTATGTTTTGGAACACACTCCTTGCCTTTTCCACATTCGTATTTATAGTATCATCTGTGTGATTTCTTAGAGTAAATATTTCTATGTATTAATAGTTCTTATTATTGTATAACCATGCAATAACATACCACATTGCTATGCCGTTTGGCAAAATTTAAAATCAGGATAATAACCACACCAAGCGTATTATTTATTACAACAACGCAAAATGTTATTTGAATTATAATATTGCTCAGCGTATTTATACAAATTTATACATTTTGTACACACTCATGTGCCTTTACGATGTTTAAAAGAATTGTCTCCCAATTATTAAACGCTACCAACACGGTTTTTACGGTTATTCATTAAAAAGGCGAAAAAATTGATGTCCAGATTTACTTTATATTCCGGGTCACTGGAGCCAGGACGCGGCTAATGGCCTCGGACAACACGTTGGTGACCGCAGCCTTCCAGCACCAATCTCCACTCCTGAGTGAGCGATGGGCCCGAGCGCACTCCAGATCACGCCCTGCATAGTAATTGATTATTTATTTTTGTTATTATTAATTTTTATTACTATTATTATTTTTTTTTGCTATTTATGTTTTTATTTCTTTACTGTGTAAATATATAAATATGTATAACTATATGGGACATGTGGGATTGCACTATTCTCCCCACATCCTGGAATAAAGATTATTATTATTATTATTGCCAGGTAAAGTAAAAGTTCCGTGGTTGATTCACGGTCGCAAATTAAAACTTAATCGTTTTTATTTTTTGCGACTTTTTCTATTTTCATATTATTTGAAGATTAAAAATATTTTTTCAATAATCAATATCACAATGAAGTGTTAAGTTTTAATAAGTTAATTGTTTAATTGTTAATTGTTTACTGCTCTGTAAATACAATTAGTCCGCTCACTCATTACATTTTAAAAAAATAATGTTTTTGTGCAAAATAGCGCGAACATGAAGAGAATGAACGTTAAACAACATTAAATAAATGAACTTTGAATAATTAGCGGAATCTCTTAAATCTCCATTTGTCCAAGAGTGTCTCCTAATGACCTGATCGCCAGCGAGGATAAAGAACGGTCGCAGGGTGCAGGGCGGAGGGCGGAGGGCGGACGGGTTCACCATAGGGCGGGAATACCGCGCAGGGTTAGGGCGGCACATTCCTCTTGTGATTAATCTCCCGGAATTCGTATCGCACAACTTGTATTGTGACCGCAGTGAGTGCACCCCTAGCGGAGGGAGGGTGGCTTTACTAAGGGAAGGAGCATGATTCTGCCTTGTTCTGCGAATGATATGACAAACGTTGTTTGTGTAGTTGCGGTTTTTCTTGTAGATTTGAATAATGAGCTTACCATTCTAGTAAGATTCTTATAGTTGGGTAATCAACATGCTTCTGATTCTGACAAACATTTTGTTGTGTATGAAAGGAAAAACTTAATTCAATGTGGGATTAAGTATTTTCGTAGGTTCCAGACATTTTTAAAGTGTATGGGAAATAAATATAATAATCTACATATTTTACGAAAATTCAACCCCAAGTAGAAGTGTTTCTCCGGATTATGAAGTCAACAATTTAAACTGCTCAATTGTGATTTCGAAGAAAAGGTCGTAAAACCTCTAAGTACGAACGACAAAGGGACATGTTTAACGTACAATTATTTTTTTTAATATTATTTATTACTAGGCTGGAATTCCTTTCAAAACAAAGTGATCTATTTATTTATTCAAAACGCATGAGATTAAACGATAAATCAATATTTTTATCAAATTTAAAAAATATGTATTTATATTAAAAAAAATAGGACAAAAATATACCGATTGTTCATGATCTCATTGGCAACTTTGAAAAGTATTACTGACTTAACGGCGTTTAACCAGCCTGCGGACGAAAATCCACATTTCGTCGAAAGTTTTTCTTACGATCGTCCAGGGCGGTAACAATGAGAAAGATTAATTATTCTCCGTAGCAGCTTTTTAAAATTATAACTCAATATCGATTTTATTTCATTCCAAATTTGCTTTAATTTATACCTACATCCGAAAATGCTGAAAGGCGTGATGATAAAACTATTAAAATAATGTACTTTTGGTAATTATTTTTTGATAATAAGTATTTATAATTTTTCAAAAATGTCTCTTAAATAAGAATGTTAAAAAAATCTGAAATATATTAGTTTGTAAGTGCGCAAATAAATACACAAACGGACCGATTTTCGTCAAGAAACACATGTACGTATATATTTTTTGATGATTTTATTTAAACTAAAATTAAAATTCTAAAACATGCGATACCCAGATAATGTATTGATTTATTTTACTGCATGATTATATGATTTGGAAAGGGTGTGGTGTAATACAATTTTTTTTTGAAAATTTAACAAATCTGCCAACGACCTATAGTATAACCTTATTATACTAAAAATAAACATTTTTTTCTCAAAATTTAAAACATGCGAATGCAAGATAAAAGAACAATCTTTCGAAATCCATTAATATTTTTTTGTGGAAAAGAGTCAATACGTCTAAAATCTGATTTAAAAACGACATATTTCTGGTTTTCTCTGGTAAATACCCTCTTAATCAAAGTTGTGTTTGAAATAATCTATGGTTTTGAAATGTGATTAAATATACATATAAATCAACAAAAAATAATGATAAAAAGCAGTTTTGGGGTCTAAAATATACAAATCTTATCGACAAATTTTCATAAAATTGTACATATTTTTTACAGTAATTAGAGACCTATACATAATATCTACCATATTTCAAATCCACAAATGCATTAAATATCCACTTCAAAAACAAACATAAGATAAACTATTTGAAAAAGATCACATAAAAAAATCCAGCCTTCGGAATGCAAGGATAGCCAACTTATTCACAAGTTTGTTCTAATGCTGTCTAGGGGAGGCATTATGGCATTATGTGGCGAATGGCGTGTACCTACATAATATAATATACTGTATATAGGAGTACATTAACCGACTAGGCCAACTGACAGTAACAGAATCCCAACTTGGGCGGCCTTATTCGATAAACTTCAAACAGGATCTTGTTACCAGCTCCCCGCTCGCCGCTGGAAACTCTGCGAAACTTTCTCAACGAGGAAATCATTTTTCGGTACCAACATGATATAGACATTAGACATTAGGTGATCGACTGCGAACTGCAGCCAGGTATAGATAGGAAACTAACGGAGCTATATTATAATATTACTAGCTGACCCGACAAACGTTGTTCCGCCTCACAAATTATTTCTACTGAATATTTAGATTGTTAAACAAAAAATAACGAATGTATTGTAAGTGTGTGGAGATGGGATCTATGACAGAAAGGGGAATGAAGCGCTGTAGATGATGACCGCCGATAAAAACAAAAAAACACCAACCGTAGTAGGAAAATGAAAAAAAGAAGATCAATATGAATTTTGAAGAGCAATTGAGTGTACGATATTTTTTGTCAGTCCGTCTTTAGCCAACACAAATAAGCTCGACGCGAGAACATGATGCCGAATCAAAATGACGCGACGCTTCTCATGAATGTCTTGCGCATGTGTGGATGAAGTAGCGTAGCGCCATCTGTCATTCAACAACATAAATAATTTCGTTCTGTTTGAAATACGAAAGACGGCTTAATTTGTTCATACAAAAATACTAAAATCGCGATTTTAAAATGGGAGGATGGGGGTAGGAGAACTAAAATTTGGGGTTATAGGTATTTTTAATGCCAAATAAAAAAAATAAATAAAATAAAAATGTCAAAAAAATATTATTTGTTTTCTGGATAGGGACACCCTAACCACCTAGCGGTATGATATACACTTTAAAACCTGTTCTCATACCTACCAAATATATAAAAAAAAATCGGTCAAGCCGTTTCGGAGGGGTGCGACCACAAACACCGTGACACGAGATTTTGTTGTACATTGCTGATTTTTATTTTTTTGATTAGTCACCGCCCATATTTATAATCATTTCCTCATCTTTCAAGGGAGTAGGTACTCACATTGACGCCCATCAAATCAACGATCAGGGCCATTTTAAAATTGTGTCATTTGAACAGTCCCCTACTTAATATTGATTTAATCAATGGTATCAGCCGACAAACAGATCAAAAGCTAAAACGAACCGAGAATCGATATCTAATCGATATCCAATTTTTTAAATATCAAAATTGAAAAATGGCGCTGATTTTAGATGGACTTCTATTTTATTTTTTTTATTTTTTTTTATTTCATTTGGAAAACTAACAGTTACAATAATCTATGATGTATGATAAAATATGTGTAATTTATTTAACCAATAATACGTTTATGTGATGTAGTTTGAACTACCTCAACGCATCAATAGTATCTATTCAAAGTGCAGGGATATGGTCACTCTAGTCAACAAAAGCCATTTCAAGCAACAACTTTTCGATTCAGAATGAAGGTCTCTCACCAGGGAGTAGCTTGGGGGTTTTCCACTGTGGAAGGTGAAGAAAATATTCTCAAAGAAGAATTTAGAAATCATTTACGTTTTGTGAGTTCCAAAATAGTTATATTTTTGTTACCATAAAAAATGATATAACCACTTTATCACGGATGCGAAGGTTTCGAATGTTAGGATGCAAAGAATTTTCCAGAAAACCAAATTGCAGGACTTTTATTTAACTAAAAGAAGAACACAGCAAAATGTTTAACATATTTCCAGCACCAAATAAAGCACGAAATAAGGATGTCAGAAGTTTATTAAAACGCTACATTTTGTAAAAAGACAATTCAGTTTCTCAAACGTCTAATAAAACACCGCTGTCTCTTAAAATGGAACATTTTCACTAATTACTTAGTATCTTGGTTAGCTCTAAATTTATCCTAAGCAGTGTAAAGTATAATGTAAAGTAGACCTACCAGGGGTGGAACGGGATATATTTTATACATTCAGTATGTTTGGAGGGCAAACGCATTACATTTAAATTCAAATCTAATAATATAAATGAAAACATTAATTTGTATTTAAATGTGAGATCATTTAAAACACTATTTAAATCATGTTAAATCAATAGGTGAGTATTCAAAAATCTGATAAATTTTAATACTTACTGAAATACACGAAATACGATAAGATACAGAGTTTCAAGGTTTTTTTTGAAATTCCAAATCTCAACAAATATTGTCATTTTCAAAATTTATTTCACCGCCAATTTGAGTTTTTTTTTCATCAAATGATAATTATTTATTACTTATTCCTCCAGGTTTATTACATTTTTCGAAGGCCAGTTGTTTCACAGAATTTGAACAATTCATCAAATTTCATGCTTAATTTTAAGATTCCGTTAAAGTTCTATTCAAATTCTTTTATCATAGGACAATTGTTTCGTAGAACTGAAATAATAACAGAACTTAAATAAAAAATTCACAAAACTTGAAAACTATCATCAAATTTTATGAAATGTTCAAAATCTGTGAAACAACTGGCCCATATTAGAATTAAAACATGCCTGCGTAAGTAACAATTAATTTATTTATTTTGTTATTCAATGAATTATTCAGCCATTTTTCGATGTACGTATTATATATATTTTAATTAAATAAAACCGTCAAAATTTTGAAAGGCGGGTATGGGTACCGCTGCCCCGGGAACCATTTATTGGATTAACAACACCTCTGCCATAGGTCACCCCAAGTGGTTCACTACGTTTGTGACCTACCAGGGTTGCCCGAGGTTATGGGGTGAGGTTGGTCCGGGTCCTGGCGGCGGAAACGTCTGCCCACTGCTGCGTGCCGGATCGAGAGAAACCGGTTGAGGGAGACTTTTTGACATTTCCAGCCGGACTCTTTCGACCCATCGCCTTGCTTCATGATGGATTCATGCGTCCTTCATTCCCGGACACACTAACGCACTGATTCCTACCCACCCCATAACTTTTTCCTTCCCAGAACTTCCTATCATTCCTTTTCTTAAAAAGACCCTCCACACAGCATTCCCTAAGATGACACAGGTCATGAGAAAAATTATTTTCCTCGTGGCCTCCTGTGTGGAGCTAATGTAAAAAAAAACACTTTTGACATTATCGGTCACAATTCAATCGAATTAAACTTTAACTTTAACAGTATCCGCATTTCGTTAGGATAACTAAAAAAACTTGCATCACATTGAAAATATTATCATGTTGTTAAGCGCGTCAACAAAGCAGCTTTTCTTGACAGTGAAATATTTGAATTACGAATTTCCTACATTATATTCTTCGCTTGGAAACTATTTTATAAAACGCAATTTTTATAAATTTTCCGGGCACACGTATTCACTAGCCCACCCCTTACACAGTCTAGAGCCGTGCCTAGCCAAAGTCGTTTGTTTACCCTCGTTCTATTTGTTGCGAGGAAGAATGCTGGTCTTTACTGGGAAGATACACCAAGTGTACACGCAACCATTAAAGGGACTTTTAACTAGGAGCTTCTCTTACAAACAATGCGAAGTGAAGTGGTATTAGGAGGTTTGAGCGTAAGAATATATTTCTGTGTGCTCACCTCTCACGGTGTAGGGGAACTTTTCGAGCGTCTGTGTGATTTTAATGTTTATTTTAGTTACTTAGTGAATATAGAGCTAAAAATATGTTTTTGTCTTCTATTCCCGTGGAGTTTTACCATCTTAAAACGAAGAATGTAAACACGTAAAAAATGTAATTTTTTTTTTTAAATATAATAAGTTAGATAGCATACAGATTTCTTTTTTTTTAAATCTAACGTTTTATGAAAACAGAAAGAAGTAATAAAATATGAATAAAATGTAAACATGTATAAAATGGTTGGATACATATCATAGGGCATTGCCATAGGTCACCCCAAATGAGTCGCTACGTTTGGTGATTAGCATTGGTGCCCGGGTTCATGGGGTGAGGTTTTTCAGAATATTGGCAACGGATTCATCTGCCCACCAAATGGATGGCAGATCGGATCGGAAAAGACTGATTGAAGGAGGCCTCTCCAGCAGGACTCTCTCGGAACATCCTTGCTCGGCAGTGACCCCCAGATTCCAACTTATACCTCATGCCTTTTTCTCGCCCAGCTTTTCCCGCTCTTTCCTTTCCTTGAAAGGATCCTCCACAGCATCCTCAAAAATGACGTAGGTTCTGAGGGGAATTATTTACCCCAGGGTCTATTGTGTGGAGCTTATGTAAAAAAAAATTATCTAGCAGATATAAATGTGCAAATAATTGTAACATCATGATAAACTTACCAAAGTTATTTCCAGTATTAGCCAAGGCTAAAAGGCCGCTAAAGATGACAACTTGGGCCAACATGACTTAATGCTTCTCATCAAAAGAGCACCATGAAACTTTTCAGTCAATCTGAAACAAAATTTTTGAATTATTAGGTAAGTTTTACAAATCATAATAAAACACTTTTTTTTATTTAAAATAGTTTTGAACATGATACTAGTAATAAAGCGCGTAACATTTCAATATTATTGACTGAGCGCATTATATTTTAACTCAACCATTTGGCATTTCAACCATTTTGTTTGTTGTAAAGAGGCCATGTTGGATACTACCTTTATATCCCTCCAGAGATCGCATGATCGCGGTTCCTACTACGAGTAAAACGAAATTATAAATACACCGTACCAACCGGCCTGAAGAAAATTTAAATAAGAATTATCATCGATAAGTTGATATTTCTTTGGACCAATTGTATAATTCCTTCTTTGAAATAATAAATGTCATATAAAATATATTGGTTCATAATTAAGTTAAATTAAGTTGGTAATTACAATTACGTAATTACAAAACTTATGGTTTCATAGGAATTTTTAAAATTTTATTTTCAGTTGACAGAACAGTTAGTATTAAATATTGAAGCAATATTTATAATCACAATTCTTTAGAAAAATAAACAAAGTTCCCGGAACACGCGAGAAAAAAGCTTCCCCGATGAGAATTATTCCCAACGACAGAAATAAACTTTCTAGGTTGTGCTTCTTATAATGCCTATGTTTTGATGTAAGAATATTATTTCATTGCCTACATAAATTCACTAATAGCGATGCATCTTATCTACGCATTAATACACATTTAAATGCCTATCGAGAGATTCAAAGGAATGTCTACGTAATAATATTATTACCTCCATCAATAGCTTTGAACTTGGAGGTACGATAGAATACATTGATGTAAATTCAGCAATAAAATTATTACTCCCTTCCTTTATGATTGCCTGGTACTCCGGGAATATCGGGCTTATTGGATAACTTTATTCACCAGTAAGACTAGGGGAGATTAGGTTTCTATAGGATCGTGTCTTTGCCCATCATCATTAGAAGGCTAAGCTCAAATCTCCATTGAAAATGAACATTTATTCAATCCATTTTCGATTGTATATAATCTTGATTAAGTTTATACCCTAATTCTGACACCGATGTAACCTCTATAGGTACGGGCAGATGAAATCATGCAAAGCAAGCTTCTAACATTAGTTACTTTGATAAATTGATTTTGTCATCAGGAACTTATCGATACCATTTTGTTTCGATAACAATTATTTGGACATAATTTTTTTTTTAATGCCGACAACCCAGGCGTTTATTGTAATAATAATATAATATCTTATACATACAAGTTAGTAGCCCGCCTCACTATGTCTGTTCCGAGGCGGGTACATGTATATTTACATAAACTTACATACACATACATTTACAATTCACCCGAAAGATTTCTGGAAATTTGCAAAAATTAAATACAAATAAACAACCGACGTACCAAAAGAGATACATCTAAATGGTATAAAGACTACACAAGGTCAAATTATCTGCGGGTTATGTACTGAGCTCTTTCAATCTATTTTCAAATCACACCACACAAACTATTAATCACAAATTCCTGAAAATTTTTACAACGAATATGATCAATGTATAACTCGGTATGATCAATATTTCACATTCAACGAAATTAATAATAATAATAATGGTCTAAATTCGAGAATTAGGGGAGGTAAGTTCAATCCCACACATTGCGTTGAGACAAGTATAGTTTCATGCAGGGATTCAGTTAACAACATATTTAAAAATAATAATTTAAATAAAGCGAAAATAAAGGGGAAATAAAGAAAAGAACAATGTTTAATTAATTTTTTTTTTAATTGAAAAAAAAAACTTAATACATTTATAAAATAAAAATATACATATTTTTTAAAAATATTCTCCCATAATAATCAAATGCTTGTGTGTACGGGAGGAAGTATTATTTGTTAGGTTATTTTGATTTTTTTTTTAAATTTAGTTTATATAAAGAATAAGAGAAACATATGTGTATATATATAATTTTTTTAAATTATTATTTATTATTTATTTTTTTTAGTTAAGGTTTTCAGTATATTTTTTTAATTGTGTTTTGAAATTTGTGAAACTGTCCTTATATTTTATTTTAAACTGTCCTTAGGGATCTTATATTTTCTGGTAATTTATTAAAGAAATTTGTTCCCAAGTATTTGTAGTTTTGTTGAGCTAAAGTGTTTTTACAAGTGGGAATTGGTAACATGTATTTTTGCCTGAGATTTACTGTGTTTTTTAATGGTATGGTTTTGTTTAGGATATCCTCTTTGTAAACTTGTAAGGTTGAATGATACAGGAAGAGAGTATTTAATTTTCTGACTTTAAATTCTTTGAATATGAGTTCAGATGGATATAGAAATGATTTTTTTAATATTATTAAATGAAAACAATATAAGCGAAACTCAATGGAAAATCTGGAAACCGAAAATCAGAAAAAGATATTGACACCTCTGGGACTTGAACCCAGGACCTCTTGCTTTCCGGGCAAACGCGCTAACCACTGCGCCACGGTGCCGATATGAAATTCGGTCCAAAATGAACGATTTTGATATCGGCACCAAGAGGTCCTGGGTTCAAGTCCCAGAGGTGTCAATATCTTTTTCTGATTTTTCTGTTTCCAGATTTTTGATTGAGTTTCGCTTATATTGTCTTCATTTAATAAAATATTACTATTTGAGATTTTACTCATAAAGTTAAAATAAAAATAAAATATTCATCCTAGACTTGCAGAAAAGTCAATAGATGTCGCATATTAAAATAAAATGGATAAAGATTTATCCAGACACTATCTAGGTGGTGGTTTGGTATATTTATGCTATCTAGAGAGCATTTAGTTCGGGTTTGAAGCTTGCAATCATACATAAAGATAGTTGCCAATAATGTATGCGTTAAGAAAATGAAGATAATGTGGGTGGTTCTTAGTCGAAGTTTGATACAGTTAAAAATGACCAAATTTGATACCGGCACCGTGGCGCAGTGGTTAGCGCGTTTGCCCGGAAAGCAAGAGGTCCTGGGTTCAAGTCCCAGAGGTGTCAATATCTTTTTCTGATTTTTCTGTTTCCAGATTTTCGATTGAGTTTCGCTTATATTGTTTTCATTTAATTAAATATTACAATTTGAGGTTTTATCTACTGATAAAGTTAAAATAAAAATAAAAAAGAATAATGTGTCATACGAGAATAAATGCAAAATGTAATTAATATTAGTCCAGTAAATGAATGCTCCAAAAGGAGGTGTAGAGTGCGTGAGCAGGGACCTAAGCGATTCCTTCGGAAACTTGTTTAGGGTGCTTAGGGTGTCAACATACCAAAAGTCCTGACGTCTAGGTGTTGAGCTAGGGGGGGGAGGGGGGGGGGGGAAGGTCCCAATTTTCAGGTTTCCGCTTGTATCTCAAAAACGGTGCGTCGCAGAGGAAAATTTTTTAAGAATAAGTAAAATCTTATAAAATTATCTACAACTTTTATTCTATATGTAATTTTCTAAATCCCAGCCGTTTTTGAATTACACGCTCCAGAAATGTAGATATTTTCGAAAAAAATCATTTTACCTCATATTTTCCATCAAACATTCCTTCATATCGTATAAAATATTCATCACACAAAGAAGTTTATTTGAAAGAAGTTGTAAAGAATTTAATTCCCTTTTAGAATATATATACATATACAAATAAATCTCCAACCAGTAAATATTTACAGCAATTTAAAAAATTTTCGTAAAATGTCGCCATTTTCAGAAAATGCTGTTTTTATCTTATTACTGACACACCGACGCGCAACGACGATTATGCGATGCTCTGATCGCTTTTAGTCAGACGTATGGTCAGATATGACCATTGAAACCATATTGATGTGATCATTCAATAGCCGAGGAGGCATAACAGGAGCCAGAGATGTTTCGCACAATGTAGTCAGCAATTGGTTAGTTGGTATGAGCGCAACTCATGAGATCTGCACTTCCCCTGAAGAGTTTTGTGGAATCTTCTTCATGTCAAGTGAATAGCACAAGGACCTCGAACAAGCCCACCGAAGTAGAGATGCAGCAGACATTTCCAAACTCGATCAGTGGTTTGATGCAAATCCTACTTTCCCACAAACCAGTGAAATAATGTCAATTCCCAATGTCTTCTGTTAGCTCGTCGATAAAAATTCACGATGAAAAGGTTGCAGTTGACCCAACATTGCTGTTCCAGCGGATAAGCAAACGATCAAGCAAACTGATAAGCAAACGATCAGATGAGGATTTGATTAAATTCTTTGAGTATAAGTTGGCCACATTTCTCTTGGCACTGTTCAATGAAAGTGGGATGCGAAAGACCACTAAATCTTGTGCAGTAAATCTTGTGCAGTCCTGTGCAGCTTATTTGAACCTACTAAAAAACTGATCTACTGTCTCAGATGAACATAGTTGTGGACGGAGGATTTCTACTACACAGAGTAATTTGGCAAAAAGATGCCTCCGTTGCCACAATTTGTGATCGTTACATCACCTACGTCAACCAACACTATCCTGGATGACTCGCACTGTGGTATTTGATGGTTATTCAAACTCAGCCAACAGTACGAAATCACAAGAACAGATATGATGATACAGACTGAGAAGATCAGCTGACATCAATTTGACTTGGAACACCTGTTAAACAGGGAGATTTTTTATCCAATCCTACCAACAAAATTAACTTCATCTTCTACAGACAAAGCTTCGGGAGAATGGGACACAGACTCTTCACGCCACCGATGATGCCGATGTCCTTGTCGTTAAGACTGCTGTGGAACAATCCTCTCACAATTCTGTGACTGTCGTTGGTGAAGATGTGAATTCACTGTCCTATTGATTGCTTCCACTCCTCCCACCCAAGATATTCTGCTGCTGAAACCTGGACGAGGGAAAACCGAAACAATGACACTGTACACTCGAGAGATGCAGCACGTGGATTTGAATAATATACATAACATTCTTTTACCGGCTGCGATACAACATCTGCAACTTACAGAAGAAGCAAGGTGGGCTTCTCAAATTTGTATTTGGAGTCAGAAATCATCAAGCAAGCGGCAATGTTCTTTTACAATCCCTCCTCTACTCGCGACGAGGTTGAAGAGGCTGGAAATAAATGTTTCCTTAGATGGTATGCGGCGCCAAAAAGACAGAGCTCCCTTAACCAGTACCGCTTCCAGTCGTTCACAAGGTCGGTGGACCTAATATGTGGGGCCTAATAAGTGGGCAAATATGAAGCCTGACATCAGCTCCCTCCCTCCAACAGAGAGCGCAGCTAAACAGCATTCTCAGTGCACCGATTGAGCTGCCCCCTGAAGAATGGGGGTGGAATCATGAAGGAGAGACCCTGTTGCCAATTACAACAGAAGATCCACCAGCATCGGAGGTCCTTCTGAATATGATATTTTGCCGCTGCACCAAGGATTGTGCAATTGGCAAATGTGGATGCCGAAAAGCAATGCTGACCTGTTCTACAGCGTGCCTCCACTGCCAAGGGAGATGCCTCAATAGCGTTGCCGAGGACGACGATGAAGACAACGTAGAGCCTATTCAGCAAGAGCCATCAACTACTGAGGATGAAGATGCCATGGATGAACAACGCTTACCAGGACCCTCACGTCCAAAGAGGATGAGAGTGTAACATTATGTTATTGAGAACAGTGATAACAATGAGGTTTATATTTTTATGTGCTTGATGTAACGAAATATATAAAATTATCATAACATAATTATCATTATAAAACACAATTCGATTTTTTTTTTAAGTAATATGATTTTTGTGTACTTTATTTAATAACTGGCTTTATTAGTGTGGTCACACATATTTATTAGGTGAACGAACAAAAGCTGTGGGCTGTAATAGGAATAAAACGGCATTTTCTGAAAATGGCGACATTTTACGAAAAATTTTTAAATTGCTGTAAATATTTACTGGTTGGAGATTTATTTATATATGTATATATATTCTAAAAGGGAATTAAATTTTTTACAACTTCTTTTAAATAAACTTCTTTGTGTGATGAATATTTTATACGATATGAAGGAATGTTTGATGAAAAATATGAGGTAAAATGATTTTTTTCGAAAATATCTACATTTCTGGAGCGTGTAATTCAAAAACGGCTGGGATTTAGAAAATTACATATAGAATAAAAGTTGTAGATAATTTTATAAGCTTTTACTTATTCTTAAAAAAATTTCCTCTGCGACGCACCGTTTTTGAGATACAAGCGGAAACCTGAAAATTGGGACCTTCCCCCCCCCCCCTCCCCCCCCCTAGCTCACCACCTAGACGTCAGGACTTTTAGTATGTTGACACCCTAAGCACCCTAAACAAGTCCTGAAAGAATCGCTTAGGTCCCTGCTCACGCACTCTACACCTCCTTCCTTGACTGGACTATATACCTAAATTAAGAAGAAAATAATCATTCATTCGTCGCTTATTGGTCCATCGATGATCGAAAATTTTTGGGCCAATGTCTTTCTTCGCTGTTCTTCGATGATCTATCCAGAAATTAAAAGGAATACAATGATGATGGCATGGAGTTGGTGTTCCTTCTCCTCAGTTCAGCTACCTTGGTTCTTATTATTGCTGTAAATACATGAAATCGCCTTCCGTGGATATCTAGGAGGCACTGCAATGCCCGGCAAGTCCGAACAGCATACGGTGTGCGTTTATTGTTTTCACAAAAAACATTTCCATTGTTTCCTATTTTAAATAAAAAAATAATATTATATTTGCGCAGGCACATAACAATTTTATTTGGTGGTTTTATTTTCATTATTATATTTTCGCTGGGAGAAAGCGTGGGAT
Organism: Limnephilus marmoratus; assembly: GCA_917880885.1. Lineage (NCBI taxonomy): Eukaryota > Metazoa > Arthropoda > Insecta > Trichoptera > Limnephilidae > Limnephilus > Limnephilus marmoratus. Next base: position 33,328,201 of record OU862910.1, read on the forward strand.
GAGCCAATGATGGATAATTGAACATGGCGTATAATTAATTTCATTTCATTCAACATATTATTTAATTTGACAATATTTATTTAACTAGTAATACAAATTTGGTATTTTTAGACGAATTAAATATTTTACGAAGTATTTAAAATTCAAATAAAGTCGTGGCAACTTTAAACGTTATATATAATAAGGAAAATAACACATAGAAAAATGAAATAATTCAACTTTGTATAAACCACTTATATGATGCGCAAATCCGACCGGTTTCGGAACAAACGTTCCTTCGTCAGGGAAAGCTTATACTACAGTTTCGAACAATGTTTTATTATGGTAGGGGTGGAGCCGTTGCTAGTTAATAATGTAGATTGGGTGGGTAGGTATTAGTGTAGAGTGGGTGGGTAGGGGAACAAATCCATGATTTTTTTTTTTTTTTTTTTTTTTTTTTTATTTCATACAATTTTTGAAAATACACTTTTATGTTTTTTTCTTGATTACCATACTAGGCTAATGCCCGTGTTAAGGTAATCATGTTGGGCTATATGACAATATTTTTTGTTTGTTGATAATAGATTCATTATTTTTAAGGGATTTTTTAATTTCCAAGGCTTCTAAGTTATCTAAGCGTTTTTCTTTATGATTAATATGAAGAATATTTATCCCTGTATTTTTTTCAAAACTATGGTTTTTTTCGATGATATGGTTAGCAAACTCAGAAAAATTATTATTAAAATTTTGTGTATTAATAATTTTTCAGTTCAATGTTGCAAAAATCTCCCTTCTAATATTAAACCAGCGTTTTATACAAGAAATAATATCGGTAATTTTTTGAGAAATACTAAAGATAAAGACCATAAATTGACTAATTCCGGAATATATAAACTCAAATGCAATGATTGTCCCTCATTTTATATTGAAAAAACAACTCGTAATTTTGAAATAAGAATCAAAGAACATTTAAGGTGTCTTAATAATAATAATTTTTCTGAGTTTGCTAGCCATATCATTGAAAATAACCATAGTTTTGAAAAAAAAACAGGGATAAATATTCTTCATATTACCTAATCATAAAGAAAAACGTTTAGATAACTTAGAAGCCTTGGAAATTAAAAAATCCCTTAAAAATAATGAATCTATTATCAATAAACAAAAAATATTGTCATATAGCCCAATCATGGATTTGTTCCCCTACCTACCCACTCTACACTAATTTTTTTTTTTTTTTTTTCATGTTCTCTGTAAAACGGTTATTCACCAATACGTTATGGAGAAGATTACAAATTAGACAAAAAGTATAGCAAAACACATAAAAAGGTCAGTTTCACTACTTTGTGACATACGTCAAAAGATAATTGTTAAACTGCCTGTAGGTTACAATAAAAATGTCAATGGTCAATGCAGACTCGTTGAGCAGTTCAGTCGCTCTGTTGACTGGCGCGTTCTGATAGGCAGAAGTCCTCGCTTTTGGAGCATAAAAAAGGGTATGGGACCTTCCACGAGTATACTTGTCTGGGACATATAAGTTAATTTCTTTCAAAATAGGTGGATTATGTATAGTTCCAGAGATTATCTTAAAAAAAATTTTTCCTAAAAATAATACCTACCCACCCAATCTACATTATTAACTAGCAACGGCTCCACCCCTACCATAATAAAACATTGTTCGAAACGGTCAAATTAGTATAAGCTTTTCCTGACGAAGGAACGTTTTTTCCGAAACCGGTCGGATTTGCGGATCATATAAGTGGTTTATACAAAGTTGAATTATTTCATTTTTCTATAATGGATAACCACAAAGTAATAACTACATTCAAAAATATAAAATAACACATATTTACCAAAATATATACATTCGGAAAAAAATATTGATGCTTGGATTTTATTAACCAGTTCACGCTTTATCACTAATTTTATGGCAGCAACCGATTTATTCCATATTTACGTACATAATATACATTGACTTATTATTAGTTAAATAAATATCTTGTAATTCCAATCATTAAAAATAATGTTAACAACTCTCGAACTAAAAACAATGTGTAACAGAAAAATATTGGTAGCATCTTGGAATTGAAATCATGACCTCTGCGGTGCCGGAGCATAACTCTGACCACTGAGCTCTGTCATTTTTAAGATTTGATTAAGAACAACCAACATTATCTTCATTTTCTTAGTTTTGGCTGCCATCTTTATGTATGATTAAAAATTTTACCCGAATTAAATTGTAAACAAGTCTAGCATAAATATATCCAGCGTTTAACTTTTATACGAGACATATACGTATCGACTTTTTACAAGTCCAGGGTGAAAATTTAATATTTTCATGATGGAAAAACTTATTGAGGAAATGGGATATCAGAACACTTTCGTGCCTGTAAACTTGGCCACCTTGACAAATCGGCAATCGCCGAGCACTTAATCGAAACCGGCCATTACTTTGGATTTGTCCCTGAGGTCCTGGGAAGACCTAAAACTCCTAGAGCACGCCTGATTACGGAGGCAATTGAAATTCACAAAAATCCTATAAATATTAATAGAGACGACGGAGCTAAGCTCAATAGTTCTTGGTATTCGGTAATTGACGGTTACACCAAGGCTAAACGCAAAAAAACATGTTAAAGTATATTGTAGCGCTAGCTCGTAGAGGAATGGAGCTGGCGACACGGTATCGCTCCTAATTAGATAAGTACAAACATCACCGCTAACTATTACACATCTGCCCTGATGATGGACGTTGGCTAAAGAAGGAGGTAGCGCAACATGGCATAATACCCCAAAAACTAATAACAAAACTACTTTTGGCCGTTAAAATCCAAAATCGTATCTTATTGAGGAAACCTCAATATGTGATATGTAATCACGGAAGACAATTTCAATAAGTTATTCCACTACATAAATATTGAATATCTTAATCCAGTATTGCATTCAAGTCACAGACGAAGTTTATTAAGGATGAAAGTTTGAGACCTGTGTGGATAAACTACAAAATTAATATTACTAAAATTAATTTTGAATATATCTGTATTGGAATAATTGTATATTATATGACAGGTTTAAACATAAACATGTTCGCCCTGTGAAGACATGGGCCTACAGCCTTCTTGTTCAATGGAGAAATTTAATTTACATACAAATAATTCAATCCGCCTACAGTGAATCATTATTCACTTCTATGCACGTGTCTTCCGATAAAGCCATTTCGGTTATCGAACCTTAATCCATTCATTGACGTGGTGTATCAGTGGAATTTCATCATAAGACAGCGCAAAATCTTCCAAAAGGCTTATTACATAATTTTTATTATTCTAAATCAGTCTTACTTATAAAAAAACACTTTATGACCGTTAAACATTTTTTGATATATTATCTTATATAAAGACTGTACATTTTCTAATAAATTACTAATAAAAAAGGCAACATTGAACTTTGGTAGATAGGCGCGTGCGCCGATGCGTCGTGCTTTTTTTCACGCGCGGCAAATTTAGTGTTTTTATATTTATCGTACGATTCATATAATGTTTTTGTACATAATTTCTATTCTAATGACAAATTCACTACTATATTAATATAATGAAAAATATTTTCTATCATGATTTTTGTTATTAGTTTTTGGGGTATAATGCCGTGTTACGCTACCTCCTCCTTTAGCCAACGTTTCGGACAGCGTTGCAGTGTCCATCATCAGGGCAGATATGTAATAGTTAGGGGTGATGTTTGTACTTATCTACTTAGAAGCGATACCGTGTCGCCAGCTCCACTCCTCTATGAGCTGGCGTTACAATATACTTCAACATGTTTTTTTGCGTTTAGCCTTGATGTAACCGTCAATTACCGGATACCAAGAACTATTGAGCTTAGCTCCGTCGTCTCTATTAATATTTATGGGATTTTTCTGAATTTCAATTGCCTCCGTAATCAGGCCTGCTCTATGAGTTTTGGGTCTTCCCTTTGGGCGATTGCCGAGCACTTAATCGAAACCGGCCATCACTTTGGATTTGTCCCTGAGGTCCTGGGAAGACCTAAAACTCCTAGAGCACGCCTGATTACGGAGGCAATTGAAATTCACAAAAATCCTATAAATATTAATAGAGACGACGGAGCTAAGCTCAATAGTTCTTGGTATTCGGTAATTGACGGTTACATCAAGGCTAAACGCAAAAAAACACGCACGGTATCGCTCCTAAGTAGATAAGTACAAACATCACCCCTAACTATTACACATCTGCCCTGATGATGGACACTGCAACGCTGTCCGAAACGTTGGCTAAAGGAGGAGGTAGCGTAACACGGCGTAATACCCCAAAAACTAATAACAAAAATACTTTGGGCCGTGAAAATCTAAAATCGTATCTGAAAACATATGAGTTGATTATTTGTGAATTTTTATTTATTAAATGAGTTTTATTCCGTGAAAAATATATTTTTCAACGTTTATATAGGCCAAAAATTCATCCAAAAATGTCAGATTTTTTTGTTTACCTTGAGGAATAATTAAAATATTTTTTTATTCTATGAATGAGATAAAAAGGGTTCCGTGTTTTTTTTTTTTTTTAATTTTGTAAGAATTTTTTAAAACTTTATTTCAAGTACGAAAATCTAAATGGTAATTTTATCAACTTTCTTAAATTGCATTTTGGTAGAAAGCAGTCACTTTGTGGTTTTGACATACCTATTAACTGAAATAAAACAATAACTTGGTTTGTAACAACGATTTATTTATTTAACTTTTTAATACCGACTGGTTTCGCTTAACACAAGCTTCTTCAGGGTATAAAATTAAACTAGAATATTAAATATGAAAATTATACGCCAAACGCGTGCCCAACATTTGTACACAGTTGACATTTGTCACATGAGAACGGGTCGTTTCTTCGACTCGTTCTTGTGTTCAACAGCTCGGCTGTGGAATGATTTGCCGGCCTCTGTGTTTCCTCCTTCCTACAACATGGGTCTCTTCAAGACCAATGTTCATTCCTTTCTCTCCTCAAAAAGACCCTCCACACAGCATCCCAGATGACATAGGCCCTGAGGGAAATTATTTTCCTCAGGGCCTCCTGTGTGGAGTTAATGTAAAAAAAAAAAACAGTTTCATTAATTTTGTACCCTGAAGATGCTTGTGTTAAGCGAAACCGGTCGGTAATAAAAACTAAACAAATTAATCATTATTACAAAAAAAGTGATTGTTTCATTTCATTATTATTTTTAATTTATAAACTAACGTTTAAGACAAGATTTTTATGCATAGCACAAAGGGTAACAATTATTATAAGCAATAATTGTCAGCCTGAAACACTCATTTTACATTGAAAAATCTTCCGAGAAAAGATACTTGCCGCCAACGGGACGTGAACCCGTTTTTGTCTCGGAAGATTTTTCAATGTAAAATGAGTGTTTCAGGCTGACAATTATTGCTTATAATAATTGTTTTATTTCAGTTACAAAATTGTATTTGTTTTCATGACACCTTCAAAAATAAGAAATATATTGGACATTTGAAATACCTTGGAAAAAGTTCATTGTGAAATTATTATTAAAAACAGTATGTAAAACAGATACCGTCCTTAGCTGGATAAGCAATCTATACCAATATTTTCATGAACCCGTTTTTGAGAGTTTTTAATTAAGCACTTATGAAAAAAATTGTACAGCATTTCAGTTTACATCGGCAATTCGATTATTGGCCGTCAAATATTCATATTCTCATTTGTCAATGCGTCAAAATATTTATTCCATATTTTTAAAGTAAGTATTTAACAAAAACAAAAATACTGTTAAGACCAACAGCAGTGCTATTAAAATAATACGCATACTGCGTCCTTATTATCTGAGGGGAATTATTTTTCTCCGGGGCTCTTTCCAGAGCTAGTGAAAAAAATAAGCAATAATATTATTTCATAAAAATACAACTAATATTATTACATATAAATATAAGAGTATTTTTAATTTTTTTCCCACATTTTTATATATTTAATTCAAAATACTTTTTTATGCAACCAATTTTTTCATAATTAATAATGACTTTTTGTCGCTTCAGTACCTACCCAATATGCATATATTATTGCGGCATGGCAAAAATTCTCTTTTTTTTTAACCGTTTTGAACCCTCGACAAATATGGAACGAATAAGTATTGTCGAAATAAAATGTAAGCGGATAAATGCACTATTAGAGGACAAATTCAATATGGCGTCTACTATTTTGCATCTCCACCGACGAAAATATTTGTTTTTCACAGCATGTAGTTATGTCGAATAGTCCAGTCAATGAATGGTAGAGTGCATGAACAGGAACTTAAGCGATTCCTTTAGAAACTTGTTCAGGGTGCTTAGGAAGTGAACAAGTTTCTAAAGGTGACAAGTGACGTCTAGGTGGTGAGCAAGGGGGGGAGGGGGGCCAATTTTCGGAGTTCCGCTTATATCTCGAAAACGGTGCGTCGCAGAGAAAAATTTCTTAGTGTAAGTAAAAGTTTATAAAATTATCTACAACTTTTATTTTACACGCAACTTTGAAATCCCGGTCGTTTTTGAGTTACACTAAGTAACCTAAGAATAGTGAATATTTTAGACGATATGAAGGACTTTTCGATGAAAAATGTGAGGTAAAATTATTTTTTGAAAATATCTACATTTGTGGAGCGTGTAACTAAAAAACGACCGGAATTTCAAAAATTTACGTATAAAATAAAAGTTGTAGATAATTATATGAGCTTTTACACTCTCAGAAAATTTTTGCACCGTTTTTGAGATATAAGCGGAAACCCAAAAATTGGGATCTTCTCCCCCCCCCCCCCCCCCAGCTCGCCACCTCGACGTTAGGACCTTTAGTATGTTCACACCCTAAGTACCCTGAACAAGTTTCTGAAGGAATCGCTTAGGTTCCTGCTCACGCACTTCGTTGACTGGACTAGTAACAAGTTTTATTTTGGTAACAATGCGTGTAAAGAGCGAGTCTGAATTCTACTTATTTACTCGATTTTTTAAATTATTGTCTTTTAATAAGTGAGCAACATTGAACCAATTATCTGGTACAAACATAAAACATTATCAATATTAATTTTTATCTGAAATTTCATGTTTTATAGTGATTCGTTGCGAAACCATTATCACATTTGATATCGCGTCTTACAATAACATGGTGGATAAAATACGCGGTCGTTAAAAAGCCTCGTTTCAATTATATGACCCATCTCCGCTCGGGTTCAGTAGAAATGTTAAATAATACATTGAGAAAATTAAACAAGGAAATGTAGTGTTCAGTTAACGACCTTCCAGATAGACGATAATCAGAGTTATAAAGAGGAAGAGCGGACACATTGCTTCATTTTTTATTTAAATATCTTGGTTTGAAAACAGCTTGAAGAAGCGTAAGAGTTTCGAACGGCTTTGTTATTTTTTCTATAACAACACAACAACGTCATTATTGTAATCAATATTAAATTATGACAATAACTTGAGTATTTTTTAATTCAGTTTTTATTTGCAAATGATAAAAACAGAAAAATTATCAGTTTTAATTGAATTTACGACGTTTAATAAATTCTAGATGTAAAGTTTTAATAAAAATAGAATTATTATGACAACTGTTTTATGAAATCTCAAAATGTTATTTTTCAATAATAAGAAATTGAGTGACATTTTTTTTACTAATGTAATACTTTTTAATTAATACTTCTCTCTCTTCAGCAACAACTTATTCTTTACCTTTTATCCTTCAGCTTCCTCGGCTAGTCAGCTCTCAGGGGCGAGTTGCCAACCCTAACATCATTGTTTTAAATCAGGTTTCCATAAAGAAAAACAGCATATACGACAGAGTAGGTATATTGTAAACATAACAAGCTACAATAAATGGCAACATGAAAATCCTACCTAGTTTGGCTCTAAAATAAATCGGAAAATAATACGGAACGGGGTTTTCGAAGTACTTTACTTGAAGGATCTTGAAATCGGCGTCCAGCGTCGTTCCGACGATGGGAAATCGTCGCCTGAGGCTCCAGCCCAGGCAACGAACGTGGTTGAGGCGAGGGTGGAAGGCGTGGTGTCCAGGGGCTGGCCATCCATGCGTAGCGCGTCCAAGGGGGAGTCCACAACTCGGGGGGGCAGCGGGGGGAGCCGGTCTGCTCTTCTTGGTAGGCAGACGGAACCGAGTGGGCGGAACCAGGAGGATCGTGGCCCGCTTCAATTGTCACCGTCGGGTCGACAAGGTAAAAAGGCGACTTGGCACTTGTTAGGGCGAAATGAATTCAACTGGTACAATTTAACATTTACCGCGGTGTACGGGAATTATAGGTCGTTTGGTCGGGATCAACGCCATTGTTTGGTTGTTGTTTAAGAATTATTCGTCACGGCACTTGATTGAAGCACGGTAAGGTTCATTTCGTAACCCGTAAACTGCGTTCGGCGTAACGACTTTAAATACGACTGCCGATATCTGTCGGCTTGCTGGTTGGCGCGCCGGCAGCTGCCGCGCTGGGCGCGCGTTGCACGTTGCTACTTGGACCGCATGTTGATCCTAACTGAGCTCCCTTGTGTTGCGTTCCACAATTTAAAACTCTTTCTTTGAGTGTCCGGGGGTGGGGGGCGCGCGGCGTGTCCGGTTGCCTCGTAAGTAGGTAGATGATCACTTTGTTTTGGCATGCTCTGCTCCCTCCGTCGATCTTGAAGAAGGGGCGCGCGGGTATCCTGTTTGCATGGTAGGTAGATAGCTGAACACTTTGTTTTGGCGTGCTCTGCTCCCTCCGTCGATCTTGAGAAGGGGCGCGCGGGTACCCTTTTAGCTGGACACATTACACTACCCTTAATCGCTAAAATAGAATCTTTTGAAAATGTCATTTATTTTTGTTACTCGATAAGTAAGATGACGGCCGATGACGCTTGTAAGGCGCTTGACTCACATTCCGAAGGTCGCGGGATCGAATCCCGGCGTGGCAAATAAATTTTATTTGATTAATTTGTGTATTTCACAATTTATTCATTTAAAATAATAATAGTATGTTTGCGGCACGTTCCAGAGTGGAAGATACTCTCAGTATCGCCCTGGTGTAAGACCACCATTCAGAATTGAAACGTTGCTTGAAATGGCTTTAGCCGTGTTTGGTTACCAGATCTGAATAGCCAGGTACTTCCCCACCTTCCTCTTCCCTATCTCCTTCCCCTCCCACTACCTTCAGCCTCACAACATACCCCAATTGGAAATGCCATAGTCCTACTGGCACCAGACGGGAGCACTTGGGACTCTTGTGCGGTATTCATGTAAAAAAAAAAGTTATCACTACAAGGCGTATGTGATTGAGTTGATTTTTATTTCAAAATTTTATATTGATGGAAACGAAAGCATTTTATTACATAGGCTTGATCTTATCGGGTTAGTTACACCATTTATAACTCAAGAACGGATGGACCAATTTTTTTGATCTTTGATTTGTTGAATTTGTCTCAGCTCCGAATAGCAGAATAGCTATTAAAACATTAGAAAAATTCAGGAAAAAAAAATATTAAGAAAATTCTATTTCTCATACATTTTGTATGGAACGAATTCTCATCTTTTGAAAGAGCTGCAGCAATATTGTGATAAATACATATAATATTGAATAGTGAGTGAATTCCAAAAATTCAAAAACGTCAAATGTCAACGGGCTGATTGTTTTGCTTTTGATCCTAAACATATAATGCTGCTTCTCCTTCTTACACACTAAATGTCAATAGTCAAAAATGAGACAAACGGTGAACGTATGTCTGCACTCCTCCAAAGAAAAAATACAATAATTATAATAAATCTCCATCACATGTATAAAGAAAATGAAATGCACTTTCCGTAAGTAAATGTACTTTCCGTAAAAGTAAGAAAATCACAAAAAATATAAATCTGTACAGAACGCCATCTCTGATACCGACAAAAACAAAACACGGACAGGTGCGCATCGATAATTGCTTCATTGTGTAATTTTGAACTTAAGAAAAAAACTTAATTTAGTTCAGTTAATAAGTTAACAACAGTTATTGATTCTCATTCAGTTCGTCGGGTCAGCTAGTTATTAATAAAAAAAAACTAAAAACATTGCATTTGAAAACATTTGGATGCCTATCTTTATGCGAACCTACCAGAGGCGAAGCGACAAATTAACCAGACCCCGGGCAAACCTATTAACCGGTCTCATCCAAATGAATATGTAATATGTAGCTCAAGGAAGATGTAATGAATAATTATTTGGATGATACGTTGATATTTCATACGCTTAAGTCCATATAATCTTTCCAAAATTTAAAATCGTTATAGAATCTTAGATAATTAAAAAAAACAGGTATGGGAGATATTAGCCGAAAGAGAAAACGCTGCAGGTGATAATTTTTCGGATCTTCAGCAAAATAACAATTTGTAATTCATTTAATACAGGCCTCAAAAAGGCCTGGCCCTAGGGCGACCTTCAGACCCACTCGACCGATCGCTACTCTGCTGATCAGTATAAAGCAGAAAATACCTTTACGTGAAGAAGGAAAGCTTTAACCGTCAGGACCCCTAGGACGGCCGATCGATAAGAAGTGTATCGGTAACTTTCGGTAATTTCCTTCAGTTCCACTGCAGATCGCCAACGAATAAATAACAGTTCACAATGACTAAGTGTTCTTAACATATTCGACGTCAGCTGTTGTTTATACGTTAGCAAGTTGTACGCAGTTGTCCAAGGAAACGATGAGATGTTACTGAAAGTTATCGATACAAAATTTATCGATTGACCGTGCTAGGAATATTAGAATATCTAGGTCAATGTAATAGCAAAATCATTTCTATAATGAGCATTTGAACTATTAGATATATTTTCAACAGTTAAAAAATAAGACAAGTTAAAAAAAGTTTTTTTCCTACTTTTCAAATAAGTCAATATTAAAGATCTCTGTGGTCGAAGGGCAAGGCTCTTGACTAGCAATCTGGAGTAAGCGGGTTCAAATCATTTCGCGATTTATTTAACTTAAAATAATATAGGGTAAAGCGAGGTTATTTGGTGATATTTTTGATTTATCGTCATGTGCTTTGAAAAATACGAATATTAAAAATTTACAAAATTATTTATTGTTTAGGTACATTATTTCAGCACCCGTTTTGAAAAGAAAAAAGAAAATAATTATTAACATAACACAAGGAGGCTTATAAATATAAATCACCAAAAGATATAGGTAATTTGGTTATAGGTAAGGTAATTTGGTTATAGAGGGTGCTTAATTTGGTGATACTCCTCCCTTGAACTGTAAATAGGTAAAATAATAACAAATGTGTTTCTAAATCTTCAACGAGAATATAAAATAATGATTACACATGCAACACATGTGTTATCATCGTCTACTTGCTTTTGACATTTTGTGTGTTACGTAGTGGAACATAAATCGCGTTGAAACCACATTACTTCCATTTTGTATTGATCGTTTTCAAAAAAATTTCATACTCTTACCACATTTCCAGTCATTGAATTGGATTCCACTTGATTTTAGGGATTTTGCGGATAAATAATCAATTCTGCTTGATTTGGATGATTCTGACCGTTTTTCTGATGCGAGGTTTTATGGATTTTGCGGACAAATAATCCTCTGTGATGATGGTACTGACTGATCCACCTTTTTTTGTCAATGTTAAAGGAGGTGTCAAACATTTTGCCCACAAATCTTTTTTAATTCATGTCATTGATGATGGAATATTATGGGGAATTTTTAAAATGTATTCAAAATCATTTTTTACTGGAACTATGATGGTCTATGCTTTCTCTGTTAATTAAGACGGTGCTAATACTTCTGGACTTACGGTTCCTTAATTAATTGGTAAAATACCAGACTTTTTGAAAGCATTTTTGTTATTAATTTTTGAATAACTGCGCACAAATGCTGGATTCAGGATAGGGCGAAAATTATAGAGGTTTGGTTTTACGTTTGGAGATGTCATTATAAACTCCAGGCTGCATTCAATGGCTGAATCTGGCCGATGCCCTTCGATATCTAACGGCTGTAAGAGGTGGCTAGTATGAGTAAGAAAAGGTCACGTATGAGCAGGAAAAGGTCGCGAATGAGTAGGAAAAGTGAAAAAATATATTTCGTTTTGCTTTGCAAGAGGTGGCTAATATGAGCAGGAAAAGTGAAAAAATATGTTTCGTTTTGCTTGCTATCTCAATGACTCCAGGATTGATGTTTGATGCATAAGAATCCATTAGCAGAACTACTGGTCTCACTGGAGGAATTGAGTTTATTAAAAAAAAAAACAGATGTAGGTAACTTGGTGACAGGTAATTTGGTGAGGGTGGGAAATTTGGTGATATGCTTAAATGGACGAAAACAACATTCAAACTATTCACTGACGTAATATGCGTTATGATAATTTACCATTAAACCAGAAGTTAAATTATATAAAATAAAAATAAATGTTAAAAATCACAATTCGTTAAGTCCAAAAATTTTTTTTTTAAAACTTAATATTACCCACAAATTACTTAAGCTCCTACTAAAAAAAAAAGTACGACAGATGCCCCTTTTTTCATTGTGACTATGCTGTACATTTTTCTGATTAAAATAAGCTATAAAACGTATATATATCTTCAGAAATCCCAGATTATTCGATAAATTACAATTTGTAGTCACTACAGCAATCTGAGAGTTGATAAAATATTTTTCGTTTGAATAAAATTATTTACTGTTTTACCGACCGTGCAAAAACTTCTTAATTTGATTTATTATGATTCACAGGTCTGTTGTTAATCTATGATTCGAATTTTAAAGCTGTATACTGCATGGTTAATTAAATAATGCCTACATTTTACTATATCACCACATTACCTATATCACCAGATAACCTCGCTTTACCCTACAGCATGTTTCCCGGCGCGTTCCAGAGTGGAAGATTCTCTCAGTATGTAACAGTTTGGATTTACACTGGCCAAATATTCACTCGAAGTAAGCACCCATTAATAATCACCTAATAAGTAGGTTGCTACGTATCAATTCAATAATGGGTGCTTACTTCGAGTGAATATTTGGCCAGTGTAAATCCAAACTGTTACAAGTATTGTTCTAGTGTAAAATCACCATTCAAAATTAAAACGTCGCTTAAAATGAATTTAGCCGTGTTTGGTACCCAGATCTGAATAGCCAGATACTTTTTACATTCCCATATCCTTACCTTCCACACTATCTCATAACATACCCATAACATTTTATTTGGCAGCCACCTCTGGTCTGGAGCTCCAAAATACCTGAAAAATACCCTCGACTCTGTGCAGAAACGGGCGGTCCGTTTGATAGATTCTCCCATATTAACAGACGGATTGCAATCTTTAGAGCTCAGGCGTCGGGTGGGAATGCTATCCTTGTTCTACCGGTATTACAATGGAAGATGCTCCAAGGAACTAGCATCATTGATCCCTTCGGCACCGGTGCATAGTCGGGAAACACGCCAAACGCGTGCCCAACATTTGTACACGGTTGACATTTGGCACATGAGAGCGGGTCGTTTCTTCGACTCGTTCTTGTGTTCAACAGCTCGGCTGTGGAATGATTTGCCGGCCTCTGTGTTTCCTCCTTCCTACAACATGGGTCTCTTCAAGACCAATGTTCATTCCTTCCTCTCCTCAAAAAGACCCTCCACACAGCATCCCAGATGACATAGGCCCTGAGGGAAATTATTTTCCTTAGGGCCTCCTACGTAGAGTTAACGTAAAACAAAAAAAAGATAACCTGATTACGGAGCAGTTGGAACTCTTGTGAGGTATTTACGTTAAAAAATGTTAAAAAGTGGTTCCGAAAAATTACTTTGAAATCTGGGTTCAAGCAAGATTGTAAGTATGTAAATATGATTATCTTATGTTACAAGCATTTCATATATTTAAGTACATACAATGAAATTAGATTACCAAGGAAATGATAATCCAATTTTAATAAACCCCCAAAGGGAACACTTTTCGCTGCTACCTGAAAATTAGCTTCATAATAAGGGTGAAAATTGTCATTTTACGTGATTGAAATTATTACACAGTTAGATTATTTAATACCTCGACAAGCCAAGAGAATAAAATAATGTCATGTTAATCTATTCCCCACGTTTACATTCGTAATAAGTGTATAAATTCTTAATCCCTACAGGGGTGACGGTGGGTGGGAGAGGCGTGGCAAGTGGCAGGGTTGTGGGGAGGTTAGGTTTAATGTTCGTATGGAATTAATTAAAGGGAGGCTTGTTATAAACCCGAACCCAAGGTATGCAGAGCGTCTGGGCACAGATGTACATACATACCTGCCGCATGAACTTATTGCCAAATTGGGGAAATTGTTATTAACGACCTTAGTATCTTTGGGCCATCAATGTTTCAGGGTCGAGGAACTTTATAATGACGAAAGTGTTTTCAGGAGAAATAAGTATATTAAGATTCCATGATAAAACAGAACATTGAAGAAAAGTATAGAAAAAAATGAACCTTACCTAACCTAAACTAACTGAGCTTAACCTTAAACTTTAACCTCAAAAAACCCTTTTTAAAAGGTACCCTAAAATCATCGATCCTAGTTGCTATGGACCATCAATGTTTCAGGGTCGAGGGACTTTATAATGACAAACGTGTTTTTCATGTTCCATGACAAAATAGAAAATCGAAGAAAAGTATAGAAAAATAACGAACCTAACCTAAACTGACAACCTTAAACCTGTTAAAAATGTTCCCCTGAAACAGCCACGCAAATTTTTATTCCGAAAATTTACTTTAGTCATAATTTTCTTACCTTGTGTGCAAAAAGTTAAATACGTTTATTTGACATAGTGCAGAAGCTCGCCAAGTGGATTTAAAAGGTCATATTATATCCTTTAATTTTGTGCATAACGTAAAATACGTTTATTTGAAATAGTGCTCGTGCTCGAAAAGTGGATGTACTGCCATACATACCCCACAAAATTATTTTGATCTCTGATCAAAACCGATCCTGAATTATCTTATTTTTCTACCTACGTAATAAAGCAACTACTGTAGCATAGTATTACTACGAAACTGAAACACATACAAGCGAATTAGTAGTTTGATAAAAGGAGAGTCACACATTTCTTAACGCATCTGAATATTTTTTCAGTTACAAAATGTTCACCTGAAAATGTCTGATGATTTTCCAAGCTAATTTTTCATTCCAACATTTGCCTCTCCTCGCTAATAATTATTCTACGGTTCATTCGAAAGTGTCTCAAATTGGCTTAACAATTTGCCTTTGTCTTATTAATAATCAACTATGGGTCGCGAATATTCAAAACACAACACGTACCGTGATGATTCGTTTCACGAACACGCTTATTGAATATACTCGTGGCAGTCATATCTTCCTAGACAATAACGCTCACTAAAATAAACTCGATGCGTTTCAAGAGATAATTGATACTTTGCTGATAACAGCCACTATACATGGATCAATCTGCCAAGAGATTAGTTATAATGTAGGGTTGCTTTCTGAAACTGGTACGTAGGTCTATAGTATTGTTAAAATATAGTTGTGTAAAACTAACGTTTGTGTTTATATTATGATTATTTATTTTTACTTGGGCAGATCTATGTAATGTTTGCATCAAATTTGACAAAGTAGATAGCACTTATACATGATTTATTTGGTGGTCAATAACTGACAAAGAGCACAAGGAGATACATACCGACAGGCAGACAGAATAATAATAGGAAACCAGAAAGTAGCTGACGACAATCACCAGCTCCGTTTAGTCTCATCATAGTAGTTTGCATTTTTCATATAAAAATCTCATACACAACGTATGTTTTGAGCTGTCCGCGTGCTATCGAGTCGTTAGCTGTTGTTGTTGCCTTGCTGATGCGATGCTGTAGACTTGCTTTTGTGGTGACAGCAAGCCAAAAGCAACTATGCTGCCCACAGTAAACTGCTCACTACTGCAACTCTAGATGATCTAAGAATCGGCTTTTCATCACGCAAATATTGTTGACTCAAACACATGGCGCTCGTAAGACAATGGACAAACAATTATAATTTATCCACGTTACCTAATAAAATTTAAACGCCGCGCTGCAAGTTCAGTATTTTTTTGGCAATTTAATTTATTTTACTAATGAAAAAAAAAACCTTTCTAGCGTGATTATATTTAAAAGCTTATTTCACACTATTAGCATTTTATACGCATTACTTTGCGTAGGTAACCTAGTTAAATTCACATTGCGCTATTCTCAAAGGGAAAAGACCTCGGTATTTTTAACTATTACAATTATATAGCTTTTATCGATGACTTTACTGAAAAGAAATTCAAACATTTAAATTAAAACTGAAATATTTTTATATGTAAATTTCATTCAAATAATACAACATCATGTAAGTTTATGAAAATATTTCTGGAATTAAAAAGAATTAACTAAATTGAAGAACGATGATGAAAAAGAAATAAGATTTAAAATAAACTTCTAGTTTAGAAGTTTTTAGGAGGTAAATGAAAAGTGTATAATGATGGTGTTAAGAATCTAGAATAAACATTTTGTTAAGTGATTTTCATTGTACTAAGTAACTTTTAAATCCTCAAATGATGTCTTCAAACATTCTATATCCTTTTTGAGCTTAATAATAGTTCCATGATACTCGTAATAATAATAATTCCGGGAAACTATTATCGTAATGTAATGTATTGTACCAGATGGTAGAATTCCTTTAAATCGTGTTATATTCTATTACCATTATTAACCCCTGATCTCGCTTTGTTGGGGGTGGAATAACATGTCTAATTATTTCTGTCCAGGGTAGAATAGAGAGACCTTACATTAAATTATGAGATTTTTAGCTCCATCATACAATTATCATTTGAAACCTGATAATACAAATGTCTATCTATAATTACTGTATATTAGAATTATTTCGTGGTTAGTTCGTTTAGCTTTGAAATAATCTTTTAACGGTTTAGGATCTTAAATTTTCACAGGAGGACTTAATCCTCGAGATTCTAAGAATCAAAAACAGTGAAATTCTTTTGAGAAAATCAAACAAAACTGCTCGTGTGAAACTTCAATTTAAACCATTTATTTTATTTTAAGCAATAGAAAATAAATTGCTCGAATACTTTATTATTTGTTGAAAATATGAAAAAAACAATGTTGGTTCATAATGAGATTTAAATATAATCCTATCCGTACGATATGCTACACAACTACACATAGGACTAAGTAATACTAAACATCTTATTATATTATACATTACTGTCATTTTGTTGACGTTATTTCGTTCTCCGCGACAAAATACATATGTTTTATTTTTTTTACATTAGCTCCATAGAGGAGGGCCTTAAGAAAAAATTAATTTCCCTCGGGCCTCTATCATCTTAGGGGATGCAATGTGGGGGGTGTTTTTAAGAAAAAGAAGGAGAGAAAGTTCTGGGAAGGAAATATGTATGAGGTGTGGGTAGGAATCAGGGAGTCAGCTTGTCCAGGAGTGACGGACGTATGAATTCATGCCTCCAACCGCGGTGTAAGGCGATGGGTCGAGAGATTCCAGCTGGAGAGGATAAAAGACCTCTCTCAACCAGTTTCTCTCGATCCTGTCCACCACACGGTAGGTGGGCAGACGCATCGGCCGAAACCTCACCCCATGAACCCGGGCACCTCTGTTAAGTCACCAAACGTGGCGAACAACTTATAAATTATTCTGTGTGCCTACCTTTTACTTGAAGAAAGCGTATTTTTGAAAAATGTACAACAATTAATTTAGTTTTGAGGTTGTCTAATTTTTTTTAATGAATAATGACCTTTTAACTTAAATAACTCAATTTTTTAAATTTATTTTTAGAGTTAGTTTTAATAGTTTAAATAATTGTCAAAGTCTTCATTTTTCAAGATCCCCCGAAAACCACCGTATGTGTAGTGAATTGTTTGACGTCATCATTCACGAAAGGTTATTTTTATTTTCAACAGGTGTTGTCATTTTATATGACAGCATAAATATAACAAACCCCCCCACTATGACAGTTATATGGAAGAAAGTATGATACTATTCGATAAGTTATTTTCCTCAGGGCCTCTTGTGTGGAGTTATGTAAAAAAAAAGTTATTCAGGTGGAATTATTTATTCATTATATTATATTTATTATATCATTATGTTTTTCAATTTTATTACGGGAGAGTGATATAAAAATTGTTTGAAATTATAATTTTTGGCTTATAAGAATTGAAATCAATATTAATGGAAACCGAAGACCCGAACTGATAATTGTAGGGGAACCCAAGCGGGGATTGTGGACCTATTGGGGCACCCATTTAGCCTCTTGGGCTCCCCTACTATAAGATCGCGCAATCAGCTGTTCGTATTCTCCCTAGAAGTAGCATTACTATTTTCACTATTTTTTTGTACAGTAGTTTTTAAATATTTTCAATAATGGAGATAAACTAATAAGAGATACCTTTATATTTGAAACTGAATTATTTAGTATTTGTAAAAAGCATTAACTTTGTGGCTCGCCATAATTTACAATAGAAAACACATATAAATTTGTTGTAGACCACTTTTATTTTATACACACTCTACCGGTTTCGGAAGTACCCTTCCTTCGTCAGGAGAATATTATAACTAATATAATATTCTCCTGACGAAGGAAGGGTGCTTCCGAAACCGGTAGAGTGTGTATAAAATAAAAGTGGTCTACAACAAATTTATATGTGTTTTATATTGTGAATTATTTAGGCCTAAGTAATGTTTCAATAAACACAACAACTAAATCTCTATAAACAGTATGTAAATAAACTAATAAGATGAAATATTGTTAATACGATGGCTTGTGTCATACCTACATTCCCATACAATGGCTTTACGGTGCTCCGTGACGTCACCACTTAACATTTTAATAATACCAACTTGACGGCGTGTTTCAATGATATGACGAAAAATGGACTTTTTAATAATTTTTAAAAACTCTGCGTTTAATATTATTTAATAAAACTTATATATTCAGAATCAGCGTTTATTAGTCTATAATCTAAATGAAAATATTTTTTTAAAGCCATAATATTTTTCACTGGAGTTCCTTATTTCAAGGTTTGTCGTTTTCAATGAGTATGTACTTAATGATGTAATGTACCAATATGTATTTAATATAGGGCTTTGTGAGAAAGAGTTAACTGAAGGGCTCTCCACCCAGAATTGCACAAACTGCAAAAGTAACTATCCTAACGTATGTGAGACCAATGCGTACATTTCTCTTTGACAGGATAAATCATTAATTAGATTTTAAGATAATAATAGGAATCTTAATACGTTAAGTGGATTTACCTTGTAACTCAATAACGTTATCTTGTTGCGGCTTGAATCTCAAATATTGACAAGTTGGATCTAATGGGGTATGGTATTTAAGATGGGCGGAATTCCGTAATATTGAATTCGATAGAGCGGTGAACCAAGCAACGGAACCTTCCTCTTCCCTTTGGGTTCAAGGGTGCGGAGTTTATGCCTGGTACAAGGTCCTGCTCCCTTACACGAAACTGTAACAGATGAATTATTTATGTCATTGGTGGGGTAATAATATTATAACGTTAACCCGTCAGGCTAATTCGTTCGCTTTTCTGAACAACTCATGAAGGTCTCATAGAAATCGTTGTGGATCCCTTACTATCATAGTAAATTTACTATCATAAAGTCAAGTAATTCTAATTCTCTTTTTATAACACGTGTACAACATTGGATTTTTGAAAGGGGACGAACGCACTTTAAAGAATTCATGAGTTCTAACACTACATTTTAATTATTAATTTTTGCATTTCAAAATTTTAATTTCCATTTGTATTTCTATTTTACTTTAAAATGTTGTTATTTTTTTCTCTTAGTTTTTCACTAAATTTATATATGTTTTTAATTTTGATTTATATAATTAGATGTTTTAATTTATACAGAACACTTGAGTTCTTAACATTTAATTTTTATTATTAATTTTTGTATTTCAAAATTTGAATTTGAATTTTCATTTTTACTTTTCTTTAAAATATGGTCTTTTTTTTCTCTTTAGTTTTAAGTATTTCTTAATATTTTTTGAAATGTTAAAATATTAAATGTACGACTACCACAACACGGGCTTAGCCTAGTGTGGTAGCCAAAAAAAACCCAAATATCTGTTACTAATAAAAAATATATGAAATAAAAAAAAAAAAATAAAAAAATAAAAAAATACTGAAAAACATGAACTAAACGGTTTTAGAAAGAGAAAATACCATGCTTTATACTCAAATTTAAAAATTAACTACAAAAGAAATAAAATGTACACCTTTATGAATCCAAAGTTTCGGATTAAGATTAAATAATTGGAACTTGTTTTCGTTATTGGTTTTTGGGGTGTTATGCCGTGTTGCGCTACCTCTTTCTTTAGCTAACGTTTCGGACATCGTTGCAGTATCCATCATCAGGGCAGATCCGGCAGATCCGGTAGATGTCTTGAAAAATTGTATTGAAAAAATAATTTGAAGTTTTAGAATTTTTTTATTAATTATCATCGTTACATGGAATAACAAAAAACTGAGGTGGCAATTTTTTTTTTTTTTACATGAGCTCCACACAGGAGACCCTGAGGAAAATAATTTCCCTCAGGGCCTGTGTCATCTTTGGGGATGCTGTGTGGAGGGTTATTTTTAGGGAAAGGAAGGAGAGGAGAGTTCTGGGAAGGAAAAGGATTTAAGGGGTGGGTAGGAATCTGGGGTTCAGTGTGTCTTGGTCATCCGCCTCCAAGACCTAGACAAACCTCACCCGATGATCCCGGGCACCCGTGCTAAATCACCAAACGTAGCGAACAACTTGGGGTGACCTATGGCAGAGGTGTTGGTTATCCAATAAAGGTTCCCGGGGCGACGGTACCCATTTCCGCCTCCCAAATTGTAAAATAACATTTATATACTACATTTGTATAAAAAGTATATTATCAGTAATTTTAGTTGGAAAAACGTTGTGTGCCATTTTTAAAACTTTTTATGTTTACATGCAATCATTTTAAATTTTAAACCATATTTTGTACTACACTTCCTGCACAGAATTGTCTTTACATCTCCTTGTATTTTTATCTCAGACAATAATCTTCGCGTAAGACCTAGATTTAGATGCAAGGCACTGGGATGCTCCCTGTTTGGTAGTATCATCGAATGAGTAGTGATAATTTTTATTAGCTTTTTTGATAAGTTTACAGAAGTTCCTATTCATGTATTGTTTAGTTTAACTCATCGCAGTTCGATTCTTTAAAATATCAAGTTTTACGGTAACGTTTGAAAAATATTTCGAACCCAACTTTGATCATGGAATCAAATATATCCTTTGTTAGGTGCGGTGGTGAAGGTACTTAAATAGTATGTCGGGAGGCGTGAGATGTGGAATATTTAGCACGTCACGTGACAGGGTGAGTTAGACAATGGGTTCATAAACTACCTGCAAACCCACATCTGCATGTACTCATTGTTTCATCTTGTATTGTTAGCAGTTATGATTGTTTGCATTGCCATTTCTAGTATGTACTGCGAGAGTTAGTTTGTCCCGAGGCAACTCACGAAACTATCAATATCTCACTGGTCAAACAACATCATTTTGAAACTTACTGCTGACAACCTCTGGACCACCTCATTACCTCAATTACCCTACATAAATGGTTGTTTATCAGTTATGTCAAATTTTAAACACGTTTATTTAATGAAGCCCATAATACCAAAAACTATGAATACAGGTCTTCATATGAATTTATTAATGATAAAATAAATCTCACAAAGAATAATAACTGCAACGTCGAATCACTGACTTCGAATGAATACCTTTATTATATTCACTTTGTTTGACGCGGCTCACGCTAATCTATTTATCTATCTATCTATCTATCTATCTATATAAATAAAAATGAATCGCCGAAATGTATGTACGCGCATAATCCGAATGACTGAACCAAATTGGATAACTCTTATTGTTCTGTGTTCGTTATTGTCAGGACAAGGTTTGTGTAAAAATACTAGGTGAGCTCTGGCATTATGAAATTTGTATTAAAAAAATGCAGTAGGTGACACGTGAGCTGTTTGAAAACTGAATGTACTGGGACTGAATGTATGTGGGAGGGGGAGGGGATGGGGGGAGGGGGAATAAGGAAGGGGAGAGAGGAACTCGGGAGGGGGTTCGCGGGACGGGAAAAGGGGGAGGGAGTGGAGTAGGGATAGGGAATGTGGAGGAATCGGAGTGAGTAACGCGAGAGGAGAAGGTGTCGCGGGAGCGGAAGAGGAGGCGGTAGGGGAACGGGACGAATGGGAAAGTACACCCAGGAAAAACAGTTTTTTTATTAAATGGCATAGCAACGCATGCCGGGAACCAGCTAGTGAAACATAAAATTTTATTAAATAGAAGAAACGAATTGTCGATACCAAAAATGGAAAAAAAGTAGTTCACATCACTTTATTTTTATACATAATCCACTTTGGTGAATCACCAATCGTCAATCAATCATCATCAGTTCACTATAAATTAATATACACTAAAATTAGAGATATATAAGAGGAAATATTAAAGGTTAGTTCGAAGGCCCTTCGCACATGGAGAAACTGAAAACTGGTTGGCAACTAAATTCAACTCAATTCACGGCGCAACTCAATTGTACGATTGCAGTAAATATATCAGCTTGTTTAATCAAAATATAATTTATTAATTATATATCAATTGTCAACCTTAACGTATAATAATAATTTATCAACCTTCTGAACAAAATTGATATTTTCGTGATCTGACATATCGCAAATTATTCGAAAACTTGACAGGTCGCTACCATGGCAATCTGTCAACGTAGAACGCTACGTAGCGCTACCATGGCAACCTGTAAACATGGCAACTACAACGCAGACGCGGCGACAACTGATCTTGAAGAGCGTTTAACCAGCCGCGGACGAAAATCCAGATTTCGTCGAAAGTTGTTCTTACGATTGTGCAGGACGGTTACAATGAGAAAGATTAATTATTCTCCGTACCAGCTTTATAAAATTATAACTCAATATCGATTTCATTTCATTCCAAATTTGCTTCAATTTATACCTACATCCGAAAATGCTGAAAGACGTGATGATAAAACTATTAAAATAATGTACTTTTTGTAATTATTTTTTGATAATAAGTGTTTATCATTTTTCAAAAATATCCAAGTTAAATAAAAGTGTTAAAAAAATCTGAAATATATTAGTTTGTAAGTGCACAAATAAATACACAAACGGACCAATTTTCGTCAAGACACACAGGAACATATACACTTTTTGATGATTTTTTTAAACTAAAATTAAAATTCTAAAAATGCGATACCCAGATAATGTGTTGATTTATTTTACTGCATGATTATATGATTTGAAATGGGTGTGGTATAATACAAAATCTTTTTTGAAAATTTAACAATTCTGCCAACGAACTATGGTATATCCTTATTATACTAAAAATTAACATTTTTCTCTAAATTTGAAACATGCTAATGCTAGATAAAAGAACAATCTTTTGAAATCCATTTATAATTTTTTGTGGAAAAGAGTCAATACGTCTAAAATCTGATTTAAAAATGACATATTTCTGATTTTCTCTGATAATACCCTCTTAACAAGTTGCCTGTTTGCAGACCGCCAATGAATTTGCAAGTTCCTTTTCTAAGTTAAGGGCTAAATCTTAAAGAAAAATTTATTTAAGCTGAAGTTTTTTTTAGTATCGCCCGTAATTTTCATTTGGGAGGCAAAAATTCAAAACTTAACATTGTTTGAATTTCAGTAAATAAAATAGCATTTAAAAAATTCTTACGTGCTTGCAAATATTACGTGCAAATAGAGAACGAAGGAAAAGCACCATCGGCAAGATGACGGCCAATTTCAATGATGAAGATGAAATTCACAAATTCAATAAGACGGAAGGTACAAGATTAATTTGATCATCCCAGGATATTCGCTTAAAATATTAAATCCGAGAGCATTGTCAAAGCTTTGGTTATTAAAGGGAAATAATCAAGCTCGTGCTTCCTGTATTTTCATCAGTATCAGTGAATGCGTATACATGAGCCTTGTATGTATGGGGATTGTGGTGTGTTTGTGTGTATATTTCTATCTGGAACGACGGGAAGGTAATTTAATATGCAAATTGTTTCCTTTTTTTTCGCGTTTTCTTTAACGTTGCTACGTTACTCTCTCGATTTACAAAAATGCATTTTTACGGTAGACGATTACGTAGAAGACAGAACAATATCGCTAATTGAAAAAATGAAAATTATCGGGTTAATGGAGCAAAATCTGAAAAATTGAAATGTTATGTCTGAAGAGCAAGATTTTTCTTTAGGGGTTTTTTTTGCATTTATAGTAATGAAAAATGACATTCATATCAATTTATTAATATTAAAATACCATAAGAAGTAATACGAATGACTTGTTCGGTAACCATTTTTGTAGCCTACCCTGCCTGTCACGCTCTGTCAAGGTGTCTTTTTATACGGATAAACAACGTTTTAACGAATTCGCCCGAAGACAAAAGATAATCGTCGTGATAAGCATCGAAAGTTGTACAAGTGATAGTGTTATCCAGTGATTTTTTTAGCATTTTGACATTGTCATTTGAATGTTAAAAAACTATTCATTTCGCTCTGAGTATACAATAGTTAACCGGAGCGTTGTGTACAACGAGCTAGCCACAACAAAGAGTCGCCGGGTCTTCTAGTCAAAAAAAATATAAAGTAGGTACCTATTCAATTTTTTATAAGAAAAACTGTATTTTATAACTTTTGAAGGTTATTCCCGTCAACTAATATATCATTGAAGAAGAAGATAACAATAAAAATCTAAACGAAAATATGAAAGAGAACAAGACACAGAAAACAGAAAAAAAGACAATGGTCGCGACTCGAACCCAGACCTCTCGTCAAACCGGTAAGTAAGTAAGTACTTGATACTTTTATCCGAGACGCTATCCAGGATACAAACCAATTCTTAGAACGATTATTTCCAATAAAAAGGGTAGTTGCCATAATATGGAAAAATAATTAGTTGAAGATAATATTGTTAATTCTAAAATTTGAAATATGAGATAGACTATTATGACGGCTTGACAGAAGGGAGCAATACCGAAATTGGTTAACGCGCACTTCCCGGTTATACGTGAGGTCTGGGTTCGAGTCCCAGTTGCGATCATTGTCTTTTTTCTATTTTCTGTGTCTTGTTCTCTTTCATATTTTCGTTTAGATTATTATTGTTATTTTCTTCTTCAATAATATATAGTATTTTTGCGACACGTTCCTGAGTGATAAGATACCTTCAGAAATGCGCAGGTGAAAGATCACACTTTACAATTGAAACATTACTATTAAACAACTTCCCCCCCCCCCCACTCCAGCCTTACAATATACCCCAATAAGGAACTCTAGTGAAAAATATTCTGGCTTTAAAAAAATATGTTCAAATAGACCAATAAACGCTGATTCTGAATATATAAGTTTTATTTAATAATATTAAACGCAGACTTTTTAAAAAATTATTAAAAAGTCCATTTTTAATCGGGTCCTTATTTTTGTCGCCTTATTACCGAATGCCAATTAACATAAATAAGACCCATCGGATCTACACCTCAACGAACTGCGATTGTTTAACAATTTTGATTGTGTTTCTATATAATGATTCTCAGCTAAAAACCGCATTGTCAATATTTAATTTTTTTCAAAGGTTTGAAGACTTACATGAACAAAGCTCTCGGCTTCAAAGTAATTCGGCAATCATGCCTAGGGGGTTATGGCAAAATGTTATTTAGTTAAACCTTTGGGTGGTTTTATGTTTTACAATGCTTAAGAAACAAGACATGAATATAAACGATAACATTCACGGCGACGTCAAATCTCGTTAAACAAAAGTACTTACGCCGTTAAATAAATCATAATACAGGGAAAGAGAAAAAAAAAACTTTTATGACTTTAAAAATCATTTAGGACGTGACGGCTCTTATCGCCCCCCGGGAAGGGGGCGGATAAAGAAGGGATATTTTAAATTATCCTCAGGCACAAATTATCCCCTAACCGGTTCTTTTGCTTCAAATTAATCTTACAATTCCCAGAGGAGCCAGCCCTGACAAACATCCGACTCTATCTAAGACAGTGACGCAGTTTTTCGATATGCGTTTTAAATAATTATCATAACCTGTAATACTCCCATACATTGGGAAGTCAAGCGTTTACAAAACCATTGTTAGTAGGTTTGAAAATTACAACGTTAAGTTACTGAGTCAACTTTCAAACCTTAGAGGTGTATAAATGAAACGTTTTTTTCTTAATTTTTGAAACATGTAACGCATTAAAATAAAACACCCCAGAAAAAAAAACCTTCACGACGAGAGCAGAAAAAATATTTACCTCAAGATTATCCTTTAGATTGTCTTTATTTCACCAAAAAACAGGAGTATCTACATAAAATTATTAAAAAATCAATTAAAAGCATCATGAAAATATTCTGTACCTACATCAAAGCCATAGCAGGTGGTACATGAACAAGAGTTGCTAATGATAGAGAGAAATGGCGACAGTTGGAGGAGGCCTTTGTCAACTAGTGACATGCAGACAGGGAGTCGATGCAAGTTAAATGTTATATTATTATAAATAATATAATCTTATTTACTGTCTGAATAAAGGCTATTATTATTATTATTACTAATTTAAACCAGTTAAATTTACCAGGGCGTGTGTTAATTACATTATTTATTTGCCTGGTTTAAGGTGAATAAATATAATATCGAATACTTATAAATATGTCAGATTAACTTTTCCAGTCTCTCATTAATAAAAGAACCCATCAATCTGTTGGCCAATTCTGTACTTACAGACAGGCCTAAAAGCTTTCTGGGATTCCAGTTTTACACCACCGATATATTTATACTCTCGACATCCAATATCCACTACCCGTGTTTTAAGAATTCATAGACCAAATTCATGTTGAAATGTAAAGCACACCTTACCCGTTATGCTATGTTCACCTTTGTAGAAATAACAGGTGAAAATGTGTTACATTTTGAAATAAAATTTAAGACATCTCTATTACCTACCAGTATTTTAAATTCGCTGATTGATCTTATCGAATATTTTAAGATTTGTATTTTATCTCATATTTATCCTGTTCATTTTTATTCGTGTGACACTATCCTTATAGTTAAAAATAAAACTTCTTATAACCGTGGTGTAATTATTATAGTCGTGGCGCGTAAGATCGGAACTGTGAAAAATCGACTTACCTCGGCGTATTTATGGCTAAGCTAAATCGAGTTTAAGGCCAGTTTTTATTATAACAACACTCAGGACAGCAGGTATAAAAAAATTTGTAGAAAAGGGGTATGGGATATGATAACATTAGACTGGTAAAAGATGTTTTTGTTTTGAAAAGTTTCATGTACATTTGTTACTTTAATTTTAAATTTTTGCGACTTGTTTCGACACGTCCGTATCATTAACGAGCAAACTTAAAATTAACTTAAAAATTCTATACAAGCGCAAAAATTAATTAAGCACATGGAAAAGTACAAAAATTAATTAGGCACATGGAGTAACATGGAAAATTAAAACTTTTCAAAACTAAAATGTCAAGAAATTGTTACATAGTCAATGCCGAAGAAATACAAAAATTGGTAAAAGATGAATTAGGAAGTACTTTGAAGAAAAATAAAACGCGATCAGTCAAAGTTGGCGCCTATCTCAATTTGGGAGGCGGACACCGCCGCCGCCGGAACCATTTATTGGATTTCCAACAACTCTGCCATAGACCACTCCAAGTGTTCGCCACGTTTGTTGACTTAGCAA
Organism: Limnephilus marmoratus; assembly: GCA_917880885.1. Classification (NCBI taxonomy): domain Eukaryota; kingdom Metazoa; phylum Arthropoda; class Insecta; order Trichoptera; family Limnephilidae; genus Limnephilus; species Limnephilus marmoratus. The sequence goes on from OU862910.1 coordinate 33,355,974, forward strand.
GGGTGCCCGGGTGAGGTTTGTCGGTTTGGCGGCGGATGCGCCTGCAAATTCACAAATGCGTAGTTATTCATCTTTTTTCAAAATTCACATTTTAGCCTTCTCTTTAAATAAGGATGACTTTTCACAAATTAATTGAATTTTCTTGTTATTTGTCGTGTATTGAAATGACATTTAAAGATTATCATTCAATTTTGACACCGAGTTATTTACTTAAAACGGTCGCAAGATTTTATTTCTCTATGTGAAAACGCTTCTCAATTAAGCTAGTTTTTTCGACATCTTCCAGTGCACTTACCAAATGAAATACCGAAAATTAAAAAAAAAATAATAACAGCATTTCCTTCTATCGTCCGTATACCAACGACTGAAATTCAACCATTAAGTTAAATTAATAATCTATCAGAGTCTCATTTACCTAAGGAGTCTAGGACAGGCTGTGAAACTCAATTACAGGCATCATTTTACATTTGTGCAGAACTGACTTTTTTCATATAATGTAATTTTCATAATTTCGTATAAAAGTTACATAAAACTGAGTGATCAGTTTGATTGTAAGACGATTCGTCATATTATCTACGTTCTGTGGCTGGCCGGATTGGGAGAGACTGGTTGAGAGAGACCTTTGACCTCTCCAATAGGACTCTTCCGGAACAGCGCCTTTCCGTCAATCCTGGATACACTGACCCCCATATTCTTACCCACCTCTCATACCTCTTTCCTTCTCAGAATTTCCTCTCCTTCCTTGTAAAAATCCCCTTCATAGAGCATCCCCAAAGATGACCCTGAGGGGAATTATTTTCCTCAAAGCTTCCTGGGTGGAGCTAATGTAAAAATAAGTAATTGAAAATCTTTATCATTTATTGTTCCAAATAATATCCCCAAATAATAAAAAAAATTGCATAGAAAACTGCCATAGACACATATTTTTAAATGTATCAACATTATGTAAAAAAGTGTATTCTTCCTCTTAGGATCCATAATTCCACATTGACAAGCGAAACCAGTCTTCGTTGAACCTTTCCCCGAGTGAACACGGAAAGATATTTCAGAATTCATGTCGTCTCAATTGGTACAAAGGATAGAATTGGCAACTGGCATGTCTTTGAAAATTTATTCAGAATAAGAGTACATATGTGCATCTGCAATTGAAGACCTACACTTTATTATTGTATTTCATTTTCTACTTGCCTATTCTAAATATATTTTCAACATTATATAAATAATTGCTCTTGCATTTAATCATAATAATAACAATATATAATATCGCTAAAATAATCGAAGAAAGCCGTGATCTAGGCTTAATGATTAACAAAACAAAAATAATGATGATCGACAGGGCAAACACCCTTGTAAAAACGAACAATGCTCTCTCAAACTTAGAAAAGATGAAAAAATTTATATAACTAGGTTAGTCTACAAGTGATGAACGAGGCTGTGATGTGAAAAGAAGGATTGGCAGGATAAAAGATTTCAAGAGCAAAATGCAAAAAATATGGAGAGACAAAGGCATAACGAAGACCATCAAAATGAGACTCGTCAGGACGCTGATTTTCTCCGTGGTGCTGGAGAAAAAACTCAGGGATTCCAAGGACAACCAGGCTCATAAATATGTTCATTCTAGAACAGCAAGGCATCTATAATAGGCTTTCCACTGTCTGCCTACATGTGTTTTAGATACTTCGTTTCTCGCCTGAGGACTCCAACTTGGATAAACTCATAGTCAATTTGGCAAAGTGGAAGACAGAAGAAGCAGAGGGAGGTCACAAAAACCCTGAAGTGACCAAGTATCACCGGTACGTCCGTGACTTTGACTCTCCGCGCAGCGGAGAACCGCGAAGACTAGAGCCTTATCTGCCATTGAAATTGGAGTGGGAGTCACGATCCTCAACAATGAGGAACCGACTTACGAAGACGGGTAGAACAATTATTATACCTTTTGTTATTTGCTCACTGCGAAAGTGTTTTAGTAGTTATTATAATACCGATTGGACAGTTTTTCAGATGGGCAGGACCATTACACGCACTACGCATCATTACGCTAATCGTACCATAAGACGTGTCAGTATTTACTGATCAGTATACTGACAACAGCAATCAGTATTTGTATGCCATTACACGATCTCAGTATACTGACGTCAATAACATTGTTAGTATTTGGCATTACATTCGTCATCGCTGTCTGGCCTAGCTAGTGGCAATGAATTCGTTGGAGCAGTACGCTCTGCAGGCAAGTGTTCAGCACTTCCATAGCGCAAGAAATTCTGACTTATGAGGCTACGAGAGCACACACGCACCAGTATCCCCACCGCTTTTCGGCTACGCCCCAATACTGATAGGTCGATCTAAATATCTAGATACGCATCAGTAATATTGTCAGTATTAAAATACTGATGCGAGTACTTCTTTTTTTATGTAAATACCTCACAAGAGTCCCGACTGCGCCCGTCTGAAGCCAGTGAGACTATGGCATGCCGATTGGGGTATGTTGTGAGGCTGAAGGTAGTGGGGAGGGGAAGGAAATGGGGAGGAGGAAGGTGAGGAGTACCTGCCTATACAGATCTTGTCACCAAACACGGCTAAAGCCATTTGAAGCAACGTTTCTATTCTGAATGGTGGTCTTACATCAGGACGAAACTGAGAGTACCTTCCACTCTGGAACGTGCCGCAAATATACTGTACATTATTTTTAATGAACTAATTGTGAAATAAAACAAATTAATCAAATAAAATTTGTTTGCGCCTGCCAGGATTCGATCACGCGACCCTCGTATTGTCTGTCAAGAGCCTTACCCCTCGTCCACGGCATCCGTCAGTACTGACTCGAGTAATGGTACGATAGACATTACTAGTGGAAAACCATTCTACGTAATAATTCATAATGTTCTACAATTTAATTCAACATTTCCTTGCGCGTACATGTCCATCTTTTTTTAAATTTTGAACAGACAGGTTCAACGATAGTGAAAAGTATTAAAACACAAAGATAATATTTTCATACTCAGAAAAGCGATAACTCAGACAAGCGATAATTCTGTTTCAGTTTTCGCCTAGGATACATCAAGTATTTAATATTTCTTTTGGTGTTTGTGTTTTTAAATATTTTATTCAATATTACGAATTAAATAACCCGGCTCTACCCATTCCAGGTTGTTTTCAAGCGCTGTCGTAGCAAAAAGTGGTCTGAATTACCCCCAAACCTTATCTTATCAGGCCTGACGTCACTAAGGGGTTTAATGGTTCTTTTCACTAACATTCCTTTAGCAGTTTCCACTTCTGCTTGTTACCTGATTGCTTTGGGGGGATTTTACATTCTACAAGGCGTCAATCATACGTGATTGCTTTCTAAAGCTTCTAAAGATCTAACTTAATACTTCAATAATAATTTTTAATTAACTTTTTGGAACCATTTAAATTAAATTTGTTTAAGCAACCACACATTTAAGTTAATTATTTTAATTAAGCTAACTTAATTCTTACATAACTCATAAAAGAATAAAATTATCTCATAACTAATCGATATTTAATTTGTGTAGTCGATATTAAATTAACTGATTTTATTCCACTCCGCCAGAAAACACATAAATGCGTAAACGGTCTCCGAGTGGTTAAGATTCTCGCCTACACATCCAAAGGTCACAGGTTCATATCCCGGCGTTCAAAAATATATATTTTTTCACATGTAGCAAACTCTTTGTGGGAATACATAATTATAATAATCACAATAATATAACTTTGTTTTAATTCCACTTTATTATTTCTTTATCCAACCGGTATCGGTTAGACCTGAACCTTCATCAGGGGTGAATAAAAATATATTATAGTTCAATTATTACTAATATATTTTAATCATTTAGGGGTGAATTAAAAGATATTAATAATAATTGAACAATAATATATTTTTATTAACCTCTGATAAAGGTTCAGGTCGAACCGAAACTGATTGGATAAAGAAATAATAAAGTGGAATTAAAACAAAGTAATATTATTGTTATTATTACAAATATATATTTTTTATTTACGCAAGACGCTCTCAGTATTGCCACGGCGAATGACTGTCGCGCTTCGTTCAGATTCAAAAAGTTCCTTGAAATGGCTTCAAATGGGTCAGGTTCTTCCCGACCATCATATTTCTCATCACCTTTCTCTCACCGCTTCCTTCACACTCACGTCATGCCTCAATTGTGAATGCCATACTTCCGCTGGCTTCACACGGATGGAACTATTGCGCAGTTTTAACAAAAAAATATTAATTCTAGAAGTTGCTAAAATTGTTCCCCTACGCCCTACACTATTAACTTAGAAGGCGTTAAACACCTATCAATTTTGACTACCAGTTACTAAAAACTTTGAAACTAGTGTGCACCGAATGCTTCACGACCAATTTGTACGTTCGAGAGTGGAAGATACTCCCAGTATCGCTACGGTATAATGCCACAATTCAGAATTAAAACGTTGTTTAATAAACAAAAATTTTAACAAAATAAAAAAACGACTTCAAAAAATGCACTAAAAAGTAAAAAAATAATTTCGTATTCTTCTACAACTTTATAATCAACTTACCTTTTCTACTCATCAATATGTACGTACGATTGTTATTTTTAGAGTCGGTGTCGGCGGGAGAGGAGCTGTCAAGTGAACACGCCGGGCCGCGGGTACCTTGGTTGACACCGACTCCAAAAATAACAATCGTACCTACATATTGATGAGTAGAAAAGGTAAGTTGATTATAAAGTTGTAGAAGAATACGAAATTATTTTTTTTACTTTTAACTTTACCACTAACTAATTCGATTAAGATTCGGCCGAGTATCGTAAATTTGTTCTTCAGAATTGGAGAGTTCCGTTACTTTGTCATGGATTCCATAAACAGAACCTAACCAAACTCTCATCAAACTACCCTTGAAGTACATCCTTTCCAATAAAAAAAGAATCATCGAAATCGGTTGGCGTGATATTGAGTTATTCGTCCATTTGTTGCACACATACTTGATGCAAATTTAAGACTTATATGATTTTCTCATGGATGCCATTGTCAGAACTGGACCAAATTAAAATGGGACCACACGGGAAGCACCAGCTTTCAAATAAAAAAGAATCATCAATATCGGTTCACCCAGTCAAAAGTTCTGAGGTAACAAACTTAAAAAAAAAAAAAAAAAAACAGTCGAATTGAGAACCTCCTCCTTTTCGAAGTCGTTTAAAAAGGCTTCAGCCGTGTTTGGTGACCAGCCAGTAACTTCCCCGTCTCCTTCCTCTCTCTACTACCTTCAAACTCACAACAAACCCCAATTGGGGATGCCATAGTATCACTGGCTACAGACGGTTAGGCACAGTTGGGACTCTTGTACGGTATTCACAGTATTTTTTTTTAAATGTGGACATAAAAATTGAGAGGTATTATCCGCAGAGCGCCATCTTATATAAAACGTTAATAATCTGTCTTAATTTGAATGGTTCATACCTCAAAGCGCGCAGTGAAAGTTGGAGTTTTTCTACCCTAAACGGTATAAAGCCCGAAAGTCTCGCTGACAGTCGCTGATTCAGACAATCAGTCACTGAAAAATTCCCCCAATCTTTTCGTTTCTCTTCTGATTTCGGCTTCCTGTGGATACATATTTTGACAGCTGAAAAATTGAACGAAAAAAACAGATGCCATTTTTGTCGCCCAGATAATTATTTGCTCGCGTCGGGAACCCCCGGAGGTACGCCGTAATCACGCTTTGTCTCTTTGTTAATTTGTCAAAATGTTCTACGAAAGGTAGGAGACAGGAGGGAAGGTGCTTTGTTTTGAATAAAAATTATAATAGCAATCAGTGTTGTAATGTGCAGTGTTTTCGAAGTCGTTTTATGTACTTTAAATATTATAATATCTCACCCTCAAGAAAGTTTTTATTCTCCGATACAATAGGTTATATCGTGGGCTTACTGCGGAAAAGCACTAAGTCAAAAATACTAGTTTCGAGATAGATGAATTTGAAAGTTTGAGCAACGTTAACTTTTTAAAAATATATTGAAGTCATTATAGGGACGAATAGAGTATGATAGATTGTTATATTGTCTACTTACGCCTGTACTTTTTATTTAAAAATAACAGAAAAATTCATACTTTTTTTTTTAAATAGAAGCGTATTGCATGACTTAATGGTTTTTCGCTTATACAATATTGCAAGCACCTAAGTAAAAATAGTTTGGTGGTGTAACATTTTTATTTTAATAATACATATTTTTTTACAAAAAAGTTGTTTTATGTAATTGATTTTCATCCGCTATATTAACATAATCATCATTAATTTCGCTGTCGTCGACAGAAGGAATGGAAGCGTACCAACATTAAAGCTCAAGTGGCATAATTTTTTTATCACATCAAACCATCAAATATTTTTTCTTGGAATGTGATATTGGTATTATTTTGTTGTATAGTTTTGATATCACACAACTCTGAACAATGACTTCTTGTCGCCTACCCCTACGTACATTACGGACTTCAATAATGAGAAATGATTTTTTTTTTTAATTAGGCAATTCACCCCTAAGAAATTCATATTATTACTTTTGTAATATTTTTACCGCTTTTGACAACATTTTTGTGAATAATATTCAATTTAGTCAGCGAGAAACTTATCTTAAACACAACTGTCAGATTTTGAATACCACGGATAAACAAAAAAATCTTTCAACGAAATTGCATTAAGTCTGACTTAATGCTATTTCACACGGTATAATCATAATTATATACCACGATATTGTATCAAAATAGCCAAGGAATATGCACGAAGTCCCTTAGTGCTCATTCGCTGAAATGATTTATGCATAATTGACTTAGTTCAGATAATAACTCGAAAAGAAGATATTATTATAGGTAGGACATAGTGCGTTTTCGTAGATTAAAGTGTGGCCACCGAATGATAAAACTGCATCATTAAGTCAATTCAGCAAAATTTTGACTAAATGCTTTTTCGCAGAATACCCACGATATCATTTTTGAGCTGTTTTGTATCAGCTGTTAAGTAACGTGAAATATTATTTTATTTTTGTATTTAATTTTTTTTAAATGCTTCAAAGGAAACCCTCAAATTGCAATATTTAATCATTGAATACAATATCAGCGATTCAATCGAAAATTTGAAACAGAAAAATTAGAATCTAGTCTTGTCGGGCCTCAATTCCTGGATGCGATCATATCTTTTCTGTTTCAGGTTTTCGATTGAAAGTCCCTTATAAATTTTAATGATTAAAAGTTATTTTATTCTTTAAAAATATTATATACGTACGAGATACATATTGTTTTATGACCTGCCTATCTTTTTTGAAGTGAAAACTTCTTTAGCACCGTTATGATTTGAAACATGATGAAACGAAAAAAAGCGACACTAATAAGAGACAAATAGGAGAAACTGTATCGATGTCCTCTTTGTGAGGTGCTTCGTAGCCTATCGGCCCCCTCTTTGTGCGATGCTTCGTAGAAAAATGTTAAATAATTATTAAGCTTGGTAATAATATTAAAATAAATAAACCCTACAATTTTCCTTCTCCTGATACTCCGCGTTCGTCTCATCCTCTCGAAGTTTAGTTTTATGAAGATTTCACTTCTACCTAGGGTGAATTGAACACTTTTTTGAAGTGAAACTTATTTAGCCACATTGTGATTTGAAATTCAGATGAAACGGGAGTGCGTCGCCAAAATTTATTAATTGACGGGCCTTCGGTTCTAATATAATGCGATAAATTCACGACACCGCGCGATCCTCGATAGTGCAGCGGCGTAAAGCGTCTAACTTTCGGCGCCCAGAGAGACATCCAGCGAACGGAGGTTCGAATCTTACCAAATCCAAAAAATATATATTTTTTTAAAATCAATATACAATCTTCAAACCACTTCAAAATAAACAAACAAAAGAAAAGAAAGCGACAGCTAGCGACTTTCTAGTTTCACTTCTACCACGTGTGAATTGCACACTCTGATTGTTTTTAAAGTGAAACTTTGAAAAATACGGATGAAACGGAAATAAAGCTTTACAGAAACTATGTAGCTTCAAATTGCGCTTATTGGCCGCTTTGATTATGATGTCTCTTTTCAAGGCTCCCATTTGTTAAGATCGTTTTGGTGAAGTTTCGCTTCTACCGCGTGTGAACTGAACACATGTTTTTTTTTAATGTAACTTAATATAATATATATTAAACAGCGCAATGATAAAATTAGGTCATTTTATTTATACGTTAAATAAAACACAATAATTTGCTGTAGGTACATCACTTTTTAATTAAATAAAACACAATAATTTGCTGTAGGTACATCACTTTTGAATTGTTGCAAATTATTTTCATGATTATTTAATCTTTTGAAAGTTATCTGTTATTATTATCAAAGACTTTGAAACTATTCATTCAGAAATTACCAACGTTAACGTTTTTTTCTTTATCTGTTAAAAACCTAATTGTATAAATATGAATATTTCAGAGACCGGATTTTATTGTGACCTTTAAGATTTGGCAAAAATTCGAATCTCACGACACATTAAACAAATGTCGCGTCGAGACACACTTCAGGCCACTCAACAAACCCTCGCTAGGGGTTTTGCTAAATAACCACAAACAGGCTGTATTGCGATGAGCTACCGGAGGCTTTCTGCAAAGAACGATTGCTTTTTCTCCTCTTTTGTTGTCCCAAAGCCGCGGAAAAGACAAATGGCTCGTAAGTAAAAGATATAAGGGATGTAAAAACGAGCTGATGGTTCCCATTCTCTCGTAGAGCGACCTACTCCTGAATCTATTGTCAGGACGAACAAAACCACTTTGCAAACAGCTGATGTGACAGAATATGATTATTGATGAAGATTCATTGCTGTAAAGCATGGGCTGACGTGCGTTACAAATTCTCGTTGAAATTCAAGTGTCAAACAATGTAAACAGTTTAATATTCGATTGAAAATAATATAAACACGTTTTCATAAGACATGATTTTACAATATAGAAAATATCTGCGAAGAACACTTATCATTTAGGCCCTTTAACCAGCCAGCGGCCGAGAATTCAAATTTCGTCGAAAGATGTTCTTACGCTCGTACAGGGCGGTTCCAATGAGAAAGATTAATTATTCTCCGTACCAGCTTTTCAAAATTATAACGAAATATCGATTTTATTTCATTCAAAATTAGATTTAATTTATACCTACATTCAAAAATGCTGAAAGACGTGCTGATAAAACTATTAAAATTATGTACTTTTTTTAAATATTTTTTGATCATTATTTATATTTCTTCAATAATGTCTAAGCAAAATAAGAATGTAAAAAAACTTAAATATATTAATTTGTAAGACCGTAAATACATAGACAAACTGAAGTAGGTATTTTCGTCACAAAACACGTGCGTGGATCTTTTTTTTAATGATTTTATTTAAACTAAAATTAAAATTCTGAATCACAGTTTTCCCAGATAATTTATTGTTTTATTTTACTGCATGTTTACGTAATTTGAAATGTGTGTTGTATAATACAAAATTTTATTTGAAAAATTAACAAATCGGTATAACCTGATGATGCTAAAAATAAACATATTTTCTCATAGGTAAATTAAAAGATAACCAGAAAAGAAAAATCTTTCGAAATCAATTTGTACCTTTTTTGTGAAAAGTCAATACGGCTAAAATTAGATTTAAAAAATTTTCTGATTTTGTCTGGTTATTCCCTCTTAAACGATAATAAATGTTTGATTATTTGCAAGGTTTTCAAAAGAAAAGAATTTTTGTCACAAATATCCCAGAAAAAATCCCTATAAATAATTCGTATACCGTTATTACTAACATTTTAGCCTATATATTTGTGTAGTTTTTGTGCTAATTATGCGTAATTTTATTTGACAGTTTAACTTGTAAAGATAGCAAAAGGCAGATTAGAATATCTTCATTAATAATTGTCCCTCAAATTACAGCCAAGCTAAAAATAAACAACAGAGGAAAATTTAATTTCCAACACGTTACAAGACTTATTTTGTCGCTACGAATTTGATACGCTAAATAATATTAAATGTCAAAAACAAATTAACAGTCTGAAGGCTTTTTATAGAGTAATGCAATGCATGTAAACGATACCAATTAGGCTGAAAGCCCAGCGAGACGTTTGCTGTTTAAAAATAATTATTTTGCTTGAGAAAGAAGTTTGACCTTTCGTAGAATTAATTAAAAATAATCCAATGAATATCTAAGTTAGTCGGTACTTGAAATTTTATGGTGTTACTTTACCGACAATATAAATTTTGGAATACTCAATACCTAACTAACCCCACACTTACGTAAAGTTCATTTCAGATTTTTTGTCATTCTTTGACCTATAAAACACAGAAATACTGTTTTCTATGAGCTCTGGAGTCATGAAAAGTTCACAGCTTTTCACGTCTGAAATTTTTTGACCAACGTAATTTTTTTAAATTTCATTACATGATACGTTATTTTAACACGGAGCTTGGCGTATTTATTTGGTAAAAGAGAATTTCTCTTATTAAAGACTTCAGAAGATTACGAAGCTATTTCACCAACGTTCATCAGTATTAGCATACATTTATTTGTATTACCGCTAATACATCATCAAACGAAGACCTCCGTAGTCCAGTGGGTAAGACTCTTGGCTCACAATCCGGAGGTCGCGGGTTCGAACCCGGCATGCGAAATAAATTTTATTTGATTAATTTGTGTTATTTCACAATTAATTCATTTAAAATAATATATAGTATATTTGCGGCATGTTCCAGAGTGGAAGATACTATCAGGATCGCCCTGGTGTAAGACCACCATTCAGAATTGAAACGTTGCTTAAAAACGGCTTTAGCCGTGTTTGGTGACCAGATCTGAATAGCCAGGTACTTCCCAAACCTTCCTCTTCCCCACCTCCTTCCCCTCCCCACTACCTTCAGCCTCACAACATACCCCAATTGGGGATGCCATAGTCTCACTGGCTCCAGACGGGAGCAGTTGAGATTCTTGTGCGGTATTCACTGTAAAAAAAAAAAAAAAACGTCAGCCTGGCACACTGATTAATAGATGTAGGATGTAGGTATTAAAAATTTTACAAACAATAGATTTTTACCAAAGGTCGGACTTCTGCTAGAGTCCCAAGAAACCCCAGCGTCTAATTAACAATCCAAATTAATTCCTTACTAATAATAAGAAAAATTGAAATGTTGATTTTCTTTATAGTCGTTTCTTCGCGAAAAATTTTATGTCTTGTAAATAAATTATGTATTTTGCATATTCACTTCAAGGGTGTTTGTTCTTGGTAATCTGATAGTGATGGGGATATACAATTGAGACAATGGAGAGATGTAATATTGAAAGACGGAAACGCAATTTCCAACAATATTATTTATGTACTTCATTTTATTATTCTTCTTCTTCTCGTGCTCTGTCCGTTTAACGGACTTTGTTTACTGCGGCCCGGAACAGCTCCACGGTAGACTGGCCAAACCACTGTCTCGGGCACGGACATATGAATATATCTGGACCTGCCCTAAGTGATAAAAACGTATTATTTCCCCCTCCCCATGGAGCCAGCTGGAGCTCCTCCTTGGAGCCAGCTCGCTCCATGGGGAGGGGAGAGAACCTCGCTTGAATCTAAAATATGTGACGTCATCATTCTTGTCCTTGCCAGCGCGGAACTAACATCCATACATTTTACGAAATAACACGCCAAAAACGGTAGCATGTGCTATACATTATACCCACATATTATGTGGATTTAGTGAATGTGGGCGGTTCTCCAGTGTGCTCGTCGCTGGTTACAGGGGTAAGTAAATTATGAAACATTTGTAAAAGGGTCTTAACTAAACACGGCAACAACATATATTGCTATGTAAATAGGGGCGAATCTTTTCGGGGCGCGCATTTGGCTTTCGAAAATATGTTATTAACGTGGCAAGCAATTCGCGCTCCTATGTAAAAAGGTCTATTCGTTCAAAGCAGATTTTGCTTTTAAGAACTAAATGGTGATATTATAATGCGAGATGCCTATATACTGTCAGATTGATTTTTTAACGAATCGCAGTCATCTTTCCCCTCTTCCCCTCCAATAGTTTGGTTTTACCCCTCTTCTGTATCTTCTGGTCTATTGAATTTGGATGTCTATGGTCTCAGGTTTTTCAGCCATGAGGTTCTCCTTCTTCCAGAGCTCCGTCTTCCGGCAATCTTTCCCTGCATTATGAGATGCAGAATCTCATACTTCTCTGGATGTCTCATCGCATGTCCAAGATGTTGAAGTTTTCGGATTTTTATAGTTTTAATTACTTCCTTTTCTTTATTCATCCGAACCATAACATCTTCATTTGTAACCCTGTCCATCCAGCTTATGCTTTTATGCTTTCATTAATTTAACTTGTATTTCCTCACCAAAAACAAAAGCCTTTATGGTGAGTTATAATTAATTGTATACTTAATATTTATTGTAAAAAAGATACAAATATATTAAATAATGCAAAATAAAAAATTTTCGCAGTGCGTGGTCACAAATCAGTAACATTTGGAGGTTCGATAACTTTAGTTTTAAAAAGGTGGGAAAGAACTAGGCAATGTCAAATTTATTTTTGCAAAAATTTGGTTGGTTTTGGTGAAATGGTTGTAAAAACTAGGGGATTATTAATTAATTATTGTATTAGAATTTGAAATTAAAACACTTTTGTACTTTCTTCCACTAATTTATATTTTACCAAGACCGGTTTTATCCTATTACGGACATTTTCAGACTGGTAGTTGAAATTCTTATGCTACGGTATTTATACACACTTAGGCAGGGGTACACAACATTGTCTCTATATAATGAATGTTTCTATTTTGTTAATTTTAAGGTATTATAAGTTATTTTGTTAATTTTAGGTACATACAGGTAATTATAAAGTTTATTATTAAAATTATGAATTATGTTACATATTAAATAGATATTTTTACTTCAAATGAATATACATGAATTTATATAATTCAAAAGGTTTGTGATTACTGATATTTTATTTTGGTAATGTTGGGTTATTCCCTCCTTGTTGCTTAGGGCTTAATTGACAAATATTGATGCACTATGGTATTTATTATTATTAGGATTCTCCGTGTATAGGATGAAACCGGTCCTGGTAAATATAAGTTAGTGGAAGAAAGTACAAAAGTGTTTTTATTTCAAATTCTAATACAATGGAATTCCACCACGAATTATCAGTGCAAAAACTAGACTAATTAATTATTGAGTTGAAATTCAATCCGTTGTTGAAAAAATATTCCAAAGAAAGATACCGATAAGGAAAGATTGTAATGATCGAATAAGATATGCCTCGCATTTATATTATTTTAGTTAATTCCATTGTTTATTTGTATTTTGTATTTTTTATTAGAGGTTCATAAAATATATTTCTCTCACGCGGTCCGCCACTGGGCAGACTTTAAAGTTAAAGAAAATCGAAGTACTGCCTACGATAAGCTAAAAAGTTATAATAATTAATTATGCAATAACTCACCGAACCGTGGAGAAGTAGAATACTTGTTATATTTAATATTCAAATTAACATGCATATTTTATATCTTCGTGGTTAATTAAAATTTGGAGAAGCCGATATTTCACAGTTTTCTGAAATTCATTCAATGATTACCTACCTACCTTAACGAAAATTTTAAGACAAAGTTTAATAGGAGCTATGATTGACTGAGCGTAACAGTCTTGTTTTAACGTTTATCGTTTATATTTTTTATTTTAAATTTTAAAATTTAAAATTTAGTTTATAAAATACGTTTTCCGTTTGGTCTGTCTGCAAATTTGTTTGGACGTTTTGTTTGTTTTAGTGTTTTTGGACTTTGCGTTTCCCATTATTTCAATATTATGGAACCTACATGCCGAAGAAAGCTTGAAAAAATATTTGTAGTTGAGATAGTGACCTTTCTATGGACAAATTATTTATTCCTCAATTGAAAAAATAAAAGGTAAAGTTTAAATAAATGAAGACAATGTAAGCGAAACTCAATCGAAAATCTGGAAACAGAAAAATTAGAAAAACATATTGACTCCTCTGGGACTCGAACCCAGGACCTCTTGCTTTCCGGGCAAACGCGCTAACCACTGCGCCACGGTGTCGATATGAAATTTGGTCATGTTTAACTGTACCATACTTTGACTAAGAACCACCTACATTACCTTCATTTTCTTTAACGCATATATTATTGGCAACTATCTTTATGTATATATGATTGCAAGATTCAAACCCGAACTAAATGCTCTCTAGATAGTGTCTGGATAAATCTTTATCCATTTTATTTAATATGCGACATCTATCGACTTTTCTGCAAGTCTAGGATGAATATTTTATTTTTTTATTTAAAGATTTATCCAGACACTATCTAGAGAGCATTTAGTTCGGGTTTGAATCTTGCAATCATATATACATAAAGATAGTTGCCAATAATATATGCGTTAAAGAAAATGAAGGTAATGTAGGTGGTTCTTAGTCGAAGTATGGTACAGTTAAACATGACCAAATTTCATATCGACACCGTGGCGCAGTGGTTAGCGCGTTTGCCCGGAAAGCAAGAGGTCCTAGGTTCGAGTCCCAGAGGTGTCAATATGTTTTTCTGATTTTTCTGTTTCCAGATTTTCGATTGAGTTTCGATTACATTGTTTTCATTTATTTAAATATTGCAATTTGAGGTTTTACTCATAAAGTTAAAATAAAAATAATAAAATTAAAGGTAAAGATTTATTTTAATTAGGCTAATTGTTAAGCAGGTAGGCATTTAAATACCTATTTGCAAATCTTATGATTTCGGAGGAAATTTTGATTTTGATTTATTAAACAAGAGAAAATTAGAAGCATACTTATTTTGGCCTATTACTACTGTTCACAGAACTTCCGGTTTTTTCTGGTTGTTGATAAAACGATTATCACACGTTTTTTTCACGTAGCTTAATCATGCATAATAAAAATATGAATTCAATGAAAAAATGTGTTTACTTACATGCATGCTACGTAATGAGACGAAACCGCGCGAGCTCTAACACTTTCTTGCAGGTTCGTATTGCTTACGCAATTAATAAATCAGCTAATCAATGGGTGGCTTCCCGCTACCTACCGAAGGTTGTACTACAATCGGCCCAAAAGGCAACGGAATTATTCAATAGTTATAAGTTTTATTATAATTATTTTTTATTATTTCATAAGTGTTCACATGTTGCAGTTTTTGCCATTTTTTTAAATACCATAAGAGGCTAATTAATGCCCGTGATGTGGTAGTCATACATGATATATTATTTTATAGAAACAGATAATAAAATATAAGAAGAGGAAAGAAGAAAAAAAAACATATTAGGGAATAAAAACAAATATTAATACAAATAAAAATACAAAAATTAAAAGTAAGCCGAAAAGTAAATAACAAAAAGATATATTAAAGAAGATTGAAACAAAAATCGAAAAAAAATTGTTAAGTATTATTTTTCTTGAAATAAAAATTGGTAAGTATTCTTCTACACCAAAGTATGTACATGTTCTTATTCACTTTTGAAATTCGTTCTACGAAAGAACTTGGAAAGTAGATTTGCAAGAGAAAGTATTTTTTTTAAATAACACTAGGTGGTCCCGGCATGCGTTGCTATGCCACTTAATAAAGAAATTGTTTCTCCCTGTGTGTCCTTTCCAACTCCGTCATCTCCACCTTCCCTCTCCCCACTCCACTCCCCCCCCCCCTTCCCCCGTCTCGCGAACCCCCCTCCCGAGTTCCCCTCCCCCTTCCCAGGTCCCCCTCCACCCTCACAGATTCCCCTCCCCTTCCCTGGTTCCCCTCCCCCATCTCTCCCTCCCTCCCGCTTTCCATAGCAATAGCCGCTTCCTCGCATGCCACTAATAGCAATTTTTTTATACAAATTAAATAATGCCAGAGCTCATCGATATAACAAACACACAAAAAAAGAATTATCCAATTTGGTGCAGTCTTTCGAAAGTTATGCGCTTAGCAACACATTCAGCGATTCATTTTATATAAGATTAAGATCTTATGTATTTTTTTTTTTATTTTTTTTTTACATGAACTCCACATAGGAGGCCCTGAGGAAAATAATTGCCCTCTGGGCCTATGTCATCTTTGGGGATGCTGTGTGGAGGGTTTTTTAAGGAAAGGAAGGAGAGGAGAGTTCTGGGAAGGAAAAGGGTTTAAGGGTTGGGTAGGAATCTGGGGTTCAGTATGTTCTGGTCATCCGCCTCCAAGACCTAGACAAACCTCACCCCATGAACCCGGGCACCCCTGCTAAATCACCAAACGTAGCGAACCACTTGGGGTGACCTATGGCAGAGGTGTTGGTTATCCAATAAAGGTTCCCGGGGCGGCGGTACCCATTCCCGCCTCCCAAATTGTAAAGTTTAAGTTTAGACTTACGGAATTCAACAATTCGTTTGTGTCCTCACACTGTATAACTTATATCATGTATGATTACCTTAACACGGGCATTAGCCTAGTATGGTAATCAAGAAAAAAACATAAAAGTGTACTTTCAAAAATTGTATGAAATAATAAAAAAAAAAAATTTAAAAAAATCTATGAAACAATACATGTATTGTTCGAAGAAAATACTTTTCAAATATCCAATGTTTTATACGGGCTTCAAAAAGAGATTTAGTATTATTTGACTTTATATCGGCACTCAGAGCATTATATATTTTAGGAGCCATGAACTAGAATTGTCGTTGTATGCAGACTTGGTCCTTAGACTTTATCTAAGGACCAAAAATACATACCAATACTAATTATTGACTTATTCTATTGTTTCTTTTCGCCCGCATTATTATATTCGTGGTTACTAATAAAATTTCACGGATAGAATTCAATGGAAATGTACACACACGAAAATTCAGATCTTTGGATTTTACAGAAGTAATAGCTTTTTTAAATTTTTATTTCTCAAAATGTGATAAATGAAAAAGTGATTAGATATTAATTAAGTTTCTAATTTTTTTACCATCTTTTTAAAGGGCTTCCGTCTGTGTGTATGTTTAAAAATCACTCAATCGCAGAGGTAACTTATGTATTATACTAATGAAAGCTTTTTCTTTCCATTCGCCAAAAGCTCCCTTTTTAAATGACAGACATAGAAACACTCACACGTATTTGGCTGTGATTTAGAAAGTAATTTGTACGTAAAGTTGGGAATAGGCTTAACCTGATAAGCTTTCGCCTGTGAACGACAAATATAAGAAGGTGGAGAAAAGTTTTTCTTGACTTAAGAATTTCCACAAAGCTAAAGCCATTATCGTTAATTCTCATCCGGGATAGTGGTGGAAGCCATCCTCTTACGTGTCACCCTTAAAACTGTATTACCCGCAAAATGGCGGAAAAAGGGAAATGAAAACGAAAAGGAAAAATCAAAAGCGGCGGTTAATCGCCTAAACGAGTTATTGGACTTCTGCCAGCTGTACTGGCTTTTGAATTGCAGTTAAAACTGAGTTATCCGGATAATTCCATTCATGCCCCATTGGCTTTAATTTATGTCATTAACAGGGAAAATATTACACCGGCGTATTCACTCAATTATTATGAAGACGTCAAAGTGATTCACGGCCCAGCGGCGGTTTGTAAATCCACTAAAACCCTCTTCCTTTGTCATTGTTATCGCATGGAAATTAATAACTCTCTTGCGATTAACTCTTATTTTTGGTAATCTGTGCAAATAAATGTTTTTTTTTATATTATGTTCGTACACACATAAACCGCGTTTCACGGTCGTAACTTAAAGGTCAAAGGTCGTATCAATCAGAATCTAAGAAAAATATACATTTTTAAAATTAATTCCACACAGAAGGCACCTATAAAAGGCATACATAAAAAAATTATTGAATAAGTATTGTTAATTAAATGCTAATGCGGTTATAAGTGGCTAAATTATTTAAGATATTATTGTTTAATTTATTTTTGAATTTATTGTAGTCAGGTTCTAATCTCAGCTCTATTGCTAGCTGATTAAACCACAGCACTCCATTATACGTGTAGTAGTGTTATGCAAAACTGGTATGCATTAATGGCGTACATAAGCAACCCACTGCATTTTGCCTATTGCTCTTAACGCGTACCATGGCGTGGTGCGGTTGCTTAGAATAGTCTTTGTGTATTTGAAGCAGCATATTTTTTAGAGGTGGAACTTGAAAGTCTTGAAAAAGTTGAGAGGTTGAATAATCTGATGGTTTCTTAGTAATAATTTTGATTATTAATCTTTGAGTATTTTACAATGGCAAAATTGAGGTTTTGTAAACTCCATTCAATGTCATATGTCATAATTCAGATTTTCAAATGTCATAGTACTGTGTTTATTTACAGTAAAGCATAGTATGACTTATTTTTATTAGGAAGAATTTTTTAATGTTTTTAATAGCAATAGAGAAAAAAAACATTTCTCTCTCATGTTTTCGCTAATGTGTATAAGACGGCACAAATTACAAAAATATAATTTTGGAAAAAACAAGTAAGTTATTACTAAAATAGTCTCAGCCGGCATACGGCGGTCACAATAAGGACTACTAGATCACGGGAGGATAGTATTCCACGCCCCCTAGCACAGTCGTTCGATAAGGCTTGATTGGATAACTTTCGTTAACTTCTAATCGTTCTCTAGCATAATTATAGATCGCCAACGAATAAGTAATAGATCATAATGACTATTAAGTATTCTTAATATATTCGACGTCAACTATTGTATGTATGTTAGCGATCTGCAGTTGTCCTAGGGAACGATGAGAAGTTACCGAAAGTTATCCTATCAATCATTTATCGATCGACCTTGCTAGGGAACCAGGGGTTACGAAATATTGGCCGTTGTCATAGGTGTGGTTTGCTGTGGTACATTGAAAAGCTAAAGGTATTTTAAGTTTCAAGTAAAATATTATGCGTATGTCACGGAATTGGTAAACATGTTTTAAGATTATATTAAAAATATTCCATTTTATCGTGATAAATGAATTAACAAATTCAATCGTTTCTTAAGTTTAATCAAAGACCTGGGCATTAAATAATGGGCAATAATCCGAGAGCAGTGGAGGTTTTTTATTTGATTTCGGAAAGCGTATAATTAGGCAAAATTTAAAACTTCTCGCGTTGGGAATCCTGCAGAGCGATTAAAGTTTTCATCTGTTTTTGTTTTTAAATGGGGACATAGTTCTCCGTTCAGGGTTCAGTCATTCGGCAGATTGCTAAACAAATATATCACATATTCTTTTAAAATTGTGCGAAACTAGATGGTAAAGAACATACAACCATTCAAGTACCTAAAGGGAATTACTAATAAACTAATGTAAAATTTTACGCAACTGATATACAACCATTAATTTAGGGAAAAATTTTAAAAACTTTTTTTAATAATGGTAAGGTATTTAAATTGGTAATGTGCGTTTTCATCCCGTGACTAAATATCCCCGACAAAATATCCCCGTCAGAAATATCCTACGAACAAAACATCCTCCAACAAAATATCTACTAAAACCAAACCCAACCTAACTTTACTGGATGTCCGTATTATTTTTGTCCCATTTTACTATTTTTGAACGATGATTTATTGTCTTTACAGGATGTATGTATTATTTTTGTCCCATTTTACTATTTTTGAACAATGATTTATTGTCTTTACAGGATGTATGTATTATTTTTGTCCGATTTTACTATTTTTGAACAATAATTTATTATCTTTACAAGATGTCTGTATTATTTTTGTCCCATTTTACTATTTTTGAACAATGATTTATTGTCTTTACAGGATGTATGTATTATTTTTGTCCCATTTTACTATTTTTGAACAATGATTTATTATCTTTACAGGATGTATGTATTATTTTTGTCCGATTTTACTATTTTTGAACAATAATTTATTATCTTTACAAGATGTCTGTATTATTTTTGTCCCATTTTACTATTTTTTAACAATAATTTTTTTATTAGGTTAGGTAAGGTTAGTTTTTAGTGGATATTTTGTTGGGGAATATTTTGTCCGTAGGATATTTTGTCGGGGATGTATTGTCGGGGATATTTTCTCGGGGATGAGAAGTCGCGGAACCATTTAAATTTACACTGTGAAACATCAGCGTGGTTTATTTATTTTGTAATTATCAAAGTTTACAAATAACTAATTCATTTTAACCATAATTTCTCTTACTTAATTTTTCTATAATACGTCTTGAATCTAAACACATTAATTAAAAAGGAATAACCATCGGAAATATGCCTCGTTTAAATCAAATTTTGGACATCTCTTTTCCACAAAAAAAATTAAAAAATTGTTTTAAATTTTGAAAAAAAATATGTTTATTTTTATTTTAATAAGCTTATACCGTTGGTCGTTGGCAGATTTGTAAAACTTTCAAACAAAATGTTGTATTATGCAACACACATTTCAAATCATGTAATCATACAGTAAATAAATCAATATATTATCTAAGCACAAAACACTTTTTTTATGGTGATTTGTCTATTTCAGAATTTTATTTTTAGTAAATTTAAAATCATTTAAAAAAAATCCGCGCACGTGTTATGTTACGAAAATACCTCAGTTTGTCTATTTATTTATTGTCCTACAACTAATATATTTTGCTTAGACATTATTGAAAAATTATAAATACTTATGATCAAAAAATAATTACAAAAGGTACATCATTTTATCAATGCGCGTTTGAGCATTTTAATTGCCGACGTGAATGTAGGTACGTAGATATATATTAACGTAATATTTTTAATGAAATAAAACCGATTTTGATATGTTAGTTAAAAATGCTGGTACGGAGAATAATCAAACTTTCTCGTCGGAACCGACCTACACAGTTGCAAGGGTACGATCTCGGGTAGTTTCGACGAAATTTAGTACGTAGAGCTTGAATTAGATTCGTATTGGAACGTGTTTACGAAACAAGATTATATTAAATAATAAGTTGTGTTTTTAACTCTCTGATAGCCGAAAGCAAGTAATCCTATCTTTTTAATTAGCGTAAAGTAAAAACAATTTGGCAGGCGGGAATGGATAATGGTGCCCTCAAAACCTCTGCAGTAGGTCACCCCAAGTTGTTCGCTACGTTTGATGACTTAGCAGGAGTGCCTGCGTTAATGAGATGAAATTTTTTCAGGCCTTGGTGTCGGATATGTCTGCCCACCAACTATGCCCAGGCTGGATCGAGAGAGGTCGATTGAGGGAGATTCTTTGACCTCTCCAGCCGGAGTCTCTCGACCCATCGCCTTGCACGGCAGTGGTAGGGATTCATACGTCACTCTTACAAATACTGACACAGATTCCTACTCACCCCACCACCCTTTTCCTTACGATCTCGGGTACGGTTTTCCTTACGATTTTTCACTACGATCTCGGGTAGTTTCGACGAAATTTAGTACGTAGAGCACGGCAGTGGTAGGGATTCATACGTCACTCTTACAAATACTGACACAGATTCCTACTCACTCCACCACCCTTTTCCGTCCCACAATTTCCACTCCTTCTCATCCTATAAAAAGACCCTCCACAAAGCAGATCCAAAGATGACATAGGCCCTGACGGAAATTATTTACTTCGGTGCCTTCTGTGTGGAATTAATTTAAAAAATGTATATTTTTCTTAGATATAAAAAATAATTTATATATATATTTTTTATATACATTTGATTTATGTACGAATACGTATATGTATAGTGTACGTGTTATAATTTTTTAATTTTAATTTTTTTTAATTTAAAAAAAAAAAAAAAAAAAAAAAAAGTATATATATATATATATTTTCTCTTCCCTTTACGCACGAGTAGTTACACTCTCGTAAAGGTTTTATATTTTATACAAGTATATGTTTATAATGTTTCTAATCAATGTTGCATGTTAGTAGTAATGATTTGAGTTTAATCCGATTGAAACCTGAAAATTACTCATGATTATATTACATTTATATGTATATAAAAATTAATAAAAAATTAAAATAAATAAAACTAAACATACTTGCAAGAATAGACATAATATACTCATATGTCTATGCTGGCAAGTGACAAAACGACAAGCTAAAATTGTATGATAATACATTATTGCTTTGCCGTGAATAAAACATAGTTTACAAAATTATATTATCCTTGTAAATTATAATAACTTATAAATGCTAGGAGCATTTTTTAAGGTTCAAAAACCATAATATCGAGGCAAGTGCGATGATCTACGAGTACTAGCAAATCCACGGAAGATTCGGCGAACGAAACGACGAGTACGAACGTCAGAAATCCAGTGTGGATTTCGCGGAACCCTGGAGGTTAAAGCTGGGTCAATGGTCTTATTTCATAATTAGTATTCCACTGTGTTATCCGGATTTTGATTATGTTAATTGCTGATTAGTTTTGTGAAACATACAAGAATGCTTTAAAAGAAATAAATATGTTAATTTTAGGGTTTTAATATGTGCCTCCGAACAACGTTTGGTTATGAAATTCTGAAAGAATTGTATTAACCTGTTTATACTTTTTTTTCCTGTAAATTCTGAAAAAACTGCATTTACCTGAAAATATAAGATTACATTTGGGTCATTACTAAAACTTCTAGATAAACGAAAACGCAAATTTAATTAATGTAAATTTCATAAAGACAGTTATCGAGAGAAGAGACTCTGAAAACAGATATCTGCTTTAAATTTTTTTTTACATTAGCAGCAAAGAATCTGGGGGTCAGTGTGTCCAGGAGTGACGAGCGTATGAAGGATCCATCCATCGTATCGCGGTGCAAGACGATTAAAAGGTCTCCCTCAACCACTCTCCCTGCAGAGATGTTGGTTATCCAATAAATGGTTTTCGGGGCGACGGTACACATACCCATCTCCCAAATTGATATCCCCAGTGACCTAACCTAGAACTTCCAGTAGGACTCCCTACTGGAAGTTCTAGGTTAGGTCTCCCGCAATCGGTCTCCCCCGATCCGCCCGCCACGTGGTACCTTACCCCATGAACCCGGGCACCCCTGCTAAGTCACCAAACGGTGACTTATTTGGGGTGACCTATGGCAGGAGTGTTGATTTTCCAATAGATGCTTCCCGAGGTGGTGGTACTCAGACCCGCTTCCCAAATTGTAAATGTGTGAAAGCAGATTTTTTACGAGCGGGAACAAAGTTTACCGACTAAATCCTGCTTCGTTGATGTTAAATTAATCAAATAAATATGTGCAATTTTGTCCAGATTCTCTCCGTCTTAACCTGCTGTCATTCGTGAAAACACATTGTGCTATTTACAGTCTCTTGAATAATATTACTTCATTCCAACATCATAGTAAAATCATAAAAGTATAAGGCCATCATACAAAAGGCAAAGATATCACACTAATTAAACAGTCTCCTGACTATCATTCCGCCTTCCCAATATCGTAGTACGATCTTGAATGTAAAAGGCCATCATACAAAAAAAAAAATATATATATATATATATATATGACACTTATTATGCAGTCTCTTATCTATCATTCGGCCATCCCAATATCACAGTTAGATCTTAAATGTGAAAGGTCATCATACAAAAAGCAAATATATAACACATATTAAACAGCCACATTACAGTCTCTTCAATATTGTAGTAAGATATTAAAGGCCATCACGCAAAAGGCAAAGACATCATGCTTAATTAGAAGTTTGAAAAACACCCGTCATGAAAGAAATATTTGACAAAGATTAAATTCAATTTAATAAGGCAAGCACTCCATAAAACAGTTTTGCAGACCATTTCCCCTTTCATTAAGAAGCAGTAATACCTAGAGAATGCAGTTAAACTGCGGCCTTTATTCGCCACTTAGCCTTACTGCATTAGGAAATGTTTTCTCCAAACTTTATTTGTTCTATTTAGAAAACTTATCAGACGGTTAATTGAATACATTTAATTGTGTGCCTAATGGACATACCAACTTCTTCAGTTGCATCCAAGTTAGTATATATATTATATATTGTATATTTATATATATATATACACTTACTTATATTATACAATGTTATTTACAGATATTGTACAAAACATTCACAAGAGCAAATTAAGTAAATTTCCTCCGCTTTGGATCCAGACGTTAAATTGATGTTATATTTTATCTACATACGAGTATGTAACAGTAGACCTCGCATCCAAAAAGTATGTTTCTAATTTTCTCTTATTTAATAAATTTGTTTAAAAAGCGAAGGTTACTGACCTCTAGTAACGTAGCGAAGCGTAGCGTATTGCAGATTTCCTACTTAATAGTTGATAGTTGCACTGTTTGAAATGATAGTCGATAAAACAGATTTCTGTATGTCACAACATTACATTGATAGTCTGACATGTGTATTAGGTATTGTTTATTGTTTGTGTGAGTCGTTTTTTGGTTATAAATGATGTGTTCTTTAGAGAAAAAGCCTCTTATCTCTTGGAAACAGCTAGAATCAACTAGTTAATGGTCTGAAGACCACTTTAGTGTTTGTCAGGTCGGGAAAAATATTATTATTGTAACATGTGATTATAAAAGTTAATAAATAAGTTGAAATTCGCCAGTGAAGAAATATTGTCTTTATTGAAGTTCTTCTGCCACAAAAAACCAAACTTAACATGGTTTCCAAATGTACCATGGTAAACCAAAATTTCCTCTGATAATAAGATTTGTGAGAAGGTTTATACTTAAATATCTACCTTCTTCATTATAAACCATTTATTTTACTTAACTTTTTTATATTTCATTTACTTAACGAATATATAGAATGTGTTCAAAGAATACATAGTCACTACGTCAATGAAAAATCTTTTTTTTCAAACTTTTTCAGGCAAGTACGTACCGTATCGGTAAATGCGAATACATTCAAATAAACACGACGCGACGATTAACTTTCGAAAAAAATCTTTACTAAACAATTAAAACGACTTCCATCTTGAAACGGAAAGGGAACGTACATAAAAAAATTGTGCTAAACGGTCGAAAAGCAAAACAGTCCATTTCGAACAGGACTCGTGTCACCATTCAGAATTGAAATGTTGCTTTCACAGATAAGAGGTTGCTTTAAATAGCTTTAGTCGTGTATGGTTACGGTATCTAAAAATACGACGATCAAAGCGGCTTTGTCCGGGGGAAATCAACAATAGATTCAGACAGTCATTGAAACAGTCAGAATCACAGCTGAAAAATATCGAGATGCAAAAAAAGACTTGCACATAGTATAAACTTGGAAAAAGCATTTGATGGGGTACCCCGAAGTCTGATGTGGACGGCCTAGTAAGATAGATGCACATCAGGGACATCACCAAAATTTCCAATTAAAGTGGATACATCAAGGATCTCTCCTGAGCCCACCGCTATTCTTTTAGAATTAGAGAAATTAGAATTATTTAACGAATCAAGAAATTAACAACCATATTCTCAAGACTATGCTTTTTGCAGACGATGTAGTAGCAGATAATCATTGTGATTTACAGAATTGCCTGGAAAGGTGGAGAAAGATCCTGAATAATAATGGCCCAAAAATTAGCAAGAAAAAGCCTGAATATTTGTACTTGCCATTTGAAGGCACAAATGGGGTAACTCCTTCGATGCCACTGGATAGAGTCACATTAGCCAATGTGACTTCTTCTTTCGTATGGTGAAAGCCAATGTGACTCATTTAAGTATTTGGGCTCACTCATTCAGAGGATGTGCAGCGGATGTCAACCATAGAATAAGTATGGGATGATTTAAATTTAGATCCGTTACAGGAATCTTGTGTGACCCGAAAATGCCTATAAATCTTAAAGGGAAGATATACCAGACTATTGTTAGACCCGCGATAATGTATGGCTCCGAATGCTGGATTATGTACCTACTCTAGGCAATTCGAAAAATCAGAAATGCGAATCCTTAGATAGTCGGCAGGAGTATCACTAAAAGAGATTAGTGATTAGTAGCCTGGCTGTCACGGACATAAACAGTAAGCTGGAGGAACGAAGGTTGAGATGGTACGGGCACATAAGACGGAATTCACCAGACCTCATAGTGAAGCAGGCAATGTCTATGGAGCTTCACTGACGGTCATCCAGAGGAAGACCAAAAAAACTTCCGGGTGATTCAATGCTCCAAAATACTACAGAGAAATTGCCTGTATGAAAACGATATCCAGAACTGAAGAAGTAATAACTTGAGAACGAGAAGAGCCGACTCCAACAGCGTACCTAGGCAATGAGTTGGGACAGTGCAAGGAAGAAGGTGACGACATCTAAATAGCCAAGTACTTCCTCACCTTGCTCACTCCCCATCTCCTTCTCCTCCTCCCACTACCTTCAGCCTCACATACTCCAATTGGGGATGCCATAGTCTCGTTAAAAAGGTCTTCGCTACGCACAGTCAATAAAACAATATAACTACACATTCACGGCAAGTTCCAGGCTGGTAAAAACAAACCAAGCATTTCTTGAATTCGCCTTTGCGTGTTTGGTGATAGAGAGTGAAGTGAGACCTGAAAAGAATGGTTC
Source organism: Limnephilus marmoratus (assembly GCA_917880885.1). Classification (NCBI taxonomy): domain Eukaryota; kingdom Metazoa; phylum Arthropoda; class Insecta; order Trichoptera; family Limnephilidae; genus Limnephilus; species Limnephilus marmoratus. The sequence continues at coordinate 33,382,414 of OU862910.1, forward strand.
TCCTAACCATCCCTTTCCTCGCCTCCTTCCGGTGCCCACTCCCGTCAGCCTCACCCCACATCCCCAATTAGGATGCCAAAATCCCATCTGGATTTGGGACTCTTATGTGGTGTTCAAATCACAAAAAATGGATAATCTTACTTAATTATTTTGCTTGCTGACAAACGCATAAAATAAAGTTCCAAAGATAACTGAGCAGTAAGTAGGTGCTAAAATATTAGATAGTGATTGGCGAATTCAGATTACGAGTACTTACTAATTATTATTTAAATTCCTTAGGTGCTCCTTAACGCTAGTATTAAAATTTCCAAGAGTCCAACATAAAAAAGTTACAATCGTTACAAATTTATGTACCCATACATCCCAGATTTGTTAAAAAAAAATCATCCTTGTCCTTGTTATTTAAACTGTATTTTTTTATTGTTATTATTATTAGTGTAAAAGACTGGTTGGATATTATCTGGCATGTTTTTAGTTAAAAAAAATTCAATTGTTTTTATTTAATAACACTATTTTTCTCCATTTATTTTCATTGTCAACTACGTGTGGATAAAACAATATATGCTTCATATGAAGTTTTTTTTCGTTTAATTAAAATGACGTCACAAAATGAATTTGTGAATATTGAAGAAAAAGTGTAAATATATTATTTTTATTTAATAAATTAGGAAAAAAGCAAAATAAAATTTACTTGCGCACGCTGGGATTAGAATACGCGTCGTAGCCGAGGATCCAACTAACAAATAACCGACTAACCTTTCGTTACCGTTATTTTTTTGACGTGGAATACTTTTTTTATTTGGGTTTATTCAAGAAATTTACTCTATATTTCCCGAATATTTTTATTAGGTAATGTATAACATATTGATGAATTTATTGTACATTACCTTCATAATATAATTTAATGTTTTTTGGTGAATACAAAAAAAAACTAGCCGAGTTCCGTTCGCAATATTTTGTGTTTATTATGTAATTATACACACAAAAATGTAATTATAATTCATGTTTTAGTATTTAGAAAAGTTTATATCAAGAAATAACAAAATTTTAATAAGATCATAATCCCTGTACGGGATTTTTCCTTTTGCGAAATGAATACTTTATTATGTGTGTATTTATTACCATGTTACTTTTCTAACTCTCTCTGCTCCCCGCAGGCAAATTGCTAACAACATTTCCCTTTAATTTAAGAGCATTGGAAATAATAATAAACTTTGTTTCGTTACAATATGTTTGATGAAAAGATTAAAAGCGATCAGCTTTGAGAAAAAAAGACCACGGAGAAAGCAGAAAAAAACTGAAATATTTTTAGAAAAAAAATCTTTGGAAATTTAAACAATTTATTTTACGTGAAAATGAATTATTTCATTAACGGAATGCTTTTTTACGACGCACGTAGACTCCGTCCATTCCATATCGGCATCGTCACAAGATCAACGTAAAAATAAATAATTCGTTTTTAAAAATACCTTGTTTTTACATGTTATTTCCATATTTAATATTTATGATTTCAATGCATAAATTACTATTCGTACGTTGGGTATTAGTATCACAACAAAATAAAACAAAAAAATATCCTCTCGGGCTCTTAAATAAAAAGATAAATAAAAATTGTCACGAGGGTTGTGTGTTCTCCATGACATTCCAAATGAATATTTCTAACAATAGTGATATATCGCCCTCCCTTATGGCAAGAGATGAATCAAACAAATAGATTCGTCAGAACAAACAGGATGAGACGTGCCTTGTGTAAATGGCCATCAGCTTTTGAAAGATTTTTTTATTATTTTTCCCGTTCAATATTTGAACGGTCCAAGATTTTACTTATGAAACACTAATCTACAGGGCCGATTTTTTTATAACAACATTATTGCGTATTGCATTATAAAAAAATGTTATTGTATTTTGTTAGTACTTCGAGACGAAAAATATGATGTTAACTAAGTAACGTATTTCAAAGCAGAACGACATTAAAAATTAAGGAAAGTAAATCGTATTTTTAATTTAAGGAAATTTCTCGTAATTTAATCATTTAAGATATATTTTTATTTATGTTTAGGTATTTAGGAAGCATTCAGTTGTGTATAAAGTAATTGTACATTAAATAGTGAATATAATTTAAACCAGTTATTAAGTTCTATTTATTATATTTTGTTTGATTACTGATTATGTGATTATGAATCAAGTAGTTATTAAACAATTATAGTAGGTATATGGTGTAACTACGTTGTAAAAAAGTTTTAAAAAGAAGAAAATAATAAATACAGGTTCCGACTGCAACTATTCTTCTTCAAACAAAGCACATTTAAAAGCTCACATGCTTACCCATACAGGAGAAAAACCTTATTCATGTTCCTCTTGCAGTTATTCATGTTCTCGAAATGAACGTTTAAAATCACACATGCTTACCCATACTGGAGAAAAACCCTTTTCATGTTCATTTTGCGGTCATCTATTTTCTCAAAAGGTAAATTTAAAACGTAATTTGCTTACCCATACTGGAGAAAAACCTTTTCCATGTTCCTTCTGCAGCTATTCAAGTTCTCAAAAGGGAACATTAAAAATTCACATGCTTACCCATACTGGAGAAAAACCATTTTCATGTTCCTTCTGCAGCTATTCAAGTTCTCAAAAGGGAACATTAAAAGTTCACATGCTTACCCATACTGGAGAAAAGCATTATTCATGTTCCGACTGCTGTTATTCATTTTCAGAAAAGATAACCTTAAAGCAGCATGTGCTTAACCATTCTAGGAAAAAACCTTATTCATGTTCGGACTGCAGCTATTCATTTTCGGAAAATGCAGCTTTGAAGCGTCACATGCGTACCCACTCTGGAAAAAAACCTTATTCATGTTCCGACTGCAACTATTTATTTTCGGATACTGGAACCTTAAATCGTCACATGCTTACCCATACTGGAGAAAAGCCTTTTTCTTGTTCCAACTGCAGCTATTCCTGTTCTCAAAGGGGAACTTTAAAACGTCACATGCTTACCCATACTGGAGAAAAACCTTAATCATATCCTTACTGCAACCATTCATGTTTTCTAAAGCAATGGTCCCTAAACTTTTATTGCCGCGAACCGGTCAATATTTGATAATTTTATTGCCGCCCGCTAAGAGTTGATTGTTTAAATTTTAGATTGTTTTGATATTAAACGTTATATCGCCTAAAATGTATAACTTGTACATAATGACTTAAAAATAAATAAATATAATAATAAGCTATCTTTGCGTAAATACGTGACCAGACATCGTGTTCATAAAACTAGAAATTTATATTTGTAGTCATCAAGACTTCACAAGCTTAAAAAATAGTTACACATAGAACAAGCAAATGATTTTCCTCACAATTTTGAAATATGTGGTGTGCACCTCATATTTAAAGCTTATCTCGAAACTGGTTTTAATTTAAGAGTGAATCTGTTTGCGGGAACTCGTTTTAATTAAAACAACAACCAGAACATAAAAATGGTTTTCCTCGGAGTCTGTAGCTAGAATTTCTTATCTGCAATTATAATTAAGGATTTAATTGTTGATTATATTGATTTATTCATACTCAATCCATTTGTACTTCTTTATTATATAAGGCTTACAGTACAATTTACATATATACTATTCCGTAATTTAAACAATAATTTATAAATATACACTGTTTGAAAATGTACCAGTTAATTGCATAAAATGTTGTCATTATGTACCTGCTGACAAACTACATAAGTAGTTTAGTGGGTTAAAATGTTAATAAATAATATTAAAAAAAAAAACAAAAAGTGAAGCCGTGTGCGTTTTCCCAAGTTCAAAACTCGTAAATGATTTTCCACAGATTGTTGCAGCACGTACGCACAGTACGCAAATTGTTAATACAAATAATTTTATATCCAGCAAAAATCGTCTCGTCTCTTAAATGCACGTTTGGTTGTATTCGGTGCACTCACCCAAATTCGAAATTAGTATTGAACCAATGTTGTTATGATTGTACCAATGTTATTATTATTATTAATGCAACCATTTTATTGTGTGATTTTATTCTAATATAAGTGAAGGTATGTTCAGAGTATAATAAATAGATGTAAAATTACTGCCTCAACACAGGCTAGCCTAGTGAGGCAGGTTACGAGAAACCTAAATTGAAAATTATAAATCTCTATTCCTTAAGTACCTACTGTATATACCTATGTATTTTGTTTTCTGTAATTAGCTTTTGAACTTATGCAACTTTTAAACTGTACTTTTACTGTAGTTATGATGTCCTTTTTGTTTTTGTAGTTATAAATCTAAATTTTTTTTGTTCAATACAGATATATTATTATTATATTATTATAAAATGCCTAAGAGACAGTGTTTAAAACAACAATCAATAATAATAGTTAATAGTGACAATTATTACAGTGTATTACGAGTATATACATTTTCGTTAGCGTTGATTACATGTTATTTTTATGGTTTCTTTGCAACTATTGTTATGAACTGCAGATTTATTAAATATAGGTTTTGAGTTTGTGTGAGTAAGATTAAGTTAGGTTAAGTTAGATTAAGTAGATTAAGTTAGATTAATTTAGACTAAGGATGTTACGTAGATTACTAAATACATAAGGTAAATGTATTATTGGGGGGCAAGAATTCCAATAATCCATGCGCTTGATAGCTGCAAGACGAGTTGTTATCTAGCCTCCTACATAGTTAAGTAAATTAAAATACGTACATATAAAAAGATATTTTATTTTATTTGATTTATTGGGGGGCTAGAATTCCAACAATCCATGCGCTTGATAGCTGCAAGACGAGTGGTTATCTAGCCCCCTACATAGTTAAGTAAATTAAAATACGTACATATAAAAAGATATTTTATTTTATTTAATTTATTGGGGGGCTAAAATTCCAACAATCCATGCGCTTGATAGCTGCAAGACGAGTGGTTATCTAGCCCCCTACATGGTTAAGTAAATTAAAATACGTACATATAAAAAGATATTTTATTTTGTTTAATTTATTGGGGGGCTAGAATTCCAACAATTTATGCGCTTGATAGCTGCAAGACGAGTGGTTATCTAGCCCCTTACATACTTAAGTAAATTAAAATACGTACATATAAAAAGATATTTTATTTTATTTAATTTATCGGGGGGCTAGAATTCCAATAATCCATGCGCTTGATAGCTGCAAGACGAGTTGTTATCTAGCCTCCTAAGTTAAGTAAATTCTAATGTAAAATCCAAGCTAATTTGTACAGCGCTCTTGAGGCGATTTTTCGCAAAAACAGCGCTATATAAGTTGTCCAAATTTATAATTATAATTAAGAAAACGTTAAAGGTTAGTAAGGTATGTTTGATTTTAAACAATTTAAGGGTACAATTTAAAAATGTCGATATCTTTTAGGGCATTATAAGTTTAGCAGGTACGCCCTAGCAAAGAGTTTTGTGCGCATTTCGATTTAAAGTGTTGTATATGAAATAAGGTATTCGATCTGGTATTGGGTTCAGGGCAATGAAATGCAATCCTTTCCAACAAGGGTGGGGAGTCAATGAGGCAGTACACAATTTTGTACAGAAACAGTACGTAAAAATTTTCCTCCATTTGTGAAGAGCGATAGGGTTACACTGATAATTTTCAAAACAATACTTCAAAAATGGTGATAAATAACGGGGTTTCAAAAATTTTGTTTGAATGTTTTCAATTCGGTTAATATAAGTTTGGTATTGAGGAATCCAAATGACAGATGCAAATTCGAGGTGAGAAAAAAAAAAAAAAGTGTAAATTTATTATTTTTATATAATAAATTAGGAAAAAAGCAAAATAAAATTTACTTGCGCACGCTGGGATTAGAATACGCGACGTCCGGATTCGTAGCCTAGGATCCAACTAACAAATAACCAAATAACCTTTCGTTACCGTTATTTTTTTGACGTGGAATACTTTTTTTTTATTTGGGTTTATTCAAGAAATTTACTCTATATTTCCCATATTTATTAATTATAAATTTACTCTATATTTCTCTTACATACGCCATATTTATAGTAATTCAAGTGTAATATGTTTATTGAATGGTTTTGTGACGCGAAGAATGAAGCCAAGTTGTTTGAGGCTTTTTCTAAAATGTGTTCAATACGATCTTTAAATTGTAATTTAGAGTCAAGTGACACTCCAAGGTCTCTGATTTTTTTCTACTCGTTGAAGGTTAATATGGGTCAAATGGTAAGTTTGGCTGATTGGGTGGCGTTCACGTGAAAATGTTATCGCATTACAATTATTGATGTTTAGAAATGTTGGTTTTCTTTGCAATATTCATTAATTCTATTAATGTCTTCTTGTAATTTGTTGCAATCATTTACGGAGCTTATGCATTTGTATAATATGTTGTATATAATATTTTATTATTTATTTAGTTCTCTGTTTTTTTTTTTATATACTATGTTAACTCAATAATCAGCAGAAAATTTAGGAAAACGTTAAGTAGGTAATGCTTTGTCGGATTCGATAAATGTAAGTTTTATTATTTTCTTTGCCTCTCCTGAACCAAAATCGTGTTTTTTTGTGCTCAATAATTTACCGAAAACAGTAAGCTTACATCAAGACATCTGGAGGAGTTTAAAACACAGTAAGGTCGTTTCATGTTCATTCTGAATAATTATATATCCAAAACAGAGCAAATACTAAGTACCAAGGCACCATTATCCAATTATTTCTGAAAAAAGTTATGGTAAATAATTACACTAATAGATAAAAAATATTACAAGATGTTACATTAGGCAAATCATGCTCGAAGACATTGAAAGTATCGATAAATATAAAAATATAAAATTGACTACGTGTTACAATTTAACCAAACGTGTAAAACTTACATTTCTTCTGATTAACTTAAGTTACTAAACATTTGATCAAAAAACTCTTTAGAAAATTGCGTGGATACCGTTAGAATCTACTTTAAAAACTATAGGCATAATTTCGCCTAATCCAGCCCTAGTGTCCCATACATGGTGGCTTACATCCGAAAGCGATTCACCCACATATCTGCGGGAAGATGACAATCGTACCGAGGGAGACGTGATCAGAATCCTCTTCTACCCTATTCCTACAAACGCTCAATAGTTTAAGGTTCTGAGTCCTGTGTTTTACGGGTCAAGTTTTTTGGGATATTCACTCTTAAACAAGCACGCCTAATGCTGAAATATGGGTGAGTTATTGATGGCATTTTTCTTTCGTTTAACAATTGATAAGTAAAAAATACAAGTTTTTACGTATATGTTTTAATACTGAAATGTGTACGTTGTGAAGCAGAAAATGTGCGTACGTTATGCCTTTCAAGCATTCATTGTATTGCCTTTTAAATAATCAATAATCATGACAATATAAAAATTTTGAAGATTTCATTCAACGTTTCGTCAACATTGAATGTACCTCGATGGATGAAGCCGCGGCCACGATTTTATATTTATGTAGGTATAATTAGGTTTAATATATCATTGTTAAAAATAAAGAAAAAACACATATTACGAAAAATTACGCATCTTCATTTTGAAAACTGATTATTTTACGCACCAGATTTAAATGTCCGGGTTAAATTTTCCCCCCAAAAAAAAAAAAAAAAAAAAAAAAAAAAAAAAAAAAAAAAAAAAAAAAAAAAAAAAAAAAAACAAAGAAGGAAAAACTAAACCCTTTCATACACTTCCCCAAATGATCATCTAGTGAATCCACGTTATGCAATTGCACTATATAAGTATTATAAATACAAAACAATACAAGAACAACATGTCAACCTACTAGAGACCAAATGGGAATATAATTCACCGACTCCAGATATTTTCATATCAGAGGGTTCGGCTCTGTGGCATTTCTAATTGAACCTATAAATCCTGCTGATCCCTCAATATAAATATTTAAAAAATCTTTTGTAATCCTACATGTATTTAAAATTACTGCTTTTTGCATTTTTATATACAAATTCTTTGACAAATCTAATATGCTTAAATTTTGAATCAGATTCCTAGGTATTATGCCAGTGGCCGAAATAACAAATGGTAATATTTTTATAGTCCGAGAATGCCAAATTCTTTTAATCTCATTTCCTAAATCTGTGTATTTTCTAATTTTTTCAGAAACAGTTTTTTGATTATTACAGGAATTTGGAATAGCTACATCAATGATATAAGTTATTTTTTTAATTTTGTCATGTAAAACTATATCAGGTCTATTATGACTAATTGTTCTGTCTGTTAGTATAGTTTTATCATAATATATTTTATAAAATTCATTTTCTATAAATGAATTTGGTTCATATTCATAATATGGTACTACATTACGGCAATCAATCAAGTTATGTTTAATTACCAAACTAATCTTACATTTATTATTATTTACTTCAGTTTCCTAAGACTTATTATGATTAAATAGGAAGTTCAAGAAAATGTGAATGATTATTTTCTAATTTATAAACTTACGTTTAGACAAGATTTTTAATTTATAAACTAACGTTTTAATTTATAAACTAACGTTTAGACAAGATTTTTATGCATAGCACAAAGGGTAACAATTATTATAAGCAATAATTGTCAGCCTGAAACACTCATTTACATTGAAAAATCTTCCGAGAAAAGATACTTGCCGCCAACGGGACTTGAACCCGTGTCCTTCTGATTGCCGGTCGGATGCTCTGACCACTGAGCTATGGCGGCTTATCAAATACCCGCCAAATAATTCAATATATACTAGTGTTTCATTCAACAATTACTGCTTATTATTTTTTTTTCCACCTGAAAACAACCAACTTTATTTTTGCGAGAGAGACATTGTTAGTGTTAAATCCCTCGCTAGGTGGCGTCGATACAAATTATGTCTGCATTTATTGGGGAAATACCTAAACTTGCCAAATATTAATTATTATTTTTTTAATTTACAAACTAACGTTTAGACAAGATTTTTATGCATAGCACAAAGGGTAACAATTATTATAAGCAATAATTGTCAGCCTGGTTCAAGTCACGTTGGCGGCAAGTATCTTTTCTCGGAAGATTTTTCAATGTAAATGAGTGTTTCAGGCTGACAATTATTGCTTATAATAATAAAAATGTGTTTTATTCAAATGATAAGTAATTAATAATTGTTATCAATCAAATGTTAAGCCTCTGAATAATAACCATCTTGGCCACCACTTAACCACCATTTTTGTGTAGTCATTTGGATAGGATGTTTTATCGGTATGCCAAGTCCCTCAGGTATTTTATTTAGTCATTGGAAATTCTAGGCCAGGCAACTATTTTCCATATGCAACATAATTTCCAACGTGGGATCTCAAAATATTGTATTTTTAGTTCCACGTTTTTCCAATTTTCTTTAGAAAGAGTTTTCAATAGAAAGAGTTTTCAAAAAAGTGTTTTGATCAGCTGAGGAAATCCGGTAGCCACTAGCAATATTTTGATTTAACGTTTGACGATATTATGATTATTATCCTTGCTAAAAAAGTCATTTCATGAACTATGATTTAAGAAAAAACAGAGCAATTATGTGACCGCAAAATTACCAAATAAAGAACCCAGAGAACTGATTATAGAAAAGACCATTTCGCTGTGTAAAATTTATTCTGTAAAGCCTGTGGAAATGTCAGTTTAAAACTTCGCTGGTAGTTACAACTGCTCGGGCTATCAACCATTTATAAAAAGGAACTTTTTTGCTTTCCTATGATTTTCGGTATGAGCTGGCTCTTGAAGCAACCTATTCCAGTCTCTGCTGGAAGAAAGCCCCCCAAAATTCTTCCCTGCCTTATCGGATTGGGACGTAACACACCACGCAGCTATAAAATATTATGTAATACCCAAACCGAATAACCTACACAGAGAATTTAAATGTAAATTCTTAAACACATTATAACAGAAGTAACTCTATCAGGAATCTTTGAACAGTTGAAAATTATTAATTTACAAATTTCAAGCTATTATTTTCTTAGAAAAATGAAATAATTCAACTTTGTATAAACCACTTATATGATGCGCAAATCCGACCGGTTTCGGAACAAACGTTCCTTCGTCAGGGAAAGCTTATACTAATTTGACAGTTTCGAACAATGTTTTATTATGGTAGGGGTGGAGCCGTTGCTAGTTAATAATGTAGATTAGGTGGGTAGGTATTAGTGTAGAGTGGGTGGGTAGGGGAACAAATCCATGATTGGGCTATATGACAATATTTTTGGTTTGTTGATAATAGATTCATTATTTTAAGGGATTAAATATTATTAAATAAAATAAAAATATTGTCATATAGCTCAATCATGGATTTGTTCCCCTACCCACCCACTCTACACTAATACCTACCCACCTAATCTACATTATTAACTAGCAACGGCTCCACCCCTACCATAATAAAACATTGTTCGAAACTGTCAAATTTGTATAAGCTTTCCCTGACGAAGGAACGTTTGTTCCGAAACCGTTCGGATTTGCGAATCATATAAGTGGTTTATAAAAGTTGAATTATTTCATTTTTCTATAATGGATAACCACACAGAAATAGCTACATTCAAAAAAATATTATTATCTTATTTTTAGACGCTTTGAAGAACATTTAAAAGCTCACGATGGAAATAGGGAGCTGAAAATCATTGCGTTAAAAGTTTTAGACCAAAAGATTATGCTAATTTCATGACTTCAGAGCTAAATCTGGTTTTTGTTACTTTTCAGCACACAGATTTTTTGTTTTCTACCTAAGATTAATGTTTTAGAAAGGAAAGAAAATGTATTTTATTCCTAAAGAATTTTTATTCGGTAGGTATTTAACCATAAAACCCAACAAAACGTATTATTTAGCCAAGTTCACCGTCGGGATGATTATGGGAATGAGGTTTTGATCTCGAGTAAACTATCTTGGTTTATGCTAATAACAATTGAAATATCAGTAAAATGGAATGAAATTTAGGTGAGATCATTATTATTCAAACAAATATTTATTCACCCAGCATTGAGAAAGTTTTGTGATGAGTTTGGACTTCAACGAGTCTCTCTCCCTCGGCATAATCGCCGAACCAATAACTCCACGAATCTTCATTACAATAATGGACTTGCCATTACGCTCTGACCATCTCTTATAACGCCTCCAAGGATCCAAGGATGATTAAGCTGGCTCAACCCAATCAATAACTGACATAGCTTTAAGCATTTGCAATGCCCGGTCATTTATAACCTGAACTATTAATCATTGGTTGGAATAAATTGATTGCACGTAAAACATATTATCAAGTCTCCACTGTTGGTTTAGAGTACCTACTCGCTATCGAGGAGGCGGTGGCAGAAACGATTATTTACCTACGCACTTGTCGCCCGAACAAAAATCAATGGGGAAATGTACCATATTTGTCGACTGAGCTTGGTCACCCGCTGAACCTTGAAGGGCAGGTGTAAGAAAGGATTCTGTTTTATCAGCGATATAATTTCAGTAAAGGATTATGAATTTGTTACAATAATAAAAATCACGATTTATCGGTAGAGTAGGAATGGTCAATAGTAACAAATTCATAATCTAATTGACTTCAAAAAAATCAAAAACAGTTATATGTGTTACGTTATAACTCGTAAAGAGTCGTACCAACAATGTCGAAATATTTGCCGAAGTCATACAATTAAATTCTCCGCTTGATACATAAATATTTTCATTGCTTTGGCTTTTTTTATTCCTCGGCTGTATTATATAGAGATATTGAAAGAAGGGTGAATGCCGGTAACTCCATTAATGGTGGACTGAATGCCGTTGGCGCCAATAAAAAACTGTCAAAAAAAGCGAAGCTAGCAGTCCACAATGGAGTCCTGGTACCTACCCTGATGCATGGCAGTGAGGCATGGAACTGGCAGAGGAAGGATGAAAGTAAACTGAATGCTGTTGAAATGAGATCCCTGCGACGTATGTGTGGTAAAACAATGTATGATCGCGTGAGAAATGTGGATATCCGCAAAGAATGTAAGTCTGATGTAAGCATAATGAGTAAGATTAAGAAAGGGACCCTCAGATGGTTTGGGCATGTAGAGCGAATGGATGAAGAAAGTATTGTAAGAAGAATATACGACGCGAATGTGAATGGTAGAAGAAGTCGGGGACGCCCGAGGATGACATGGCACGATCAAGTGAATCAGATACTTGAGTCGGGCCATGTCAAAAGTCAGAATAATAGAAGAGAATGTATGAGACGATGTATGAATGTGAGTGAGGCAAAGAGTGTGTGCCATGATTGAGTTGTTTAGCGGTCCGTCCTCTCTGCCTATCCCTGCGGGGAAACGGCGTGATGGTTAATTAGTTAGTTAGTTTCGGCTGTATTTAACTGTTATTTTTATATGCAGCGTTTTTTGACCAAACAATTTTTTTAAATTATTTATGATACGCACAACATTAAAAGGTATGTCTTTCTCTTTTGGTCTTTTATAACACCGTTTTGCCAACACTTCTTTCTAAACACCAATTACGGCACACGAGATTATTTATTTATTTATTAATGGACTTACGTCCAATTTACAACAAATAATTACAACAAATTACAGCAAAGTAAAAATTGTAAGGATGAGGATGGTACATGAAAGTGAAGACAAACAGAGAAAATAAAGAAAATAAAGAAAATAGAAGAAAATAGAAGTGTCAAGTCAAGTCAAGACTTTGCAAAAATTAGAGTAAATATAAAATATCTTCAATTGTTTGAAGAGCGACAGAAATCATTTAAGCTAATACCAAAAAAATCAAGGTCTTGACGTGAGTTGACCACTCTACACATCTGGACAGTGGTAAGTTATAACCATGATTAGTCGAGTGCTGATTGAGGAAGGGCAGGTCTTTATTTCTGAGTCTACGGGAAGGTAGGTATATCGAATGTTATGAGTTGTAGTAATGCAGGTAAATCGATTAAACATTTAATAATTTTGAAGAAACAAATTAGATCTGATTTTTCCGACGGTCTTCTAGAGGAGAAAGGTTTAGAGTTTGTTCAATTTCAGCCTACGAGTAATTGCCTCGCTCTAATCCTAGCCTGTAATACAATCTTAACATGTTTTCCAACCTCTTGCTTTTTATATCTTTGATATTTTTGTCATTTCCAATTCTAGAGTCAGTGAAATTTTGGCGACCTCTTTATAAACGCTGTGAGGAGGCGAAAATGAGGGGTAGCAAAAAAGATAAAATATTGAAAATACTCGGCAATTTGCCTTTTAAAATCGCTTTATATATATATGTAGACACAGCACTTTCAGTTGACCTTTTCTTTCAAAACTGTGGTCCTACGCCATGGAAATTTTAAAGAATTTTTATATAATAGTCACATAAATAGGTTGTAAGCAAAAAAAGCAATGTATGAGGGTACGTTATCAGTTCTACGCTCTTTTTACGCTTGACTGGACTGGAGACAAAAAAGGTAAAAAATTCAATGGTTCCAAACCAAATACAACAAATTCATTAGAATTTTGCGTGCGATCATAGAAATCCCTGTTTGTTTTTAATTACCGGCCGAATACCGGCGATCGTTGCTACACTCTAGAGATAAGAGAGATGGCTTTCTCTATCGAATGTGTGTGGATTGAAAAAAGAAAAAGAACGACAATTGGAAATTAATCACTAATTAGACATTATTACTGTGGACGTGGAATGTGTTGTTTAGGAAATACCGTTAGGATAAAATAAAAGGGAAACGACGAACAAAAAACATCAGATTTTATCCGAATATAATAGAATAAATATTTTCAAATATTGACGTGTTATTAAATGTTAATATCACATAAGAGTCCCAACTGCTCCCAACCGTCTAGAGCCAGATGGACTAAGGCATCCACACTTGGGATGTCTTGAGGCTGAAGGTAGTGGGGAGAAGAAGGAGACGGAGAAGAGTTAAGTGGAGGTGTACTTATCTATTAAGATGCGGTCACCAAACATGGCAAGACCATTTCAGGCAGTGTTGGCCTTTACCAAGGCGATGCCGAAAGTATCTGCAACGGGGAAACGTACCATATTTTTCTTCTGTGCTCGATCGTCCACTAAACCTTGAAGGACCAGATGTAAGAAAGGATTCGATACCAATATTTCGAATTTTGTTGCGATAATAAAAATCACGTTTACAAATTAATGGTATATAATTAAATAAAATGTTCGCCCTAGAAGGTGGTTATTTCAAAAATACATTCGAATATTAAAATGTTTCGATTTTGTTCATCACTGGTACAAATGTGTACGAATACATTTTTTGGCGTTTATCGCGGACACACATTGCGGATTCCGGGATGGCTTTGTGTTGTTTTCGGGGATAAAAAGATTTTTCCTGAATAATAAAATTGGATGGCCGATGGTAATCCGTCCGGGCAGTTCATTACTAAAACAGAACGTGTCCGTTGTTAGCGGAACTTTAAAAATCTCACAAAAGAATATACGATGGAGGCAGGGGTGGAGCAGAGGCGGGAGAGAAGTTTATCTATTTGACTCGTAGACGAACGTGAAAACTTCCCACAGTGGATACAAACAAATATATACCTAAGTTTCAAATAATACAACAACAATTTTGTACAAACCTCAAATTTTATGAAAAATTTTGGCTCATGAAATTTTTTTAACTTCAGATAAAATATTTGTCAATAAAATTAACTCCATTCATTTCCAGGTCAAAAAAATTAAGATTTGCAAATTTAACACACCGAATGTAGTGAATATCACAATAGAATGTAGTGAAAATCACAATCTTTTAAGCTTACTTTTTATTTTATTATGTTAATATTATTCTTCTTTTTTTATTTTTTTTATTTCAAACCAAGATTTGTGATCTTTACGAAAAACGTAAATTGCTAGTTAAGTATTTCAAATATTTCAATATCTTCTGCACAATTAAAAGAGCATTCACCCAACTTAACTTTTCTAAGCAACGTGTCTTTATAAATAGGTAACTTTTTTTACAATTTACGACGTGCTACGCCTATCTAGGAAATCCTGTGTTGAGAGCAGGCGATTTAAAACATAAGCAGTTTATAATAAAAAATACAAATAAAGAAATAACAACAACAAAAACTTTGGAATCTTTGGTTATATTATCTGTCTTGGCTGACGGTCCAATGCTTAATATTTGATTTATATTCATTTTTTCCCTGCTTTTTATAGCTGTGGCCAAGATGTTAGGTTGGTATTAATTTTTTTCTTCGTGCAACTGACAAATTAATTGTTCTTAAATTATGTGCTTCATTAAGCATCCATTCTTGACAACACTGTAGACTTTGCAGTCGAATTCTCCATTCCGTAAAATAATAGCAGGTCTAAAATGGCCTGTTCATCATCATGCACTTACTATATGTGAATCGCACCATAGATTACCTAAATCAAATTACTTGTCCATTAGAGGAAGCTAAAAATAATCTATCAATAAGCTTTGAAGCAATCCACTTTAAAATATGGAGATAAAATCACGTCTCTTACTCTCAGCTAAAATGACGAAGGTGTTATCAAAATAATCACCTACACCACTCTGTAGTATCGTGGAAGTGAACACCGTCTATAAAGCTTTTAGATTTTCATATTTTCATAATTGAGTTTATCGAGAATTTATAAATTACCCGCTGTGTAAGTTTTTTGAATATTTTTTCGTGATTACGCTACCCCCGCACTGTATAAATTATTCAAGTACGAACATCCCTTGTAGCTTATAACCTAAATTCATTCCCTTTTCAATCTGTGATAATATTAAAATCAAATTTAATAAAATGGTGTCGGTGGTTAATGTGGAGGATTTATGCGTAACAACTTATCATAATTAAGGAATTTTGTGGTTTTCTAAAAACAATCTTTACATTCTATTTAATAAATTACAATAATTTAATTGTTTTCATAACATACTTATGTGTAATCGATATAAATTGGTAGATACTAAAAAAAACTACATTGTTTTCGTGTTTAATTTCAAAGCAAGCATTCCATGCTAGAATGGACGGTTACCTCGAGAGTGTTTTCTCTTGGGGTAAAAATAATCTCGTTGAATTTAATGTTTCAAAGACCCAATCTTGTCTGATTACGTCTAAAAGGGATCGAAATGAAAATCTAGTCGCTTTCAACGGAAGCAATCTTCCGAACAGGCCCTCCATTGATATGCTTGGTGTAACCCTAAGTGACCAGCTGAGGTATGGGGGCTCCATCGAAGCCAGAGTAAAGTTAGCCTCCCAAAAACTGGGCGTACTGTACAGGGCCGCAGATACTTTAATAGTACACAACTGCTAACCCTGTACAAATCGTAAGTGCGCCCCACGGTTGAATTTGGCAGCCACCTCTGGTCTGGAGCTCCAAAATACCTGAAAAATACCCTCGACTCTGTGCAGAAACGGGCGGTCCGTTTGATAGATTCTCCCATCTTAACAGACGGATTGCAATCTTTAAAGCACAGGCGTCGGGTGGGAATGCTATCCTTGTTCTACCGGTATTACAATGGAAGATGCTCCGAGGAACTAGCATCATTGATCCCTTCGGCACCGGTGCATAGTCGGGAAACACGCCAAACGCGTGCCCAACATTTGTACACTGTTGACATTTGTCACATGAGAACGGGTCGTTTCTTCGACTCGTTCTTGTGTTCAACAGCTCGGCTGTGGAATGATTTGCCGGCCTCTGTGTTTCCTCCTTCCTACAACATGGGTCTCTTCAAGACCAATGTTCATTCCTTCCTCTCCTCAAAAAGACCCTCCACACAGCATCCCAGATGACATAGGCCCTGAGGGAAATTATTTTCCTCAGGGCCTCCTGTGTGGAGTTAATGTAAAAAAAAAAAAAAAATGTACTTAACTGTGTGCGGAATTATATTTACGTACATCTTACTAACCACTGGAGAAAATGACTCTTCGAATTGGCCATATTTTCGCCAATTTGAAAAGATATTTTAAAATTATTTTTTATTTAAGCACTCTTTTTAGGGTGAATTACCTAATTAAAAAATATATATTTATAAAGTTCTCGCTTCTTATGAACTTCGATAATTACAAGGCTAAAGTAGTTTCACAGTTTAACAGGAGATGTCTCGCGTTTATTTTTAATTATTGTTATTGAAATCACTGATATATGTTTTCTTACAAATCATTTATCGTGTTTCCATGTTAAAAAATGCATGTTAGCATTTAAATTTATATCTGTGAACTAGCTGACCCGACAAACGCTGTTCTGCCATATAAATTATTTCTAATGAATATTTTGGTTTTTAAGTAAAAAAATCACGAATGTATTGTAAGTGTATGGGGATGGGATCCATGACAGAAGGAGGAATGGAGCACTGTAGTTGATGACCGTCGATAAAAACAAAAAACACCAACTAAGAAAATGAAATAAAGAAAATCAATGTGAATTTCGAAGGGCAATTGAGTGTACGATATTTTTGTCAGTCCGTCTTTAGCTAACACCAATAAGCTCGAAGGTTTGCCCACGCGAGAACATGATGTCGAATGAAATATCAAAATAACGCACACTTCTCGTGAATGAGGCGGTCGTAGCGCCATCTGTCATTCAACAACATAAATAATTTCGTTCTGTTTGAAATACGAAAGACGGTTAAATTTGTTCATACAAAAATACTAAAATCGGGAATAAAAAATGGGAGGGTGGGGGTATGCGGGTTTAAATTTGGGATTATAGGTATTTTTGATGCCAAATTTAAAAAAAACTTTTTTTTTTTTTTAAACTTAAATTTTTTTTCTGGAGACAGGCACCCTAATCACCTAGTGGTATGAAATATACTTTAAAACTTATTCTCATACCTACCAAATATACATAAAAAAATCATAAAAATCGGTCAAGCCGTTTCGGAGGAGTGCGACCACAAACACCGTGACACGAGATTTTTGTATGAAGAAGATATCAACTAGAGAAGATCAACATAGACAACATAGAGAAGTCATAATATTTAATACTGCTCGAAATAAATACAACATACGGTATTTTAAAAGTAAATAATATGCAGAATTCCAGCCTTTATAAATTCTAAAAAATAATAGAAATAAACTTTTAAATATAGTTGCATTCAATGACTCTCTAACATTTTAAGATGGAACATTTAACCTTTAACATTTAACATTTTAACATTTAACATTTTAACCAGAGAAAACCAGAAATATGTCATTTTTAAATCAGACTTTAGACGTATTGACTCTTTTCCACAAAAAATTGTAAATGGATTTCGAAAGATTGTTCTTTTATCTAGCATTCGCATGTTTAAATTTTGAGAAAAAATAAGATTTATTAAATTTTCAAAAAAGATTTTGTTTTATACCACACCCATTTCAAATCATATAATTATGCAGTAAAATAAATCAATACATTATCTATGTATCGCATGTTTTAGAATTTTAATTTTAGTTTAAATAAAATTATTAAAAAATACATACATGCATGTGTTTCTTGATTAAAATTGGTCCGTTTGTGTATTTATTTGCGCACTTACAAACTAATATATTTCAAATGTTTTTAACATTCTTATATAACTTAGACATTATTGAAAAATGATAAATACCTACTTATAATCAAAAAATAATTACAGAAAGTACGTTATTTTAATAGTTTTATCATCACGCCTTTCAGTATTTTTGGATGTACGTATAAATTAAAGCAAATTTGGAATGAAATAAAATCGATGATGAGTTATAATTTTAAAACGCTGGTACTGAGAATAATTAATCTTTCTCATTGTAACCGCCCTGCATGATCGTAAGAACAACTTTCGATGAAATGTGGATTTTCTTATTCTTCTCCATATTAAAATTCGGCGGAATGATTTTTTTGAGTGCGGACGGAAAATTCCCCACCGAAAACTTAAAAATTTCCTTACGCTCAAAGTTGAAATTGATCACATTGCGGAACTTCAGTGGTTTATATGTATTATTAATATATCTATTTTTTAACTCAGTCACACAGCCATTTTTTTAAAATGGCATTGTTTATTCGAATATTTATTTACATTTTAATAAACAAAATGCCATTTTAAAAAAACGAGTGTGTTTTAGACCACACAACTGAAGTAAAACTTCACTAACTTATATCTCCCTCTCAACTTCCGTTCGTCTCGCCCGACCGTTCGCCTCACACTTTTCATAACGCTCTCGTCACTCTCGGCCGACCGTTCGCCTCGCGCGATCACACTTTTCGTAACGCTCTCCTTACGCATTCACTAGCTTTCTCCCCAAGTCAGCAGATTGATTTCCAGTAATTAAATAATAATTACGAGTAGTTAGGCATATTGACATTGGTCGGGGGAGAATTTCTTTAATTAATATAATGGCTTTGTCCTTGAAATCAGACCATTTCGATGAGCAGACCGTCTTGCAAAAATAGAAAATTAACGAAAAAAGAAACTCTTATGAAAATTCTGTATTATTACCCCCGTAATAATTTGTTTTGCTCTATTTTTGTGAGATATTACTTCAAGGGAGCGTAGGTCAAAATAGTGGACGTTGATAAGTAATAACGATAACAAATAATAGCGTGTATCGAAATATGCCTAGAGAAATACCCTTCGACCAAGTATATCTGGACAAGACGTGTGTGTCTTAAAATGACACCAGAACCAAGAATTTTGAAGAAAACATTTATCAAAAAGAAAGTTCGTTATGTCAGTTAAAAGATCTAAAAAAGCATTGGTTTAACCTTTTGTTGGTCTGCATGGAACAAATTTGTTCTCCAGAAAGTTCGCGGCAATGAAATCACCAGCTTTGAGTAGTCCTTTATTAAAACAAATAAAATGAGGCAGTTAGAAATATTTTCGGTTCGGGCTATCGCGTGCTTTATTATGAACAATTTAATCAGTTGGATTAAAAATATATTGGTAACATATAGAATATAGGCTTTGAAAAAGTAAGCTTTTATAAAATTATATTTTTGAATGTAGCTATTACTTTGTGGTTATCCATTATAGAATAATGAAATAATTTTACTTTGTATAAACCACTTATTTGATGTGCAAATCCGACCGGTTTCGGAACAAACGTTCCTTCGTCAGGGAAAGCTTATACTAATTTGACAGTTTCGAACAATGTTTTATTATGGTAGGGGTGGAGCTGTTGCTAGATAATAATGTAGATTGGGTAGGTAGGTATTAGTGTAGAGTGGGTGGGTAGGGGAACAAATCCATGATTGGGCTATATGACAATATTTTTTGTTTGTTGATAATAGATTCATTATTTTTAAGGGATTTTTTAATTTCCAAGGCTTCTAAGTTATCTAAACGTTTTCCTTTATGATTAATATGAAGAATATTTATCCCTGAATTTTTTTCAAAACTATGGTTATTTTCAATGATATGGTTAGCAAACTCAGAAAAATTATTATTATTAAGACACCTTAAATGTTCTTTGATTCTGATTTCAAAATTACGAGTGGTTTTTCCAATATAAAATGAGGGACAATCATTGCATTTGAGTTTATATATTCCGGAATTAGTCAATTTATGGTCTTTATCTTTAGTATTTCTCAAAAAATTACCGATATTATTTCTTGTATAAAACGCTGGTTTAATATTAGAAGGAAGATTTTTGCAACATTGAACTGAAAAATTATTAATATACAAAATTTTACGCCATTCTTTATCATTAATATTATTAGAATTGTATAGATATTTATTTTTTGAAATTTTGATAAGTTTTTTATTTAGGATGTTATCAATTAATTTTGGTTCATATCCCTTATTTATAGCAATTTGTTTTATTATTGAAAGTTCAGAAAGGAAATTATTATTAGACATTGGGACATTTACTAAGCGGTGTATCATGGAATGGAAGGTGGAGTGTTTTTGTGAGACAGGGTGGTTGGAGGTCCTATGAATTACTATGTCAGTGTATGTTGGCTTGCGATATATACTAAAATCGATTTTATTATTTATAATAGATAAAGTTAAATCCAAAAAGTTTAATTTTTCATTGCCTATTTCTATCGTAAATTTTATTTGGTTATGAAAGGAATTTAAAAGGTTAAGAAAGTTGTTGAGTTGACGTTCAGATCCTGTCCAAATGACGAAGATATCATCCACATATCACTATTTTTGAAATAAATACAGGGATAAATATTCTTCATATTAATCATAAAGGAAAACGTTTAGATAACTTAGAAGCCTTGGAAATTAAAAAAATCCCTTAAAAATAATGAATCTATTATCAACAAACAAAAAATATTGTCATATAGCCCAATCATAGATTTGTTCCCCTACCCACCCACTCTACACTAATACCTACCTACCCAATCTACATTATTATCTAGCAACAGCTCCACCCCTACCATAATAAAACATTGTTCGAAACTGTCAAATTAGTATAAGCTTTCCCTGACGAAGGAACGTTTGTTCCGAAACCGGTCGGATTTGCACATCAAATAAGTGGTTTATACAAAGTAAAATTATTTCATTATTTTATAAAATTTTTCGTTATTTCTTATGTGTTTGTATGCGGTGGTGAAATGTATGCTTACGTACTTGGAAGCGATACCGTGTTGCCAGCTCCACTCTACTACGAGCTGGTATTACAGTATACTTCAAAATGGTTGTAGATTTCAGTTCCTTGCGTAATCGGGCGTGCTCGGATAGGAACTGGTTCCTAAAAAGCCTGTTCTTCGAATGCACTGTCATCCAGTGATCGCCAGTCACTTAATTATTATTTATACTACTGTTTGTTTATTATTATGTTTTATTTATATTGTAGCTTGTATGATTGCTTTTATACCTACACAATTAAAGGAACTAAAATGATTTATTTTATGTTAATTTTACAAGGTACCTTAACCGTACCTTATCTTTCTTATCATCTCCTTTTCAAATGAATTGCATAATACGTTATTTCAAATGAAAAATCAACACATGTTTACTACAACATTATTATGAATTAGCTTCCTACAATACAAATATAATATATTAATATACAGGGTGTTAAGGGACGTACTTGACTTACTTTAACCAGTGATTCCTGACATTATTTGGAGTAAAAAATGTAAATGAAATTTTGGTCTCCGAGGAAATTTTTGATGTTTTTTTTGTTTATTTTTTCTACAAAAACATAAAAAATGATAGGTGTTGGACAGTTGGAGGCGGGATGAGGGGTTGATTTGTTACTCGGCTGAGTGATCGGTGATGATTTGCGGAAGAATTTTTTTTTGTTTGAATTTGGAGAAAAAATTATTTAAAAAAAAAAACTCGTCAAAAAAAGTCACCGGAGACCAAAATTTCATTTACATTTTTTACTACAAATAATGTCAGGAATCACTGGTTAAAGTAAGTCAAGTACGTCCCTTAACACCCTGTATAATATATATTCGCTAACCATATCATTGAAAATAAACATAGTTTTGAAAAAATACGGGGATAAATGTTCTTCATATTAATCATAAAGGAAAACGCTTAGGTTGTTTACTTAGAAGCCTTGGAAAGAAAAAAATCCCTTAAAAATAATGAATCTACTATCAACAAACAAAAAATATTATCTTATAGCCCAATCATGGATATGTTCCCCTACCCACCCACTCTTCATTAATACCTAGCAACGACTCCACCCCTACCATAATAATACATTGTTCCCATCCATATTTCGTAACTGTCAAATCAGTATACATTTGCCCTGAAGAAGGAACGGTCGTTCCGAAACCGGTCGGCTTTACTCAAATATATAAGTGGTTCAAACAAAGTGAAATTGTTTCATTTAGCTTCCTTCAACTTAGTACTCATTATTTGTAAGAAACATTAATATATCTTAGAGTTTTGTCTAATATTGGGCTATTTTTATTATTTAACCTCAACCTAGCGATAATAATATCACGTGAGAAAACGATAAACAAATATATACATATAAATTTTGATTTATAAACATGATCATAAAATTATGTAAAAGGTGAAAAGTGCGGAGTGATTTATTTATTCGAAATAAAGAAAATAATGTTATAATTATGAGATAAAAGGCATCAACAATAATATTGTTAATAATACGACTCGAATGGGTAAGGAAGATATCAAATAATTAGCAATGCAAACAAGTTGAGATGGAACGTGGCGACATAGCGAGTAGCCGACAAAGCAGACGCGCATGTATTAATAAATGTATGTATATAGAAGACAAGAAATATGTGTCTATTAGTGCCTGGTACTCCATTATTCTCCCCGCATACCTCCCCCCCCCTCCCTTCCCCCCGCCTCCCTTCCCCCCTTAGTGTCACACGGTATTTTTTATCACATAAATGTACGTAACATCCATCTACAATAAACATATTTTTGACATCGTTTTTTCCTATTACCTGAATGCAGTTGTCCATGAAAATTATTTGTTTCTAAAATCAGTTAGAACCTAAGCATTCCTAATAAATTGTACAGCGCCCTTGAGGTGATTTTTCACAAAAACGGCGCTTTATAAATTATCCAATTATTATTATTATTATTCTTTACTATTCTGGATTTTACTATTTTAAAATTAGAAATACTCAGAAGGTCATAGAAAAAAAGGGACCACGCAAATTTGATTATTAATAGGGACGACAGAGAAACCCAAAAAAAATAGTGGTAAAAAACATGGCATAAGTTAATTCAAACATTCCGAAGAGAAAATAGCGGAGCTCCAGAAAGAATTTTAAAATATTTAATTAAATGAAGACAATATTAGCGAATCTCAATCGAAAATCTGAAAACAGAAAAATCAGAAAAAGGTAGTGGCACCGCTGGGACTCGAACCCAGGACCTTCTGCTTATATGGCAACAAATCTACCAACTGAGCTAGGGTGTCTGTATCAAATTTGGTCACTTTTAACTGTATCATACTTTGACTAAGCACTGCCAACATTTTCTTTATTTTTCTTAACGCACATAGTATTGGCTGCTATTTTTTTTATATATGATTGCAAGATTCAAACCCGAACTGAATGCTATCGAGATAGTGTCTGGATAAATTTCTTATCCATTTTTTATTTAGAGCTGTTGCCATATAAGCAGAAGTTCCTGGGTTCGAGTCCCAACGGTGCCTTTTTCTAATTTTTCTGGTTTCAGATTTTCGATTGAGTTTCGCTAATATTGTCTTCAATTAATTGAATATAACAATTTGAGGTTTTACTCATAAAAATTTAAAAATAAAAATATTTATTTATTTATTTATTTTATTTAAACGCCCATAGGGCTTTTACATAGAATGCAGTACATTTTTTTTTAATTACAGTGTAAAGAATGGGTTTACAAAAAACAAAATATAGGTTAGAAAAAATATAAGGGTTAAAAAAAAATAAAATAAAAAATTTAGGTTACATAAAATATAAGCGTTAGCAAAATACAGGTAACATAAAATATAAGAAACAAAATATAGTCCATAAAATATAGTAGTTGACATAAAGTAGGTAATGTTTAAAATTTGTGTTCTCATTAGTTTATGGGATATGTAGAAATAAATAGTTGGCACATATGGCGTTTGAAATTTGCTAAGTTCAAATTATTGTCAAATACATCCAGATTGTTTAAGTATTTGTTACCAAGACTATGCAAACGTTGTATTGGAGAATGTAAATCATAGTTCGAATGAGATGTACGTATATAAAATGTCAATGTTTGTCTAGTTGTTCGTGTAAGTACATGTAGATTTATTAATTGCAGGAGTTCACAACTGTCGAATTTAGAGTTTAATAATTTTAATAAAAAAGTTAGGTCGTTTATTTTTCGTCGGTTTTCTAATGTTGGAATATTTAAAGTATTCATCAATGACGGGTAATTTATGTGCTCTAAAGGGATATTAAGTTTAAAATTTACAAAACGTAGAAATTTTCTTTGAATTCTTTCAATAGTAATATTAATCCAAGACTTACAGAAAAGTCAATAGATGTCGCATATTAAATATAAAATGGACAAGAAATTTATCCAGAAACTATCTAGATAGCATTTAGTTCGGGTTTGAATCTTGCAATCATATATAAAGATAGCAGCCAATAATATGTGCGTTAAGAAAAATGAAGATATTGTTGGCAGTGCTCAGTCGAAGTATGATACAGTTAAAAGTGATCGAATTTTATATAGACACCGTAGCTCAGTTGGTAGAGCTGTTGCCATATAAGCAGAAGGTCCTGGCTTCGAGTCCCAGCGGTGCCAATAGCTTTTTCTGATTTTTCTGTTTCAAGATTTTCGATTGAGTTTCGCTAATATTGCCTTCATTTAAATAAATATTACAATTTTAGGTTTTACTCATAAAAAGTTAAACATAAAAATATTTTATATTTTGTTTATTCCTTTCATAGTTAAATACCAAAAATGGGAGCCTCTTACTAATATTTTATTAAATTAATACAGTAGCTTTTTTTTAAAACGATTTATTTTTTTGGCAAAATGTCGTTATTAGTTCATTCATTCATATTCCACAGTCAACACATTTGAGACAGGGGAGTAAAATAAGAAATGATTTTTTTATAAAAAGTAAGACAAACATTCCCGGGTTACGAATAACCTGACGATATTTGAAAATATCTTACTACCATCACAGTAAGCTGAAAATGTTGCTTGATTCGTGTTAGAGGACTTGCTAGTCGAGGAATTGAACACAAGACCCACAACGAGGCCATCTCAAAATTCAATGACTTTAAAACTAATAAATATTAAAGTGAATTGAAAGAAGTATATTAATATTTTTTTGTAGATGTGTGAATTATTAAGAACGCTTAAAATATTACAATATAGTATAATATCAACACGTTTAAAAAAAATCATAATAATTTGTGGAAAACTTGTGTATTTCAAATAGTTTTATTTTACACATATAGAAAAACTTTTATAACTTTACTGTAGTACTTGAAGAGATATGCTTGTGATAAAAAAAATAATGAAGTTGAATTTGCAATAATGAACATAATTTTTAAACATGCGTCATAAAACAAAACAGGTTTTGTTTCTAGTCGTATGCAAAATTCGTTTCAAGATATTATTTAATAAACAACCTCATTATTGATATTTATTGAGTGATAGTGATAGCGAACATAATGGTAAGACCACATGGTTTATAGACCACATGGTTTATAGATATATAGTTTATAGACCTATATTGACATCGAATTGTGGTTAAACTAACTCACCAAAGATATCTGCAGCAAATCACGGTTTTTAATAAACAACACAATTTGCAGACTCGTACATACATACCTATGTTTAAGTGAATGTACCTTTTTAAAAATAAATTTAAATCATTAAAGGTATTCCTTAATAAATTGTAGACAACGAAAAATCATATTTTTATTGTAAAAGTTAAGTGACATGCATTTTCACCGGTTTAGACGTATTGCTGTAAAGCTACTTTAACCCTTTTTAACCAGAGTCATTTTAAAATGAGGTGAAATTTGAAAGTTTTTTACTAAGTAACTACTGAACCAATTTATTTGCGGTTTTCACAACTAATTAAGTGAACCCTTCCTAGCAACACTGATTTTTTTTGGTTGCGTTGGCTGCATTGCGACGCACTTCATATCGTAAACAATAATCGTTGATCACACCTTTTGAAAAGCTATGATCCGAGGGAATTGCAGTATTAAAACGGACAAAGTAATTATGTTTTTTTCATATATTTTTCCGTTTTTATTTACAGTATTATAATGAAAATACAACAAAAACATTGATATTATATTTATTTTAAGCATCCTAAAGTATCGTGTTATTTCAAAACGACACTAGTCGTTTGAGGTTATACAATCAAAAGCACACATACGAGTACACTTTTCAAATATTATGACTATTTTATCTGATAACATATTATTATATTCATTTTATATGTGTTTTGGTGAGAAGAACATATCAATAATACTTTCAAGTTATAAGTAGACACAATATTGTCTTTAATTGATGTATTTTTTGTGAATATTCTTTGCAGGATATGGTCCATTTTCATACAAATACGTCATTTACTAAACTATCAGTTAAAAAAATACTCAAAAAAAATGTAATATTTCAAGTACACATAATCATATGTGCATTATAATATGCTAGCCTGAGGTGTGTAAATAACCCCAGACCCTCTGGGCTCAATACCCAAGAAATTATGATTATGAAAAAACTCTACTTGCGCGAACAAATATATCACAAATGGCACAAAGAGAAACTCCAGGGAAAATAACAAATCCACCAATCTTGTTTTGTAGATATTGATGCTTGGAGGCCTCCGTGATGTCATCCAATCAATAATTAAATTCAGTCAATGCAATCCTTAGGTGACTTGATAATTTGCACAAGAGTGAAATTTGTCAATCAATACACAAACTCATAAGTTTTTACAATGATGAAAATTTTCCCAGAAACAGTGTCAGTTATTTTCTTGTTTTAGATTTTATTTTTAAAAAACAATCAATTTAGGTGTCTCTGTTAATTCCAAGGAGTGAGTAAGTACCATATTTGTGATATATATTTATTTAAATTTACGAACAAACAAAACATATTGCAATGCGTAGCCAATATGTTATTTAGTTTTTTTATATCTGTAGGAATTAATTTGAATGCGAAAGGGTTAAGAAAAAAAGGGAGAAAAATATTTTTATTAATTCTACAACACGACATGTTAGGGAATAAAAAAACCATAATATCTAACATTAACCAGATTTCGCAAGTAACAAAAGATTTATAATTATCATATAGTTGAGCTCTTTATTTGTCATCTTAATTTTAATTGGTCATTGGTACCGAAAAAAACATTATGCTGAAATATATCAAAAGGATAATAGAATAGAACGCTTCACATGTGGGTTTAAAGTTTCACTTAAATTACCGCAATAAATCTGGGGTTACAAAATTTCAACATGAAGTTACAACATAAAATCTAGGGATCCAGACTTTTGAATCGATCGTAATTTTAATCCTTCGATGTAATTTTTTCATTATATACAGGATAAAGTACGGGGATAAAGTGCATTAACTTCGGGAAGTGATTCTACATGATGGTACGAGTAAAAAAGTTAAATAACTTTTTTCGAAATTCCGACATTTTTTTCCCACACAAAAGGACGTACCTACTAAAAATCCTTAGTGTGAGGTACGATCTTACTTGCTGAGAGCCTGCCGGGCGCCAGATACGATTGTGATTGGCCCGTATCGTAACAGCGGAAAATAATAAATCTGGCCACACACGCCGGACAAATTTTATCTTTTTACCTCATAACTACCCCTAAAAGTTAGAATTTCGAAAAAAGTTACTTATCTTTTTTACTTGTACTATCATGTAGAATCACCTCCCGAAATTAATGCACTTTACCCCCGGACACCCTGTACAAAGTGATTTTTGGGATGAAATATGAAATGCACCCTTTGGCCGCCCTGTGCGACGCCTGGTTGGGAACCATTAAATTGGTCAGATTAAATGTGTTATTGCATCCCGAAAGCAGGAACTTTTTTACATTAGCTCCACACAGAAGGCTCTAAGGAAAATAATATCCCTCAAAGCTTGTTTCATCTTTGGGGATGCTGTGTGGAGGGTGTTTTTGTGGAGAGGAAGGCGTAAACATGAGCCTTGAAGAGACATATGTTGTAGGAGGGACGAAAAACAGAGGCCGGCAAATCGTTCCACATCCGAACTGTTGAACTCACAAACGAGTCATAGAATCGACCCGTTCTCATGTGACAAATGTCAACCGTGTACATACATATATATGGGGCGCGTGTTTGGCGTGTTTCCCGACTTTGCACCGGTGCCGAGGGTATCAATCTTCCATTGAAATACCGGTAGAACAAGGACTGCATTCCCAACATCAAATGTACAAAATAATCAAATTGTAATTCTTATTTGAACTCAATAAAACATTACCATACTGGCCATGCAGTTTGTTGGGCATATTTCTGACATTTAACAGATAATCTCGGATTATCTGTTAAATGTCAGAAATATGTTTTGTGGTTTCTTATTTATTTATTTATTTGAGACACAAACAGGATATTAATACAACATTTTTGTGGGTAGTATATAAAAAATTAAAATACAAATATAAGTATCCCTAGATTAATGTGTCTGCATTATTCACATATGTTCTTTCACAGAAGCAAACTCTTGAAAAACAACGCAAGTATTATTTATACATAACTTGAAAACTTAAATACAAAATTGAAATACACAATAATAATAAGTATACAATATTTATAAAGTATTTACTGAAAAGTATCTAATATAACAACTTTTTTTTTTTTTTAAGTGCACAAATTGTGGAGATATTTTTTGAAATATGTTATATTATTTGCAAAAATATCTATGGAACTGTGTATTTTAACAAGATCGTTGTATGACCTTGACATTCTAGATATAGGATTAAAATATCCAGTATTATTTGTAATAATTTCAGTCCAAAATATGTTAAGGGTTCTTGTAGATTTGGGCCTGGCGTATAACTTGATTTGGTTGACTAAGTTACTGTCTACACGATTATTCACAATTTTATAGAGCATTAAGAGGTCATTTATGTTTCGTCTTTTAACTAGACTCTCTAATTTAAAATATGTAAGTCTTTGTTCGTACCCGTCTAGAAGATGGTGGACACCTGATCGGTAAGACAAAATCCGTGTAAATTTTCTTTATATATATACCGAGATAAAATTATAAACTGCGCCATGCAATGCTAATGCCGCCATGCTAAGTCTTTATTATTTTATATTTATAGTTCATTAAGAATGCACTGGACGTCGTGGAATAATATTATTACTCAGCCAACGTCAAGTAAAAGCGGTCTTGCAGTTCGTTAGCGTTCGAGACAGAAATTAATACTTTTAAGCAAACCGAAGATAGGAACGTACTTGAATAAAGACTTCCTTATTCTTTCTTAAACACCAGTAAAATTAGTTCATCTGTCCCATGAAAAAGTCGCAAATAAATTTAGAGGTTAACTAAGTGTATTTTTTCTTGAGGACCTATTTTCGTTTCCGAGCTGTTTCATGAGTATTTCCTTTTCATCTTTAATAATATACCTATAAAACAAAGTCGGATTAGTTACAACGTTTATAACTTAAGAATGGCTGGACTGATTTTTATCATCTTTTATTTGTTGGATTTGTCTCCACTCTAAATAGCAGAATAACTATTAAAACATCGGAAAATTTCACGAAAAAAATATGAAGAAAATTCTTTTCCTCACACATTTTGTATGGAACGATTTCTCACATTTTGAAAAGCTGCACGAATATCGTGATAAATATAATATTGAATACTGAGCGAATTTGAAAAATTCAGATTCGCTGGTTATTTTGCTTTTTTTTCTCAAACATATAATGCTTTCCTTCTCTCTTACACACTAAATGTTAATTGTCGAAAATGAGGCAAACGGTGAACGTATGTCTGCACCCCTCCAAAGGAAAAATACAAAAATTATAATAAATCTCCCTCACGCTTATAAAGAAAATGAAACGCAATTCCCGTAAGTAAGAGGAAAAGTAAGAAAATCACAAAAAATATAAATCCGAATACAACGCCACCTCTGATACTGACAAAAACAAAACACGAACAGTTGCGCATCCATAATTGCTTCATTGTGTAATTTTAAACATAATAAAAAAATTTAATTTAATTCAGCTAATAAGTTAACACAATAGTTTTGATTCTGAGGAGGTACGAGGTTCTCCGGGTCAGCTAGTTGAAAAGAAGTTGTTGAAGTGGTCGATTGCCCGCTTAAAGTATACTTGGAAGCTTTCAAACCCTACGCAATTTATTAGAGAATTATAAAAGATTTGAAATAAGTCAGGGTTTTACAGTCTCTAGGCACTTTGATCACTCAATGTGAAATAACTTAAGGGCATGACGAAATGTTGAAAAAGCAGTGCATTAAGTAATTATGCTGTGTTGACAGATTAAAATAAGTCAGTAATTCATCGTCTGTCATCACGTGTTGATTGGCATAATATTCATAAAAGCGCTGCATACGTAAGATATACATACCAAATATATATGAATATTGGATAAATGCAAATAATGGCTATCGTAAGAGTAAGTGAAGTAAATGTTTCAGAAGAAATAAAAATTACCTCTTCTGGATTAGCTACACCTATGCTTCGAAGGTATTTAACGACTGCACCAGTAATATTTTTAAACACTATCGTAGTTTAATGGATTACAGAACGTAAAACCATGTAGTCTGTCCTAGATATTGTAATTTTCCACCAATGCTAAAAAGTATTTGAGCATTAAAATAGTTTGCACCTTCACAGAACACCGTGGTGTTAATTAAATGCATCGAAGGCTTACATTCTTACATACCGGGCACATACGGATATTATCAGCACCTGTATGCATAATTTGCATACTAATTAGATTATTTTGATAACCCCTATTTCAGCAGTTTCCATTTATAACCCAAACATTCCTTTTTATCTAAGCTATATAACGCAAAATACACCATCCATGATTCAACCACCAAAGAAGACAAGAAACAAAAATGTTTTTTCTTTCAAAAAGTGAAAATTTCTTTAGCACCGTTGTGAATTGAATCTCGATAAAAAAAATAGCGACACTAAAAATAGATAAACAACATACATCTATAGGTTTTAGCCTGCGAAAGAAGGAGATAATATAATCGGTCCTATCTTTGTGCAGTGCTTCGTAGACTCCCCCTTTTTTTTTATAGTATCTATCGCAAAATTTGTACATAATGTATTTTTAAATTATATTATATTAAGGTACATTATTATTTTTTTTTCACAGTCCTCCTCACTAGGGTTTCCTGTTCTGAGGCGGCCTGTAGTTTTTCCAAATTTGTATTTAGTATCCAGTTGTCTTTACATGGTCTCAGTATGTTTGATAGTTCTTTTTCACTTTGTTCTCTCAACCATATTTTTACTTTTGTTTTAAATTTATTTATTTGTTATTTTTTTGTTTGAGTTGGTAGAGCGTTGTATAATTTTGTCGCATTGAATTTCATATTTCTTTGTGCAAAAGATGTTTTCAAACTGGCTGTAGCTAGAATATTCTTGTCTACTTTAGTTTTCCAAAGGTTTCACTTCTACTGCGTATGAATTACAAACTCAGTTTTATTTATCGAATTTTCGGTGTTCCATACTTATGTAACTTTTCGATATAAAATACGAAAATAATAATTACATAAAAAATCGAGAGCTGGGTACATAAATATTTTTTTAGATCCTTTGGTAATTCTATCCAACATAATAATATTACTTGTCAATAGGTATATACTCGAAGAAAGCCACGATTGTATCCGATCCTAATTATCGAATAAATAAAATGACTGTGTTGTACTAAATGACTTATGTGATTGAATATTAATCGAAAATATATTTAAAAAAAATTCCAAATACATATTGAAGACACTGATTACGTGCGATGCTAATCAGACTCTCCCACACAGTAAAATATTGCTTTTTTCTTTACATTTGATCGATTCTTGGGATTCTCACCAAACGCTAACCATCTTATGTTTTATTCACTAACTAAATATAATTTTAATACCGTCTATTAATTTGTGGTAAACATGAGTAAGGCCTAAACTAAACCGCCTGTTAAACAGAGCTTTAGGAGCAGCAATAGCCGTAGCCATGCGCCCTGTCCCAACTCCTAACTTCTATCTGAATAATATGCTAATCGCGCTTAACTTCAATTTTCTCGTTTGTCACTTTTCCATTGTATAGTTGAAAACTGTCTCTCGCTATGGACGAGATCTCTGTGCGGAAGTTTGGCTGAGATCTGGGCCATCGTGCATCCATCTCTCAACTTTGGGAATCGTCGTCTTGTTTTACATCACTCTGTGTTCAAACAATAAGTTCATCAAAGAGGCGCTTCGTGTTCTTTCGGGGATTATTTTCGGATAAAGAGATTAGGCGTCGTTTTATGCAAATATTTGTGAGGTGAAATGTTTTGATTTGGTTATAGTCTAAATAAGATTGATGAGTTCTAAAAATCAATCAACTTTGCACTTTGCATTGCTAAATCTGACCTATTTTAATATCATCATCATCATCATCATTACATAGTATAAAATGAAGTCGCTCAAAATGTATGTGCGCGTTAATCTTTTAAACTACGCAATGAATTTTCATACGGTTTTCACCAATAGATAGAGTGATTGAAGAGAGAGGAATATTTATATGTATAATACATGCAAATTATATTAGAGAAAAGCCCATAAATTCAAAGAAAACATATTTTTGTGCGATTTAAGACAGCTGGCGGGCCGTACTATAGTCACTTTTGAAATTCGTTCTACGGAAGAAATTGGAAAATAGATGTCCTAGAGTAAGTAGGTATTTGATTTTCCCTTTTCAAATATCCAGTGTTGCATTGCAAGCATTGTATAATTAGTGGCGATCGCTCGCATTGCATTACATAGTATAAAATGTCACTTCTTCTAACACAGCAAACTTATTTTGTGGCACCATTATGATTGAAATTAATAGATTACTTCGTTTTTACCACTTTTATTGTTTATAAAACCGACATGTTTCGTCAGCAAAGCTGACTTCTTCAGGGTTTTGACAGAACTCAAAAAAAAACTGTTCTGTCAAAACCCTGAAGAAGTCAGCTTTGCTGACGAAACATGTCGGTTTTATAAACAATAAAAGTGGTAAAAACGAAGTAATCTATTAATTTCAAGTATAAAATGTAGTCACTCAAAATGTATGTGCGCATAAATCTTTTAAACTACGAAACAGATTTTCATGCGGTTTTCACCAATAGATAGAGTGATTCAAGGTGAAGGTTGATATGTATAAAACATGCTTATTATAGTAGAGAAAAGCCGAGAAATTCAAATATTCAATTCAGGCAGCGGGCAGCGGGCAGCTGGCAAACGGGTGGTGTGGTTTTTATAAAGGTTGGGTAATGGCGTTGTGTTTCGTTAGCCACAACAACGTGTGGCTGGGTCTGCTAGTTAATTTATAAAATGCTTCAACACTAGTTTAACAACTGCTAGAAAAACCACATCGTTTTATGACAGAAAAAATATTTTTGAAGTTCCACGGATTTGATAGATATAACAATGTGTAACGATTAAAGTACCTACTCAGTTGCTTTGACCTCCAATTTGCATAAGAAAGCATTGATTTTTTTTTACATTAGCTCCTCACAGAATACACCGAAGAAAAAAAATCATCTTTGGGAATGCTGTATGGAGGGTCTTGGAAGTTCTGGGAAGGGAAAAGGTGTGAGGCATGAGTTGTAATCTGGAGGTCAATGTGTCCAGGAGTGACGTACGTGCGAATCCAACCCTCCCATTGCGGGGCAAAGCGATAGAGTCACAAGGTCTACCGCCAAAACCTACGCACACTTCGCCTGATGAACCCGGGCAACCCTGCTTAAGTCACAGGTATGGATGCGCTAACTGAGGTGACCTTTGGCAGGGGTGTGGATATCCAATAAATGGTTCAAGGGGCGGCGGTACCCATATACGCCTCCCAAACTGAAATACTAAGGTTTATGCTTTACAAGCTTATCAAGGTTTTACGGCTTCAGGAAACGGATTTTATGCTTTATAGTTAAGATTTAATGAATTAATAGTGAACGAAAAGTGCTTGGAGCCGACCAAAGCTCACCGGAACGCTGCAGCGATCTGCTTCGGAGCGTGGAATCCATAGTGTACACCGTTCCGGTTCGTGATTTCAGTCAGTGCGGCAGATTATCACAATTTTATAATACTTTTTGAAAGCAGCGTTCCGGTAGGTGAAATGTTTTATTTTCAGCGTCATATTAAATCAAAAAACAAAACTTATTATTTTGCCATCGCAATATCGAAAAATTCCTTGTTTATTCAAAAATAATAAAAATTATGCAAATAATATCACAGCAGATCCGGTAAGGTATTTTTATCCAAGCCTTCGTTGTGCGAAGTAAATATTTTAACTTTGACTATAGTGTTTATTAATCTTTTCAGTTTCCGGGAAATGCTAAATAGTTGCTGATTTTTCTTAGAATTATCAGGAATGTGCATCAAGAATTTATTACTCCCTAGAGTTCAGGCATTTACTTTTTTTGCAATCCTAACTGCAGGAGTTAAATTTTTTCAGTAAAAAAATTTGGTTTTGTCATTTGATGTCATACTTTCTATAAAGCTTTTTTTATCCATTTTTACGGTTTCTTTTCTTCTTTCTTATCGTCATCACCGAAACGCATCGTAGCTAGTCTTAGTTTTCCTCCAGGTCCTTGTGAATAAAGACGCGAAGCTTGCCTTCACACCGTTCTGCTTCCTAAATTAAGATCTTCCATGACTCCTTCACCCTGCAGATATATTGTAAAGAAGTCTGTTTATTTGATGGTTGGCTATTTTTCATCCTTGCTTCGTGTTCTGCCCAGTGAAACAGTTCCAAATTGATAAATCTAAATATTGACGGCTCTTTAAATAAATTATAAAGCTTTGTTTCATCTCAGAGACATAATAACTGACGTGTGTGCGAACGAGTTCTCGCGATTCAATTATTGCGACGCCTATATTTATACAATAAAGCAGGAATAATTCACCTCTAGGACAGTAAACAGATACATAAAACAATGAAGGAAAGAAGACTCGGCCTGAAATAAGTAACAAATTGGTACCTGCCTAGAAGCAAGAGACTAGAACCAAAGCCTGAACAATTAAGAAAACTGCCATCATCCGTGAAGATGTACTATTTTGTAGGCAAAACAGTATTGGTTCTTAACACCAGCGTTAGATACACATACATATAGGGTTGCCATACTCTAAAATAAATAAAAAACTGACTCTGCGCTGTATTAGACCGGACATTCTCCTCCTTTAGCCAACGTTTCGGACAGCGTTACAGTGTCCATCATCAGGTAATCGTAATTGTTAGTGGTGAAATGTGTGCTTATGTACTTACTTACACTGCGAGCTGGTATTACAGTATACTTCCCAATGGTTTTTTGCGTTTAGCTTTGGTGTAGCCGTCAATTACCGGATACCAAGAACTACTGAGCTTAGCTCCGTCGTCTGTATTAATATTAATTGGGTTTTTGTGGATTTTGATTGCCTCCGCAATCAGGTGTGCTCTATGGGTTTTGGGTCTTCCCAGGACTTCAGGAACAAATCCACATGAACACATTGCGCCTTGTATAGCTTGCGTTGCGTTCGTTCTGCAGGCACTGCGTGCACCGCATTACACTAACAAAAAGCCGTGCAGGCCGGACATATAAATATTTATTCGGACACGACCTAAAAAAGCCAAACATGTCCGGCTAAAGCCAGACAGATGCCAACCTTATACACTTACCTACATGGATTATCAAAACGCTCGAAGAAAAAAATCAGCATTATTAAAATAAATACGAGAATTTTGTGGGTGCTTACATCAACAATTTTTTTCCAGCCGTACCAATCCGTTGCTAGAGAAAGGCTTTCCAAGGCGTGTTCTAATGCCTTGCGTGATTTAATCTGACGAAACAATGCAGTTTTTGCCATTGACAATAACTTTCAATGAAAAAAAATAAAAATAAATTGTTAATCTCAAGAAGATGCATTAGATTTAAAAAATAATGAAGAAAGGAAAAGAAAAAGATAATAAAAGTTGAATGCATTGGATATGCATGGATATGTCTAATATTATAGATTATAGACACACTATTGAAAAGGTTTTTTTAACCATAGTTTAAAATTTTCTGTTTTTAATTTAACTAATTGCAAAAGAGAAGTTTTTAAAGGACTACCTCAGCTCACAATTTAATATTGCAAAGTTTGAGTAGGTAGAACTCAGTTGGTAACGATAAGACTAGAGGATCTTGTTTCGAGTCCCATTTGTTCTTTTTTTTCGGTGTCTTATTTTCATAGTTTCATTGAGAGTTCTTAACATTATTTTTAATTATTAAAATTATGTTACAGTGAGATTTAAACTACAATAAGTTAATCTGTGTATTGAATGTTTTCAGTATTTATTAATTAAATTAAATTAATCCTGAATATTGAATGTTTACAGTGTTTATGAATTAAATTAAATTAATTCTGAATATTGAATGTTTGCAGTGTTTATTAATTAAATTAAATCAATCTTGAATATTGAATGTTTGCAGTGTTTCAAAATGCGTTTCATTTTTGGTGACATATTTAAAAAATCGGTTTAAAATGCTGTTGCTTTAGAAGTGCACGGAATTATTATTTTTATAAAAAAAAATTATTAGAACAACTATCTTTTTATAACTTTTGAAGGCTATTCCCATCAATGTAGTATATCATTGAAAAAGAAGATAACACTAATAATCTAATTGGATAAGGCGTTCGTCCCGGCAAGATGAGAGTTTTTAAAAGAAAAACAAACATTCCAGGGTTACGAATAACCTGACAATATTTGAAAATATCCTATTACCACCACATTAAGCCGAAAATGTTGTTTGAGTCGTGATGGAGGACTTAGCCAGCCGAGGAATCGAACACGGGACGGTGGGACCCAAACGCGATGCGAACTCAACCACTGACTGGATAAAATTATTAGTGTATTCTTCTTCTTTAATGATATTCTTATAAAATGTGTGTTCATTCGTTTTGGACTGAATCGAGACCACCAGCCCGAGTCAACGTTCGTATCATTTCCCAATTTTGTTTACTCTACCTATCTCTATCAATAAATTAAAAATATTTATTATATTATTTATATTGATTCAAGATATGAACCAATATAATATACGTAACCCAACAACATCGTAAGATGAGTAGATATTGTACTCTTTACTCATATTTTATGAATGAAATATATCCCGTTCTTCAAAGTTTTCCGGTTAACTTATTTTACGGCTGATATTACATCAGAAAGAGTTTTTATTCCCCTTTCAAAGTTGAAACAGTCGTACGCTGGAAAGCTATCCAACCACCTGTTTATGGCTCGGGACTTCCCAACTTCGTTCAGAACTCGCACAACTACCCCCCTCGTATTATTATTTGAAAATAAAACTGTTTTGTAGTGGATTTCATTCCGTTTTTATTGGCCCTCCCTCCCACATATAGTACAGGAAATATTCTCCGTGTTTCTGGAAATAATCATTCCCTATGTCGCATACTGCTTCCGGTCTTCCAGTACCGTATCAAACGAACCTCAGATATTTTGTCAACTTATTGAAGTTTCAGGATATCACATTCGCGTAATGTATCGTTGTTTTATTTCTGTGTTTAAAATAAATAAGAGGAATATTTCCAATATCTAAACTAATGTTTTCAGTCAATGTTGAATAACTGAAATAACATTTGAAATAATAGTGTGTTCTAGTGAAGACGCGAACCGTATCATTTCTTTTCAATCATCTTTGGCTATCCTTTTGACAAATCTTCCTCCATTGATGTCGATGTTCAATAAATTCATAACTGTCATTTCGTAGAAAATTTCAATGACAAATTTAGATCATGCTTAGCACCATCATTAAGTGGATAAGTTGTAATTATTATCTACATAGATACAATATAAAATAAATGGTTATTCTTAATTGGTTACACTTAACCCTATTCGAACGAGGTATTCGTTTTATTTAATTTGACACGAAAAGTAATAAGAATCAAAGAAAAACATGTATTAATTAATTATAAATAGCTTTAAATTAAAACATAATTTAGAAACGGAATTGGCAAAAATTTTCAATTTAAATGTTTTTTTAAAGGTACATTTAAAATTATAGAATTAAATGACATTTTAAAAATCATCATTTTAGTCAAATTCAAAATATTCCATGATATTTTATATAAAACATGGTAAAAAAGCATACAAAACTGGTCGAAATAATATTTTAATATGATGTAAAAATTTGACTTACTAAACAAAAGAAGGAATCCTCTTGAATAATACCGCCACCGTTAAATTCGACACGGAATATACATAACAGGCACCTTGTCTAGTCAAAAAAGAAACTTCCGAGTAACTTTCAAAAACTTCGCCCGTAATAAATGTCATATCACGTCGGAACCGAGGTTCGAAAAAGTAAAAAGCGAAAAGTTCTGTACCGTAATAGTTTGATAAACCACCCGACACAAAACCTTATCGATAATAATAATCAGATGAGAACATATTATATTAATATGTGCCGAGAATTATTATGTCACTGATAAAGTTTACGGGGTTTATTCGTAGTCGTGACGGGAGTTTTCGTAATTCAAAAGACGAGCCGAGATCGGAGCGTTAGAGCATCCTGCGGCATGTTAGTCGCTCGGCGGTCGGGCGAGTACTGTAGTCGCGCGTAACGGCCTCGCAGCTCGCAGCGGGTTCCAACGGACAAGCCGCAACCCCACAGTGACGATTGCGAGCGCCGCGACGCTATCTGGGAAGCACCGGGACGCCCATAGCCCGCGTTCAGGGTTATCTCGTACTGCCTCCGAGGATTAAATGAATTTTCATTCAAAAATTTTAAATCATGCTCGCGAGTAGTTTTGTGAGTTTGTTGTTTATAAATTTTACATTATTTAACCGATAAACACACCCGTGTCACTTATGAGATTTTGAAAGGGAGTCGTGTGAAAGTGTTGCAAATATTATTATTTTAAGTTTCACACTGTAGAGAATAATTACTTTAGGTAGATCAGGGAATCACCAATGCGCGTGCATTTGTGATTATACTTTTTTCTGTATATAGCCTCACATTCATCAGGGCTGGACCACACTGAAACTAGAAAAAATTATGATATTGCATGAATTATGTATATCATCAAAACAATGTTCAAAAATATAATATTACTTATGTAATTTATCTTTGCTTTATTCAGGTGTAGCTAATTTGTGGCTAAGTTGTATGCTACTATTTTCTTCGTTCATTTCTACTGTCTTTCAGTGAATGATTTAATAATAATAATAATAATAGTTTATTCCAGAATGTATGTAGGGGAAGTGCAATGCAATTCATTCCATATTTTAAAATTACAAAAGAAAGACAAATAATAAGATTTGAATTATGTTGATTTATACTCGTATTACATAATTTGTATTATTGGATTATATTTAAAGTAAACTAATGGAATAAAAACGTAATGTAGTTTAAATAATTCAAATTCAAAATTAGATCTGTTTACAATAATTGAAAAATTGGGGAGAGCCTTCCTAAAATAGATTATTTTTGAATTCATATTCCAACATTTCCGATATTCCAAAAAGGTTCCCCCGTCTCGATACATTAAAACTAAACCATTTTTAAGGTACTTCGTTTGGTTTTATTACATTAAAAAAGGTGTAAAATTTCCGTTGAATTTATGAATTTATTTTGTCAGGTTTAAGTCAAGTTATTCTTCTTTTAAACTATATTAATTATAAAATTTATTAAGTTCACCATCATTAAGGACAAAAGTACCAGGAGCACATAAGACGGAGAAATAATTATAATAATCACGCCATCAGCGTGAAGAATGGCGTCTAATAACTAAATCAGACTCTATTATTTACCTTGTTATCGTACAGTATTAACGGCGAAGAGCCATTACATTAAATCTAGAGTCATAACTTATGATAATGCGGACTATATGAGCTTCGTTGGGACGAGCGCATATCACAATTATGCAGATGATCACTAAATAATACAGATGCCCAGATTATGTCCGGCGAAGTATGATAGAAATTTAGGTAGGAATAATATAATCGTGATTATTATTAGTCAACCCTTTTTACGGAGTTTTCTCTCGAGGAAATTTTGCAATCGAGGTTTACAAAATTTTAGATTCCATTAACATTTTGATTGGCTTTTCTAACGATAATTGTCTCGACTTTAAAAATCACGATTGCCTGCTTCCTGTTTAAAAAAACATCAATGCTTTGACCTCTTTTTCCATGTGTGGTTTTTATTTTTATTTTTTTGATTTAATTTACTATTTTAACTTGACTAACCGACAATGCTAATGCAAGCGTATTGAGTTAGATTAAGAAAGAGACGCTCAGATGGTATGGGCATATAGATCGAATAAACGAAGAAAGGAGTGTTAGGAAAACATATAGCGCAAATATGAATAGTAGAATACCTCATAAATGCACGAACAAGACATTTTACGATCAGGTGGACCAGATGCTTGAGTCAGCCAATGTCAAGAGTCAGAATAATAGAATAATGTATATAAAACGATGTGTGAATGTGAATAAGGCCAGGAGTGTGTGCCAAGACCGAGTTCTTTGGCGGTTCGTCCTCTGCCTACCCTGATGGTTAGTTAACTCAACAGTTTTACATTTCATTTGTTTTAAAAAAAAAATAATGCAAATAAATAAATAAAGTATTTATCTTTCCTGGTTTAAATACCTAACTACACTAGTGGGTTAAACGTGTTTTCAATTTTAAACAACTGATAAACATCCATGTATACAGGGTGTTAAGGGACGTACTTGACTTACTTTAACCAGTGATTCCTGACATTATTTGGAGTAAAAAATGTGAATGAAATTTTGGTCTCCGGTGACATTTTTAATGTTTCTTGTTTTTTTTTTTCTACAAAAACATAAAAAAATGGTAGTTGTTGAACAGTTGGAGGCGGGCTAAGGGGTTCGTCGGACACCCGTCTGAGTGACCAGTGACGACATGCGGAAGAAATTTTTTTTGTTTGATTTTGAAGAAAAAATTTTTGAAAAAAAAAAAGTCGTCAAAAAAAGTCATCGGAGACCAAAATTTCATTTACATTTTTTACTCCAAATAATGTCAGGAATCACTGGTTAAAGTAAGTCAAGTACGTCCCTTAACACCCTGTATATTATAAGGTAAACGATTGTTCACCGGTAATTTTGAGAATGGCTGGTGACCATCTATCGTCCTGGTTAGCAGATATGGTAAAATAATACTTCAATCAATTTTGTAAGAGAATTTTTAATATTCGCAATCGAACTCTAAAAAACTATATAATATGACGAATAAGCGGAAACGAAATATATGACCGAGTGCAGGAAAGTTCTGTTTTAACTCGACCGTTTTGCCTTTTATCTATCTGTAAATTTGCTTGTACGTTTCGTTTCCGGTTTCGAAAATCTGCTCCACCCACTTTGTTATTCAAGCAAGCCTTACCTTGATCAGATGGCGAACTTTGACAAGGTGTCTAACTTTGGCTGAGCTTTTCAATATTATAGTATCTACCTGCCTGAAGAACGTTTGATATAAGAATTGTTATTGAGATTTCTTTCTAAACGTAAAGTAAAATATTGTATGGTTTATAATTAAGTAGATTTGTATTGAAGTGTGCGTTAAAGGGTCGAGAACAAAGAATCCAAAGACGTGGAAAGGATTATCTGATCGGGCGTGGAGTTTCCTACGATCACTGGAAGTACCTACTTACAAATC
Source organism: Limnephilus marmoratus (assembly GCA_917880885.1). Classification (NCBI taxonomy): domain Eukaryota; kingdom Metazoa; phylum Arthropoda; class Insecta; order Trichoptera; family Limnephilidae; genus Limnephilus; species Limnephilus marmoratus. The sequence goes on from OU862910.1 coordinate 33,424,535, forward strand.
TTATTATTTCGGAAGAAATTTTGGTATTGATTTATTATATAAGAGAAAACTAGAAACAATTTTTTTGTGCTCTAGGTCTTTGTTAACAGAATTAATTGAATACGTTAAAAGAACCCTAAACTATATTGTACCCAAAATATTTTACCTAAACTACCATTAATGACAATTAAAAATAATAATTGCTGTACTGCTAAAGTCAAATATGATCTAAGGAAATGGCTATTAGATACTGATGATTCGTTTTGATGCCCTACCAATTCCCAATTGGAAATCACTTTCAAAGGAAATGGAATATCATTATAATGTATATTAAACTATTTATTTACTTGTTGTTCATTTTCATTTGTTCATATTAAATTCATTTGTACTTGTTCTGTTCTATACTATTCCGTTATTTAAGCAATCATCTAATTGTTATTTTATTATCAACAATATACATATACACCGTATGAAAATGTACCATGTCATTGCATAAAATGTTGTCATTGTGTACCTGCTGACAACTACATAAGTAGTTCAGTGGGCATAAATGTTAATAAATAAAAATAAAAATAGTTCTTTCTACATAAAGAAAATATTATTTGTGTCACAGCTATCTTTTAATAAGATGTGTTTATGAAAAAGACATAAGGTGGAAGGTGTTACTAGAGCGAAGTTCGTTTGGGTGTACGGCGAACCAGGATTAATTTGAGAGAGTGTGAAGATCATTCACTTTGAACTTATTTCACTGTAGTAGATTATGAAACCAAAAAAAGAATATTCAAGTTAAACCTAACAAATTTGAAATGGAATGCGGTAACTTTATGGTAATTAATGATGCTCGAAATTTTATTATATAAAAAAATATTATTTAAGTACATATTTTTATATCATATTCCTTGTACGGCGTTCAAGGTCGAGAACAAAAGATCCAAGACTTGGAAAGGATGATCAGAACAGGCGTGAAGTTTTCTACCGATCAGTGGAGGTTTCTATCCCAAATCTAGATTCTCCATGAAGTCATAGACATTATTATTTTAGGCATTTTTTTATCAGATTGACCATTATTAGGCAAATACCATACTAGCCGCGGAGATTTAATCCAAACCAAAATTCAGTTAGTGCTATTTATTTTTTTTAAGAGCGACAAACATTATCGCGTACTTTATTTTTTATTTATTTGTTTAACGCTCAGAGGGCTTTTACATGAAGGTAGTTTAAATTTAACATGACAAATAAATTTGAAACAGAAGAAAGAAATAATAAACATACAATTACATTTGATTAAAAATACATACAGGACATAGAAACACAAGAAACTAAAACTAAAACGTACGGCGGCGATTAGATAGGTTTACAAAAACACAGTTTCTGGTTAGGAATAGTGCTGGAATAAATATTTTACAAGATCCACAAAACTCGCCAAGGTAACATTAAATATGTCAACATCTTTTACTTTTAAATGGACTTTTGGTTTGCGTGTTTCTAATATCAGTAGGTAGAGAATTAAATAGTTTAGTAGCATTATATTTAAAACTTCTTTGTCCATAAGAGGTTTGAAAACTGAGATGATAAAAGATTTTGCATGCAACTCTTTTAAGCCTCTGGTGCTTATTCGTTCTTCATACATGTAATTAAAATATAATGAATAAAAAATCACTTTGTTTAAACCACTATTTTTAAAACAATATCAACATGTTTCGACAACAATGTTGTCTTCATCAGGATATGTTACTATAATAAATGACAAACAAGTATAAACAAATTAGAATAAATTATAACATAGACAAAATATTAAAAAGTAGTCTATATCTACTATCTACTACTATCTAGTAGTAGTATATCTACTTTTTAATATTTTGTCTATGTTATAATTTATTCTAATTTGTTTATACTTGTTTGTCATTTATTATAGTAACATATCCTTATGAAGACAACATTGTTGTCGAAACATGTTGATATTGTTTTAAAAATAGTGGTTTAAACAAAGTGATTTTTTATTCATTATATGAAAAATGATACCACAAAGTTTATTTGTAAAGTTTGAAGAAATATAATTAAAAAGTTAAGTTGTTTATTTTATGTTCTAATTCGTGCATTTTTAGAATATTTAATAAAAAAAATATTTTTTTTTATTTATTTATTTGAGGCTATTTATAAAACATTTTTTTGTGTAATATATAATAAATTAAAATACAAATATAAATATCCCTAGACTAATGTATCTGCAGTAATCACATATGCATTTTCACAGAAGCAAACACATGAAAAACAATGCAAGTATCATTTAATATAAGTTTATTCCGGAATGTATGCAGGGGAAGTGCAATGCAATACATATTAAAACAACAATTTTTTTTGTGCACAAATTGTGGACATGTTTCTTGAAACATGTTAGGTATATTATTTACAAAAATATCTATGAAAGTGTGTATTTTAACAAGATCGTTGTATGATCGATACATTCTAGACATAGGATTAAAATATCCAGTATTATTGGTAAAAATTTCGGTCCAAAATATGTTAAGGGTTCTTGTAGATTTGGGCCTGGCGTATAACATGATTTGGTTTACAAAGTTACTGTCTACACGATTATTTACAATTTTATAGAGCATTAAGAGGTCATTTATGTTTCGTCTTTTAACTAGACTCTCTAATTTGAAATATGTAAGTCTTTGTTGATACCCGTCTAGAAGATGGTAGACACCTGACCGATAAAACAAAATCCGTGTAAATTTTCTTTAGACTGATTCGAGTCTAGATACCTGTGTAATATAATGTGGATTCCAGACTGTTGACCCGTACTCAAGAACACTTCGGATTAAGGAATTGAATAGAATTATTATGTTTTATTGGATATTTAATTTAAAATTTACAAAACGTAAAATTTTTATTTGTATCCGCTCAATATAAAAAATGTATTTTTTTAAGATGGGGATCAAACTACCAGGATGTATTCAATTAAGATTCCAATTTGAGATAGGTACTACAGTTTCATGGCTTGTATAGATTTTTTTTTTAAATATTCTCAATACTTTATACCTTTATTCACAATTTGGTGGATATGATTGGCGAAACTTTTCTTCCAAAATAATTTCGAGACCTCTCCTGATACTACCACCAAGTAAAAGAGTTTTTTATGCAATAGTGTAAGACTTAACTAGGAGAGCAATTGAACCTACGATCATCGTGACGCTTGCCTGGGAGCCCAATGCATTATTTGTCCACTAACCAATTAAATTTAATAAAAGTTGTTAAAAATTCTAAATATACATTTCTAAATATAGGATACAAGATCAAATATCTACTAAGACAAACAATAGTTTTCAATTTAAATTCATTCCTTTGTTCCCAACCCAATGCAAGCAAATAGTGAGATGGCAGAGCAGCGACCCGAAAGTACACAGAAAAAGGTAAAGAGCGAACAGGTTGTGTTTATTTTAATGAATACGATTTGCATTTTATGTTACCACAGTAAATTAAAATTTATTATTATTTGTGAAACGCCTACGAATTTATAAAATATTTTCATTTTTAATTGTGTGATTTTTTTTATGTAGATACTGAAAAAATAATAATTGGGTAAATCAGGCTGCCATGCCACATTGCAAACAAAATACTGTAATTTTAATTTAATAATTTCTTGGTAATATTAACTTCAGTTGGTAAACATTTTATGTAATCCTTACATAGTATAAAATGAAGTCGCTCAAAATGTATGTGCGCGTTAATCTTTTAAACTACGCAACGGATTTTCATACGGTTTTCACCAATAGATAGAGTGATTGAAGAGGAATGTTTATATGTAAATTATATTAGAGAAAACCGAGAAATTCAAAGAAAACATATTTTTTTGCGATTTAAAACGGCTGGCGGGCCGTACTATAGTCACTTTTGAAAATAGATGTCCTAGAGTAAGTAGGTATTTGATTTTCCCATTTCAAATATCCAGTTTTGCGTTGCAAGCATTGTATAATTAGTGGCTACTTAATTAGTTTATATGTATAATAGTAGATTATTATAGTAGAGAAAAGCCGATAAATTCAAATATTCAATTCAGGCAGCGGGCAGCGGGTAGCTGGCAAGCGGGTGGTGTGGATTTTATAAATATTGGTAATGGCGTTGTGTTTCGTTAGCCACAGCAACGTGTGGCCGGGTCTGCTAGTTATTAATATAAAATAAGACTCGGAAAATAGATGTCGGAAAATAGAAAATAGAAAATCGAATCCCGGCGTGGCAAATAAATTTTATTTGATTAATTTGCGTTATTTCACAATTTATTAATTTAAAATAATATAAAGTATATTTGCAGCACGTTCCAGAGTGGAAGATACTCTCAGTATCGCCCTGGTGTAAGACCACCATTCAGATTTGAAACGTTGCTTGAAATGGCATTAGCCGTGTTTGGCGACCAGATCTGATTAGCCAGGTACTTCCCCACCTTCCTCTTCCCTATCTCCTCCCCCTCCCCATTACCTTCGGCCTCACAACATACCCCAATTGGGGATGCCATAGTCTCACTGGCTCTAGACGGGAGCAGCTGAGACTCTTGTGAGGTATCACTATAAAAAAAAAATGATTTTGTTTTCATATTTGCTGCGCACACGAGGCCCTTAGAAAATTAAATCACCTATCAGCCTATGTCGTCATTAGGGATGCTGTGTGGAGGCTCTTTTCGGGAAGGAAAAGAGGTAAAGTTCTGAAAAGGAAAAGGGTACGAGGGGTGGGTTGAAATCTCCCGCCAAGACGCGGACAAACGGCCCTTGAACCCGTGCACCTTTGCTAAGTCGCCAAACGTAGTGAACGTTGGGTGACCTATGGCAGAGGTATTGGTCATCCAATAAATAGTTCCGTGGAGAGGTTACCCACCCCTGGATCCCAAATTGAATAATAATTCTTCATCGACTTCCGACTTCCGTTCCGCCTACCAAGATACTGCAGTGCTTCGGACACATTCCTGAAGGGATGAGTCCACTCAGATTGGGAAGCTTTGGCGCAGACTATGCAAATCGAATATTTCCATTCTGCCATGAATACTGCCATGAATCCATTATAAGGTATGGAATTACAGCCTGGGGACTTTCCTATAACACAAATGTTAATCAAGTTCAATCGGTTCAAAAATCATTTATTAAATTATTAGCGCATAAAATTTGATACGAACAAAGACATAATGTTTTTACCAGAATCTCAAAATGCTCTCAGTTAGGGCAAGAACGCACTAGCGGACAGCCGCGTAGGCGGCCTGCCGCATTTTTATTTTAATATGCAACCGCTCATGTTCGTACGCACCCAACCGCCGAATAATTAATTGTTCAATGTCACTTACGTATTATTGACTGAGGTATTATTCACAATCAGATTGTTTCTACGTACGAGTATTTTCCTAAATAATAAAACCTTTCTCAGTACCCAGTAATATAAATATATATTTTTTAAATATAATGTTAGTAAGTAACTTACTTGAACAATCCATATCTACCAATAAAACGAACAGTTTAAATATAGCAAAGATTGTACTTAAAATGGGTGAGAGCACAGATAAAAGAAACAATGAGGTAAGAGTCAAAAAGTAATAAAAAAATCATAAGTTAACAAGAAACTTAATAGATGTACCAGAGAAATCGCTTAAGTAACCATATAAAAATGAATTGATTTCCTAAAACTCTTTTACACGCAACTAAAACTCTATTATTATTGGCTCCTTTAGAAAATTCATTATACCATGAACATTTTTTTTCAATTTTGTCCTGTCAAAGCCCACGCAAAAATCAGAATTTCATTTTTCATTAGAAATGTCTCTAAATGGTTGTTAACTGCCGAAATCAATTTCAGATATTTTAAATTTCAGCAAAATCAACTATTAAATTGGTAACAGACCATGATTTTGGTTCATAAAAACGGTGGCAAATAATACTAATTATTTTCGACATCTACTCGTATCTTAATAGTTTCTAAGGCTTGTCATGGAATACACAAAGAAATAAACAAATCTCCATCCTGATGACTGATCGAGGGGTAATGCTCTCTACTACGAATCCGGATGTCGCGGCTTGAAATTCGGTTTAAATTTTATTGAATTATTTTGTGTTGTTTCACAATTAATTAAACCAAAAAGATTGGCAAGTTCACGTTCCAGAGTGGAAGATGCCTTAAATGGCTTTAGCCGTGTTTGGTAACAACAACTGAATAGCCAGGTACTTCTCCACCTTCTTCTTTCCCATCTCCCCACCACCTTCAGCCTCCCAACATCCATCCATCTATTATGTCCAGCTTCGGAAAAAGATATAAAGACACATAACATTTTTGCAAATAATATTTCAATGCATTATCGTTTGAATAGTGAACGGAACACAAAACAAGTAAATATTACACTCTTACTTTTTCAGGTAGCAGGTGTTATTTTTGATCGATTTCGAGGAAAGGTGTCATCTCTCTAGATAACGACACAAATATATCTTGGGGAAAATCCTTGGAACACAATTATGACGAATATCGTTCCTCTATTTTACAACAAATAAGAAAATTGAAAGATGATAGAGATGTAGTTTTAAAGATTTGTAAATCTATAACCATTTCTGAAAAATCCTTAAAACTACCTAACTTTTCAATTTGTGAGGCGGGTATGTGTACAGCTGCCCTGGGAACCATCTATTGGATAATCAACAACCCTGCCACAGGTCACCCCGAAGTGATTCGCTATGTTTGTTGACTTATAAGGGGGTGCCCGGGTTCATGATTTAAGGTTTGTCTAAATCTTGATGGCCAAAGCGTTTGCCCACCTCGTTTGCTCGGTAGAGATCAGTTGAGCCTTAGTTGAGGGAGACCTAACCTAAACCTCTCCAGCCGGTCTTTCTTGAACCATCGCCTTGCACCGCAGTGGGAGGAATGGATTCATACGTCCGTGACTCTTAGACACATTAACCCATAGATTTCTACCCACTCCTCATATCTTTTTCCTTCCCAGAATTACTTCTTTTTCGTTTCCCCAAAAAGATCCTCCACACAGCATCCCCAAAGGTGACAAAGGCCTTGAGGGAAATTGATTTTCTCAGGGCCTCCTGTGTGGGGCCTACGTAAAAAACTTACTAATACGTGTTTATTGTTTATTGCTAAAATTTATGAGCAGTGGAGAAAACTGTTTTTCGGAACATTAGTTGATATAAGGCATAGTGGCATGGTCCGACGCACTATAGGAAACCCTCTGGCATGGCGCGGATGTAAAGGTGCACCCTAACGTTTAAGTTTAAAAAAAAACAATATTTCGTGTGGGTGAAAGCACTGTGAAACAATACATCGTCATCAAGATGAGTCCCAAAATAAAAATACAAAATTCTACCGGAAATTGTTGGTATCAGTGACGTAACACCTGTCCCCCGTACAGAAAAGGGTAATTATTCATACGTATTAAGGGCAGACCAATTAATTTATATTTTATCAAGATGATATATACAAAATGTGTCGCGCTGAAAGCAAGGCGTAAAAGCAAAATAATGTGCCGCTGAAATATCCGCTCTTCTAAAAGTTGCAGTTTTTTAAATATGTTTTTTTTAAGTAGGTAATTCACATTTCAAAAAGAGTCATTTTTCGATTTCAATCTTTATTTGTGATTTTAGAAAATATAACTGGAGAAATCATCAAAAGACAGCTTTTACAAAGAAATTGTTATTTTAGTTGCGAAAAAAGTGGTTTTTGTTGAGGAATGATAAACACGGGACAGATGTCAATAGTTACAAGTCTTAGCTGTAAGCCACTAGTTATAATTATAAATCTTACTTATAAGCTATAAGTCTTAAAGGGTTTTTCACCATCCTCCTCCTTGATGGTCGGCGTAGTGCAGCGGTAAGGCGCTTGACTCGCATTCCGAAGGTCGTGGGATCGAATCCCGGCGTGGGAAATAAATTTTATTCATTTAAAATAATATATAGTATATTTGTGGCACGTTCCAGAGTGGAAGATACTCTCAGTATTGCCCTGGTGTAAGACCGCCATTCAGAATTGAAACGTTGCCTGAAGTGGCTTTCGCCGTGTTTGGTGACCAGATCTGAATAGCCAGGTATTTCCCCACCTTCCTCTTCCCTATCTCCTTCCCTCCCCACTACCTTCAGCCTCACAACATACCCCATTGGGGATGCCACAGTCTCACTGGCTCCAGACGGGAGCAGTTGGGACTCTTGTGCGGTTTCATGTAAAAAAAAAAATAGATTACCCACACAAAAGCGTGCATTTTCGATTAATTAAACACGATTTATTTATTTAAAAATTCTGAGTTTGCTACTCGGTACTTGAACCTATGAATAGTGACTACATAAGGATAAATTAGCCGAGTTTTTTTTACCAGTATTTATTTGTTTATTTATTAATGTTCATTTCTTGTGGGTAAGCTATCAGGAGGATGGTGAAATTAGATATATATCACTATCTATAAGTCTTATATTTAAGTCATTAGTTATAATTAATGAGTATGATCAAGAAAGGAAAGCTCAGATGATTTGGGCATGTAGAGCGAATGGACGACGAAAGGAATGTATAGAGAATATATGACGCAAATGTGAATGCTAGGAGAAGTCGGGGACGCCCGAGAAAGACATGGCACGACCAAGTGAATCAGATACATTTCCTACTGATGGGAAACGGCGTGATGGTTAGTTAGTGTAATAATCATGGCCGGTTATCATCATGGTTAGTTAGTGTGATAATCATGGCCGGTTATCATCATGATATTCTGGACTCCTTGTGATGATGGATCCGGATTCCTCTGATTATGATCTCAATACAGGTATTGCCAATAATAAGACGTAGGTAGTCTAGTTACGCTTATTGCGAGATAATGTACAGTGGTTACTTTAGGAAGTCTGATGGCAAAGAGAACAATGGACAACAATCACACCCTTTTATATCTTACTCATGCTGTCTCACTCATACACGCATGTCTCTTTCATACCGCAAGACATACATTCACCACAGTTATTTTATTTATTATTAAAAATTTATTTTTAAAAACCGTTAGCCGTCCATAATGGAGTGCTGGTACCTACCCTGGTGTATGGTGAGGCATGGAACTGGCAGAGGAAGGATGAAAGTAGACTGAATTCTGTAGAAATAAGACCCCTTAGGCGTAATCATGGTAAAACTATATACGATCGTGTGAGAAATGTGGAGATCCGCGAAGAATGCAAAGCTGATGTAAGCGTAATGAGTAAGACTAAGAATGGAACGCTAGGATGGTTTGGGCATGTAGAGCGAATGAACGAGGAAAGGAGTGTAATATGACGCAAACGTGGATGATATGATGGAAGACATGGCACAACCAAGTGAATCAGGTACTTGAGTCGGGCCATTAGAAGAGTCGGAATAATAGAAGAGCATGTATGACACGATGTATGAATGTGAACGAGGCAAGGAGTATGTGCCAAGATCGAGTTGTTTGGCGGTCCGTCCTCTCTGCCTACCCATGCGGGGAAACGGCGTGATGGTTAGTTAGTTTAGTTATTTTTAAGCCATTGTTATATTAATTATTTTATATATTAGGTCCTTACATATGAAATTGGCGTTTTGTATGGGAGGAACATAAAGTCGATTTTTTTAAATATAATATATTTATTTAATCAAAGTATGTACCATTGCTATCTATGCACTTTTGCCATCTCATAGGTAGTACATCGATCCCTTTACTAAAAAAAACATTCGGACGGGAATCAATAAAATCTTTGAAGGCGGTTTGGACTGCCCCATCGGAGTTGAATTTTTTCCCTAGCAAGAAGTTATCCAAATTTAAAAAAAAAAGGGTAATCTGTTGGGGCAAGTTCCGTAGAGTACGGTGGATGTCTTAGACATTTCAATTGAAGCTCCGTGGAATTAAGTGGATTAAAACAGTTTTATCACTAACACCGCAGCCTGCAGATAACTCGGACGTGGTTTGCGATGGATCCGCTTCCACAATAGCCTTCAATTCTTCATTATCAACTTTTGTCTCCGGCCGTCCACGGGGCTTGTTCTGCAGGTCGAAATTTCCAGAACGAAAAATTTGGAACCAAAAACGTACCGTGTTTTCTTTTGCGGCACCGTCGCCATACACATCATTAATCCTTCGAACCGTTTCTGCAGCACTGGTGCAGCTCTGGGCTGCTCTCTGCAGGGAGAAGATTGATGATAGTCAGCCTCTGATAGGAGAGAGAGCACCTGAAGACTTAACAGTAGTTAAATTGATAATTTTATTATTATTTTTAATTGTAAAACTAACGTTTTTAAGACAAGATTTTTTTATGCATAGCACAAAGGGTAACAATTATTATAAGCAATAATTATCAGCCTGAAACACTCATCCACATTGAAAAATCTTCCGAGAAAAGATACATGACGCCAACGGGACTTGAACCCGTGTCCTCTCGATTGCCGGTCGAATGCTCTGACCACTGAGCTATGGCGGCTTATCTCTTACCCGCCAAATGATTCAATATATGCTAGTGTTTCATTCAACAATTACTGCTTATTATATTTTTTCCACTTTTAATGAAGATTTAAAATTTAAGGAAGATTTTTCAATGTGGATGAGTGTTTCAGGCTGATAATTATTGCTTATAATAATTGTTACCCTTTGTGCTATGCATAAAAAAATCTTGTCTTAAAAACGTTAGTTTTACAATTAAAAATAATAATTAATATTTGACAAGTTTAAGTATTTCCCCAATAAATGAAGACATAATTTGTCTCGACGCCACCTAGCGAGGGATTTAACACTAACAATGTTTCTCTCGCAAAAATAAAGTTGGTTGTTTTCAGGTGGAAAAAATATAATAAGCAGTAATTGTTGAATGAAACACTAGCATATATTGAATCATTTGGCGGGTAAGAGATAAGCCGCCATAGCTCAGTGGTCAGAGCATTCGACCGGCAATCGAGAGGACACGGGTTCAAGTCCCGTTGGCGTCATGTATCTTTTCTCGGAAGATTTTTCAATGTGGATGAGTGTTTCAGGCTGATAATTATTGCTTATAATAATTGTTACCCTTTGTGCTATGCATAAAAAAATCTTGTCTTAAAAACGTTAGTTTTACAATTAAAAATAATAATTAATATTTGACAAGTTTAAGTATTTCCCCAATAAATGAAGACATAATTTGTCTCGACGCCACCTAGCGAGGGATTTAACACTAACAATGTTTCTCTCGCAAAAATAAAGTTGGTTGTTTTCAGGTGGAAAAAATATAATAAGCAGTAATTGTTGAATGAAACACTAGCATATATTGAATCATTTGGCGGGTAAGAGATAAGCCGCCATAGCTCAGTGGTCAGAGCATTCGACCGGCAATCGAGAGGACACGGGTTCAAGTCCCGTTGGCGTCATGTATCTTTTCTCGGAAGATTTTTCAATGTGGATGAGTGTTTCAGGCTGATAATTATTGCTTATAATAATTGATAATTTTATTTTTTAAATATTTATATGGCGTTATTTCTTACATGTATTAAATTAAAATTTGTAATTGTGTAAGAAATTAATAAAAATATATTATTGTTATTATTAATTTTAGTTTAACTTGTAATGAAAATATTTATTTTATTAAAAATCTTTAAATACACTAAATGTTTTGCCATATAACATACATATTATTATATGTGTAAAACTATGCACAGTGCTAACAAAGATGAAACTCAAAACAGTCCTGTATTTCATAACCCGAATCTAGATAAAACTCCCTCCGGAGTAGAGAGTAGTTGCTGGGACTGCACTCGGTTGGTGTATTAATGCGAACAGCGATGATAGAATAATTACAGAGAAAAATAATTCATTCACGCGGCATGCGGATTTGTGATGAATATTTTTCATTAGATAATAGAAACAAAGCGAGATATGACACTGAAGCGTGTCATTTGTCGCCGAGCTATAACCAAACTACAAGCAGCGTCATAACGCCGGTGCCAATGAAAGTTATGCGTTTTTAGCACTGTAAAGGGCGGGGCGCGTGATGTAGTGTCGATTTATATTAGTAGCGATTTGCAGTAGTGTCGGTGAACGATGTTGGCGACACTGTTGGGCTATCGATTTTATACGAATAGCGGTTCATGGACCAACTCCGTTGTATCTTTTATCTCTGCTGGAACCCTATTTCGTTTCGCCCTATTGGTCACCCAATGTAGTTCGCTACGTTTGGTGACCGACCTGAGGGATGCCCGAGGTTCATTTAACCCTATTTTATTTCACCCCAGGTTTGTACCATGAATTGGCGAAGATGCATACCCACCTTCTGCGTGGCGCATCGGGGGAGACTGCTTGAAGGAGATCTTTTGACTTCTCCAGCCAGACTCTTTTGACCCGTCGTCGCCTTGCACCGCAGTGACAGGAATGGATTCATTCGTCCGTCACTCCTGGACCCTGTTCAGATTCCGGAGTTCAGTTCCTACCCATCCCTCATACCCTTTTCCTTCCCACAACCTCTTCTCCTTCCTTTCTCTGAAAAGACCCTCCACCCAGCATCCCCAAAGGTCCCCAGTCATAGGCCCTGAGGGATTTTTTCCTCAGAGCCTCTGGCTTGGAGCTAAAATATATATTTTTAAATCAATAGTTTCGTTGAGGGCAAAGGCATCAACAAAGTTATTTTATCATATAAAATTTTTTTATTATCAACTTTTTCAGACCTTATATCCATTATTTTCATTACCTTATCACTCCCGTAATAATCGTTCAAACCCAAAAATTATTAGGCTGTTGACAGATTAACCGCGAAGCTTTTAACGTGAGAGCAACATTTGATGATTGGCAGTTATATTGTGCATTATAACCAACATGTGACTGAGTAATCTCATTTTATCTACATTTTATTTAACGTATTGTTATTTGTTAGACATATATGTATATGTCCCTGTAAACTTTTTGTGTTCATTTTGGTTTTCAGTTCGATAGTGTGTTTTTCATATTGTATTTTATATATTTGCTGCATCCTTTGAATAAATAATGCAGCAAGACGGACCCAGCTTGGAAAGCTTGGAACTCAGAGAAACTTAATGAAGATAAGAGAATTGTGAAGGACTCATTAGAAAATGGTTAAGACAAGGAAGCAGAGGAAATATAAACGTGTGTAAACTTCAAACTGGTTTATGAAAGTACCCACTTGCTAAAAGCGCCTGAAGTTTAGTAAACTTATGGATGAAAGCTGTAAGTAATGCAAGAAACGAACTTTTGCAAACCTTTGACGTGAAAGCAATAATAATAATGGCCAGTTTTCAAAGAAATCTGTAAAAAATATATATTTTTACAATTTTTTTTTGTTAAAATTAGTTATATACCTAATTCAATTACAATGCAAAGCTAGTGTGGAGAAGTGGATTAATTAATAATAATTTTATAGATTTTATTTAGTTTGTTCGCTGACATTACGCAACAGCTGCATACCGTCTGGGCCCTGTGAGACTGTGAATCTCTAAAAGGGTTAAGATTTTAGTCTAAAGGTAGTGCAGAAGGGAAGGAGATGAGAAAAAGGAAGGCGGGTAAGTATCTGGATATTGAGATCTGGTCATAAAACATGATTAAAGCCACTTTAAGCAACTCTTCAAGCATTTGTTATGTGGTTTCCACTTTGAAAAATGGCACAAATATATAAAATTTGCTTACGCACGGTTGGATTTTAACCCGCAAAGGAGAACTCCAGTCATTTTTTTAAATCTTCTAACTTTAATAACTGCATTGTATTTTTTTTATTTTTAAGTGTTAGTTTTAATAGTTAAAATAATTGTCAAAGTTTTAATTTTTTAAGATCCCCCGAAAACCACGGTATGTATAGTGAATTGTGTGACTTCATCACTCCTGAAAAGTTACTATAGGATCGGGCATCAGCTGATCAACTGCCGTCATTTTGAATTCGGTGTTCGAAGTATTCTCCCTAGAAGTAGCATTACTATTTTTTTTGTGCAGTAGTTTTTGAATATTTTCAATAATAGAGACCGACTGATAAGAGATACCTTTATTTTTTAAACGTTATTTAGGCCTAAATAATGTTTCAATAAACACAACAACTAAATCTCCATAAACAGTATGTAAATAAACGAATAAAATAATACGATGGCTGGTGTCATACCTACATACCCATACAATGACTTTACGGTGATGTCACGACACGAAGAATAGTGACGTCACCACTAAACATTTCAATAATGCCAACTTGACGGCGTGTTTTTACGACCCGATGAAAAATTGACTTTTTAATATTGTTTTTGAAAACTCTTCGTTTATTGTTAAATAAAACTTATATATTCAGAATCAGCGTTTATTGGTCTACATGAACATATTTTTTAAAGCGATAATATTTTTCACTGGAGTTCCAAATTCCAGGAGCTTAATGAGAAAAAAATTTAGCTCAGTTACCCTTTTTTCAACGAACCCTGAACTTGTCGCCGGAGGTGGTTAATGACCCGATGCAATGTGTTAATTTTCGGTTACATGACTAAATTACGCAGGCCTGAATTTCAACACCAATATTATACTGCCAGATTACGCACGGACAATTACCGATGGTTGAAATCACAAATACTTAAATTACACATACTGGAATTGCACACGATATGATACAATTGTACCACCACAGCCCGGATCACTCCTATCCCGGTGAAACCGGTACACAGGGGGCACTGATTTGTTAGGACTTAGCAAACGTGCTATGAGGATGGGTAGGTGGTTGGAGTTTAATAGACCGTTATGCGTGCATACCTAATAAACCATTATTTAGTATGAACCGAAATAAAGGAATCGATTAAGCGTTGTATTTATTTTTATGTCTTCCTTCTTCTTGCCTCTTTTTATATTTCCTTGCCTCTTTTTGCATTTTCTGGTTCATCTTGTGTCTTCTTGTCTCTTATTATCTCTTCCTGTTTCTTCTTCACATGGCTCTTCTTGCATATTGTCTTTACATTATTTTTACTTCTTGTCGGTCGTTTGTATCTCCAACACTACAATATTATTAAAATTTATTAAACCCCGTTAAATAACGATAATTTAATTGTTTTACCTGTTATAACTAGCGGCTCTAGAATCCTTAATTTTGCCACCGCCTGATCGGTGGGTTCTAGTTATTAGTTTATTAGCTTTGTAAAGTCAAGTGCATCATAAGAGGAATTAAACAAATCGATGATGTAAATGTTTTTCCATATTTAAAAAAAAAACAATATAATATTCTTACGATCGTGTTCTTTGAATCCACAATTAATTTAAAGTTGTTCCACAGTAACAGCTTTGCTTGTTTCTTTACAGGGGGGGGGGTATATCTTATGACTTTATGTCTGGGTTAAATCTTCCCCACAGGAAAAACTAAACCCTTCCACACACTTTGCCACAAATGATCATCTAGTCAATCCACGGTATGCAAGTGCACTATATAAGTATAATAAAGACAAAATAATACAAGAACTACATGTCAACCTACCAGAGACTAAATGGGAAAATAATTCACCGACTCCAGATATTTTCATATCAGAAGGTTCGGCTTGGTAGAACTCCTAGCTGGACCGATAAATCCTAGTGATCCCTCAATATAAATATTTTAAAAATCTTCATAATCCTACATGTATGTTTGCACTTTTATACATACATTCTTTGACAAATCTAAGTATTTAGTTCATTATTAGAAGTTTTTTGTTTTTGTTAATTTGTTTTTATTAATATTTTTTTTATTAGCAGTTCAGCATACTTTTTAAGTTGTGCTTTGAATTCTTTAGAGCTATCGTTAATTAAATAACATCATTTTAACAATTTTATCAAGTTTCAGCGTGAATTTCACAGATTACTTTTTTCTCACAAAAGTGACCTTCTAATCACAAGGCACATAAATATAGACAGCTTGAATCCTTGGTTTATGTAAATTGTGGACAGGCGGAGTAAATCATGCAGTACATTACTGAAAGGGAAAAAATGATGATATCCCTCCTGCCTCGTATATACTCCACTGTAGTCTAATAAGGAATCAGCACCCCGCCACTGGCTTACGAAGCTCCCCGTCCACAATGTGTGACGAGGTATTGAGACGTCACATAACGTAACGACACGCAGTGGTGACTCGTGAATATATATACATATATTTAAACTTTAATATAAATACTCACAAGAGTTCCAACTGTTTCCCATTTTTCGGATTCAGTAGAACCATGACGCGAAGCTAAAGGAATTATTCAAATTATTAGGAATTATTATAATTATTCAATTCAGATCTGGCATCGATTTCAAGCAACGTTTCGAATCTAAATGGTGGTCATTCACTAGGCGAGAGTATCTTCCACTATGTTACGTTTTTTACTCTCTTGCATAGGTACCATTTACATAAACAGTATTTACGTCTGGCCTTCGCGCATTCCTATCAAAGGGTTTTAATTAAATTGCACTTTAGGCATGTTTGTTACAATGGTAATTCTTTTCACATGGCGACTTACGAACAGCTAATAGCTATAAGAAGATTTCTCTTGTTGCATTCCTTTCTGTCACTTTGCTCATTGTTTACTTCGCTACTATAATTTTAATTTAAGCTAGCATAAACAAAAAAAAACTGTTTGTAAGTATTTGTTTAAATTATTTCTGCCGTGAGAAATGACAATCGATAATACATATTTTAGTAACCCCGACGTAACTATTTTGCCGATCTTCCTAGTAGAAAATACGTAAAATACACGTCATTTTTTCGCTGGTAAAAATGCAGATACATACCTAATGCACATGTACTTTTTTTATGTATGAATACCGCACAAGAGTCCCAACTGCTCCCGTGTGAAGCCAGTGAGACTATGGCATCCCCAATTGGGGTATGTTGTGAAGCTGAAGGTAGTGGGGAGGGGAATGAGATAGGGAAGAGGAAGGTGGGGAAGTACCTGGCTATTCATATCTGGTTACCAAATACGGCTAATGCCATTTCAAGCAACGTTTCTGAATGGTGGTCTTACACCAGGGCGATACTGAGAGTATCTTCCACTCTGGAACGTGCCGCAAATATGCCATTATATTATTTTAAATGAATAAATTGTGAAATTACACAAATTAATCAAATAAAATTTATTTACCCGCCGGAATTCGATTCCGCGACCTTCGGTGTGCGAGTCAAGAGCCTTACCGCTGGACTACGCCGGCCGTCAGAATGAATTAATTAATCAAAGTACCTGTGTAATTTTTTACTTGCGAAATTTTGCTACCGAATTCGCTACTAACATACCACAACCCACTTATTGTGTAAGTTGATACTATTTTATATTTTCGTAAAATGAATTCTGACTTGATCATGTTAGTTTTTTTGAGAATAGTGTTTCGATTTTTCCTAATGCCTAGTTCATACGAGGACAATACAATATTGTTCTTGTGTGAACAGATGTTTGAAGGACAGGACAATGAACCAAGACATTGTCCTAGAGATCGACGGGCAGGCTAAGAGGTAAGACATTTCCGCAGGACAATGTCTTACCCCCACCACCGCGCCCAGCCACGTATAAACGCACTTGGCAAGACAGTAGGACTGTAGGCATTTGCTCCGCGTGTACATATTTTGAACTCGTCGGCGTCGTGTATCCATTTTCGCAGCGTTCCCCATTGGAACTACCTCTGAACGGCAGTGTTGTCCCTTCGTTCTGTCCTTTGCGGCTGTTCGCGGAGCTGGGACAATACAATACTGTATTGTCCCTGAAAAAAAAATGTCTATATTGTTTTGTTCTAGTTTGAACTAGGCATACGACTTGCTTTTCAAACATCCATGAAATATTCGAATACATCTGAGGGTCTATTTCGAATTCAAACAAAGCCTTCGTCTAAATCACTTTTCAAAAGTGCCGAATTCATTTCTAATAAGTAGGTAACAGTTATTCTGAAAGTCGTATAAAATATATCGCGTCGTTACGTTTCAAAGACGACAAAGATGGCCGCTGAAATTGATTTTAAATTACCCTGGCAATTTAGACCATTGTTATTTATGCAAAATAAACAATGAATTTTTGTTCATCGTGGTTGTCGCTTGCCCGTTTGTGTCGTTTCACTCGATTTGCGGTCTATGTTATTCTTTAGGGAGACAATGAGGCAGAATTCTTAAACACACATCTATTGAGAAAATAGTTAAGACCTTAAAGTTGTCAGCCCTTTCTCAACCGATGTACATTTATTTTATTTATTTGCGAAAACAGTGAAAAAACCAATACATTGTAAAAGCGGTATATATATAATGCATATATTCACATTTAAGATACCAATTAAAACATGAGTGATATTTCACGTTTAAACTCATTTTAGGACATATGGAAAATATCCGTCTTTCGAGGCAATTAATTAACCTAGTAATTCTTCCCAGGGGCATCACCATTGGTAAGTTAGTTCTGTATCTGAGAAGAATCGAAAGCCTGTGTTGGCGGCCTCGCGTGAAATTATCCGGGACATATAATCCTATTTTTGCCAGTATATCTGGTGCCGATATAAAACCATTTAGAAGCTTATAAGCCATCAGTAGTAATGCGACATCTCTTCTGCATTTGAATTAACTGAACTTTGAAAATGGTCTACAAGGCACGCATCAATCTACCCACCTTTACACTTCATTGTATTTAGTTGTAAATGATTTAGACAATGATCAATTATAAAAAATAAAATAATTTAATAAAATAAAAATCGTTTTTTTAGTACAACCGCGCGTGAAATTCACGCTCTCAATGATCACAGGAAATCCGGCAAATTGTAAAAACTTTTGGTTTACCGAGACCTCATCAATAACAGTGTTATAGGGCATCTATTACAATTTTACCATAGACGCCCTCTAACTGTTTTTGTTGATTGGAAATTGATTAAATGTTGGAAAAAAATAGAATCAACATAATAAAAAATGAGATTTATAAGTCACCGCGTAAAAATCTATTGTCAAATACATGGTTATATTTTTATTATTAGAAGAATGCTAACTGCACGTAGAGTAAAAACAAAATCATTAAATTAATTTGTTAATCAAGGTGTAATAAGCGAACACTAAACGTGACAAATCGTACTAGTGATTCGAAAAAGAGTTATTATGATATATATGCATCAACTCATAAGGCGCGGTTCATCCATACATGATGTGGAAGCGCCGCATCCCTTTGTTTTCTAGTCAAGAAGCTTAGAATTTATTTTTTCTAGCCGTAAACAGCTTTTTTTAACATTTTTTAAAAATAAAGACAAACATTCCCGCGTTACGAATAACACAACAATGTTTGAAAATCTCCTACTACCACCACAGAAAGCTGAAAATGTTGCTTGTGTTGTGATGGGGGACTTAGCCAGCCGAGAAATCGAACACGGGACGCCCGGGTAGGACCCAAACGCGATGCCCACTCAACCACTGACCGGTCTGCAATTTACCTACAGAGAACACATCCAAAGAAACAGAGCGCCGCACGAAGCGATTTGAAATACACAAATTCTCAATAGCGTAAACATACACGTACCAGCAACTGCTTCTCAGGTACTCACTGCGTTCAACACAGAATACGAAGCGGCACGCAGCCGGCCGGCGCGGCGGACGTTGGAAGCGGTATTGTATTCAGTATCCAAAAATTTCAAAATACTCAGAAGATTTTGGTCTTCGCGCATGCGTAATCACTCTGGCCTGCATAGTTCTTTGAATATAAGATACGTGCCTCACGTGAGCATCCAGAATAAAAAATACGACTTTAATGGATATAGGAATAAGGCTCAGAATAGCATACTATCTTATTACTTTAGAACGAATCGGGTAGATTGTTTGTGGTAGGTGTTTTCTTGGTGCATTTTTAACAGTTTCGTTTTAATAATTTTGATACATTAATGTTTAATCCTTCGATTACCTAATTAATTCATAATTTCATCATCGTTATTGAGAAAATACTACCGATAATCGATAATACTGGCGAAAGATTATGAAGGTACTTAATTCGATTTTAACATTTTTTTACTCATTTTGACAGAAAGTACGCGGCCTATTTGAATTATTACTCTTGACATATTTTTAATGAGACTTCCAAAAATATGTGCGATATTTAAATCAAACTGTCAAAAATAAACCAATTGGCAACAAATTGAAAGTTAAAAGCCGAAAATTGGCAAAAGAAAGAAATGAAAGGGATTTATGTCATTCGGTGAGGGAACTTTTGAATCGGTATCATAATTTCTCCTCGTAATAAGAAAAGTTTTTTGTAAGTAATATTAAATTCCTAGTCAGCGGTAGATAGCCGCACGGTAAAAAAATCAAGGGTTTATTGAAGATACGAGGAATGAAACTTTGAACTTTTCAAGAGTGGATTTTTTTAAATATAATTTCGTATTGTCAAATTCTTTAGAAATAGTCTGTTAAACTAAATAAATGATTAACTCTGGGCATCAAAGAGATTCTGGTTGTTGGAGGGAAGAAATACATTAACTCTGTGATGGATATTAAAATGGTTCTATGCGGCAAATATCAACTACAAAGGTTTTTTTTTAATATCTTTTTTTACATAATTTCCAAGGACTCAAGGATTCCAACTGATTAGGTCATATCCTCCACTTGCAGCCGCTACATCTATATGTAAGCATTTATCCAAATTTTTAATAGTGCTTATGCAAAAGTTTCGTGAACGAAAATAAATTTCATCTTTGAAAAAAAAACGCATTGAACTAAAAACTCGGCTGGACCAGACTTCCCCCTTGAGGCCACACCAAGTACTTCAATGGATAGCATTTAAGGAAGATTCGTATGTTTCAACAGCAAGAACTGAGAACTGTTATTAAACACTAGTGTCCGACCGAAACAGGATTTTCTACCGAAACCGAAACTTTTTTAGACAGGTTAATAATCTTTTTTTTTCCTATTTCATAATATTTTATTAGTTACAGATTTTTGCGGTTTTTGGCGGTAGTCGTACATGTAATATTGTATATAGGAATTAAAAAGTACATTTCTTTGAAACAGATAATAAACATACGAAATATATAAAAGTAAGTGAAAAATTGAGAGAAAAAAATCATATTTTAAAGAAAACTAGAATTAAAAATGTAAATTGAAATTTTGAAATACAGAAACTAATCATAAGATTTAGTGTTAAGAACTCATGTATTCTATACAAATATGTAAATTAAAACATATAATAAATTAAAACATAAATAAAATTAGGTTGAAAAATTTAGAGAGAAAAAAAATAATATTTTAAAGAAAAAAAAAATTTTAATTCTGAAATGCAAAAAGTAGTAATTAAAATGTAGTGTTAAGAACACATGTATTCTTTGAAGTACGCTCGTCCCCTTTCAAATATCCAATGTTGTACACATACATGTATAAAGTGATTTAGAATTACTTGACTTTATGTCAGTACTCAGAGGATTATGTATTTTAGGAGCGATGAACCAGAATTGAATGAAATAAAATACAATAATTATTGAAGTATGGGAAAAAAAAATTGTGAACATACATATTTTTTTTATATTACTGCTATAAAACAAACAAAAATTATAAAAAACTAACAAGATATGTTAACTACTTCTTGAAACAAAAGATTGTCAATAATCAACAATTGCATTATAAAGGACCTCATTAATTGATTTTTTTTAATTTTAAATGCGTTTACAATCACAACATTCTTACTATACGTGTTAAACGGAATAAAAAATAATTGAGGTATGTGAAAAGTAATTATTCATTTTTTTTATATTACTGGTATAAAACAAACAAAAAAATTTAAAATTAGCTTTTAAAAAAAAAATAAAAATATGCCAGCTGATATGGTGGCAGACACACGAGCCACGAACTCACCCGAAGTCAGCCGAACGACGCCAACGCCGATGCCGAAACTTGCCGAGACCGAAACCGAATCTTCGGTCTGTCACTATTAAACATACTCTAATCGAAGATTAAAACACCTAAACATTAAGCTCTTACCTTAAGCATGGTGTTATCAGTAATGTATCACTACCTACCTTTTTCTAGGGTTATTTGTGAATAAAGCGTCGATGACACGTGGCGAGTTTACAAGCAACTATCTGGGAAGTTCACTATCTGTTAGTAAACTCGCCCAGTGTCATCGTGTTACTTGCTAACTAGCAGCAACTAGCAGATTATTGACAATCTACGAAAAAAAGTTGAAAGGTCATCAACTTTACTCAACTACACGCTTGCTCCGCTTGCTCGTGATTGGTTTATTTATGTTTCCAACATGGCTTCCGATAAACAGCTGATTTCGACTGTCAAACATCTGAAGAATTAATTCACGCAGGCGTCGTTATTCTTGTTACTGGCGCTAGCAGCGGCCTCAGTTTCCTACGCTTCTGAGCGAGTGGACAGTTTTGTGTGTCATCATGACAATCTCACTCGCCGATTTACCCGCTTTAAACCTAGTAGATAGTAGCTTGTAAACTCGCCGTGTGTCATCGAACCTTTAAGCATTTTTTTTTCCAATATTGCCATTTTCAAATAATAAGTTGAACGAAATTCCCTAACGATGAAAGGCTGTATTTATAAATTGAACATTATGTCCCACCCATTAGCAGTTTGGGGTAGCAAATAAAAAGACCCGATGCTCTAATGACCCAATGTCAGAACGAAGGTCAAGTAGGAGAGCTTTAACTTGCTTAATGACAACAACTCAATGGCACCTTGACTTTTTGATACAATATTCTCTTTTTATATTGCAGACACAAAAATATATATTTAAATCGAAAAACGACCGCGTTACAAGACTGAAAGAACTCAAATTTTTTATATTTAATTTTGAATATGTCACCCAGGAAACCAATTATTGGATAACCAACACCCTTAGCCGGTCAGCTCAAATAATTCGTTACGTTTGGTGATTTAGCAGGGGTGCCCGAGTTGCGTATTTCCTTTTCTGTGTTCAATAGGAGGCAACCATGCCCCGAAATCAACACGGCTTTGTAACCCATTTCTCCTCCAAACCCGTGTTCAATAGAAGGCAATCGGCATCCTATTGTGCACGGGTTTGTAACGCCAATTCTCTTTCCAAACCCGTGTTCAGTACGAGGCACGCGTCCTCGGCTGTGCATGAAACATAAGAAATATTATTGCCATATAAAACCATAATTTATTCATAATTTTAAGTGAATGCATTACTGACAAGTTGGTACGTGTATTTATAACAGCAGAACATGGAAAGAAATGTATTAGAATAATTACACATACCCGCTAGACAAACCCTGCTTTGCCAAACAAACCATTCAAAACCTGGGATGTATATCTAAATTATGATAACATGCAGCTTTCGTAGATTGAATCTAAACCCAATAATTCGAAGTAGGTGCTTTTATGCTTTTATTTTGACGAGAATTTATTTTATAAGATTGGTACTTCCGACAAATGTCATATTTGATTGTCTAATAGTTAAAAAAAAAGGAATATTCCGTATCATCCGTGCATTGAACTTCGACAACAAGAACGTTCCATATTATCCGTGAGGTGGACCAAATTTGTTTTTACCAAAAAATGAATAATAAAAAAAATATATTTTAAAAATATAATACATAAAAATAAAATGCTTTTTTGATTTTAAAGTGTTTATTTTATTAGTAAGGCTATTAGCGTTTTATTGCCCATCCATTATATTGTGCGTGCATGCACACATTTCCTTTTTTTATGTTATAATCAAGTTAAGAGGACGCGTGCCTCGTACTGAACACGGGTTTGGAAAAAGAATTGGCGTAACAAACCCGTGCAGAATAGGATGCCGCTTGCCTTGTATTGAACACGGATTTGGAGGAGAAATGGCGTTACAAACCCGTGTTGATTTCGAGGCATGGTTGCCTCCTATTGAACACGGAAAAGGAAATACAGGCCCGGGTTCATGGGGTGAGGTTTTTCTAGGTCTTGGCAAATGGCAGCGAATGCGTTTGTTCACCTCCTGCGTGGCGGGACGGATCGGGAGAGACTGGTTGAGGGAGTCCTAGCCTAAACGTTTTCCAAACAGACTCTTTTGACCCATTGCCTTACACCGCAGTGGGAGGTCCGTCACTTCTGGAAAATTGATTCCCAGATTCATATTACCCATAAGTCGTACCCTTTTATTTGCCAGAACTTCGTCTTCTTCCTCTACTTAAAAATACCCTCCACACAAGATGACATAGGCCCTGATGTCATTTTTTCCTCAGGGTTTCCTGTGCGTGGCTAATGTAAAAAAATCCCGTGTAATAAAATATGAGCTCTAAATAATGTTTTTATCATTTGTGGTGCATTATTTAATGTCTGGATTCTTCAATAAATCCTTCTATTCTTTATTCATTCAACAAAAACATATCAAAATGATTCACCCCCATTCGCCAAACTAGACATGTGTCCATAAAATAGAAGTAAAAAGTTATTGGTCTGTTCCTTCTCAGATTAGAAATGTTTATAATTTTCATCAAGAAGCAAATTTTTATCAAGAATCGGAGATGAACATTTATTCTTTATTTGGATTGAATTTGATATGTTATAAAAATATTGAGGGATCTTGACTCAATTTCATCACATCTTATTTGTTTGAATATTTAGTTTTTTCTAATCATCTTTAACTTCCAGCTGATTTATGATTGTGACAGATTCAGCTAAGAAAGCGCTAGCGTTATTTGGCTTGGCCTATTTCAGCATATCGCTCGCTATACATTCACGTTGAGAATGTATGGCGAGCAATATGCTAAAATAGGCTAAATCAAATAACGCTGGCGCATTCATAACGATACCGTTCATTATATCATCATTCCAGAAGTATTAAAAATATGTATTTGTCAATCCTTTCCTAGAATGGGGGACTAATTTTTTCTTGGAATCGGGCCAATGTAGTATTGTTTTTTTTTTTTTTTTTAATTTATTTATTTATTCATCTTCGGGAAATTGACAGTTTGTACATGGTGTAGTGTGTAACCAAAATAAAACCATTTACGGATTTCCTCCTTGTGATTCTATCTCTAACAAGACAACATAAGAAATAATAATATTGTAATTTACAAGAAAATTATATAAAATATATACAAAATCATTCGTGTCAAGGAAGAAAAAAAAATTATTTTACGGAGCTTATAATATTCTGGAGGTAATTGAAAATGTCGTATTAAGACATGATATCATATTATAAAGGGTAGACAGGATAATTAAGATGATAAAATATGTAAAAGAGATAAAATTATGGTTGAATAATGTAGATATCGAAACGCTTTTTCTATAAATTTATCCATCATTCTACAACTCACTTTCTGTAACTTTCTAAACTGTAGTACACTATGTTTTCTGTTTATTTTATTTTTTTATAATAACTTAAAAAAAAAAAATTGAAATTAGTATGTTTTTCTCCATATTTTTATTTTATTTTTATAATAGCTGAAACAAAACCTTTTTCATTTATTCTACGTATGTAATACTAAATTTTTATACTAACTTTATATTTTATATGTTTTTTAAGTTTTTTTTATACTTTGGGTACTTAGAAATATAGTATTTTGTATTAATATTACCCACACTCAGGCAGTGCCTTAGTGGGTTTTCATTTCTTATTCATATTATTTGTTATTATATTTTATGTTATTTTATACTATTTGCTATTATACATTATATCTATGTACAAAGAAATGGAAATAAATAAAGTTAAAAAAAAAATAAAAAAAAAATACAGATTTATATTAAACGAGAACAACAAAATCACTTACCAGAATAATAATTCTGCAAAACATACTTTTTTCTGTGTACACACCTAAAGAAATGGATGTCATTAAATACATATAATCTACATATAATACAGGATGAACATAAAACAAATTAAATTCATATAAACATCAACAGAAAACTCATGAAGTACATAACATCAGAAATTATTATTTTATGAAGGTATTATATATATGTTTTAAGATTTTTACGGCCAAAAGCATTTTCGTTATTTTTTTGGGGTGTTATGCCGTGTTGCGCTACCTCCTTCTTTAGCTAACGTTTCGGACATCGTTGCAGTGTCCATCATCAGGGCAGATCCGGCAGATCCGGTAGATGTAATCTGCCCTGATGATGGACACTGCAACGATGTCCGAAACGTTGGCTAAAGAAGGAGGTAGCGCAACACGACATAACACCCCAAAAACAAATAACGAAAAAGTATTATATATATGTTTAATTAGTGAAGGCAATATTAGTGAAATTCAATCGAAAATCTGAATCTGAAAAATCAGAAAAAGATACAGTCACATCTAGGACTGTATCTTTCTATTGTCCTAGATGTGACTGTATCTTTTTCTGATTTTACAGAACTTATCTTAACTTATCATAACTTAAAAAGATACACTCACATATAGGACTGTATCTTTCTATTGTCCTAGATGTGACTGTATCTTTTTCTGATTTTACTGTTTCAGATTTTCGATCAAATTTTGCTAATATTGTGTTCACTAATTAAATATTACAATCTGAGGTTTTCCTCACTAAGTTAAAAATAAAAATATTAATTTTACTGTTTTTACTACGCCACTGCTCTACAAACTCTTTTACGCCATGTCTCCCTAACTCAATCTCTATGTATCTATGTCGACATCCGCACACACGCCGCCGCTGTTTAGGAGAACATATTTGCCAAATGTTTACATAACCTATACTTCCACAGGCACAGGGGGAAGTCGCCCCCACGCTGGGGCGCCATTGTGTGTAATTTTCAAAGGATAAACCCGGTCATTAAGGCCGTGAATGGCATACTCCAGAATGACTTTTTTTCAGTATTGATATTATCATATTTCGGATTCAGTGGATTAACCCGATTCTAAAATTCAGCTCAAAATTTTATCAAATCGTCCATTTACCGTAAACCATTTGCTGGTTAGATTAAAGTTATGTAGATTTTTTTTTCTTCTTATGTTACAAAAAATACAGATTTTCTACCTGGCTTCGCCAACAATTTTATTTTACCAAACACCTTAAATACACGGATCATAAATATAAAATTTAAAAATTTAAAACCCTAAGAGCCCATAATGGAAATAACGTAGCCAACTAAAAATAGTTGCGTTGTCTTAAAACACCTTTCAAAAAAATATGCAAATTTCACCTTGCAAGAGCTCACCATAAGAGATCATTAAGGAAGCTTTGTGCAAACAGATTTCGGCTGTTTAGTATATTAAATAAAATATTTCTTAATTTGGAAGGCGTGAATGGGTACCGCCGCCAAGGGAACCAATTATTGGATATCCAACACCCCAGATTCTTACCCAACCCTAATATCCTTTCCTCCCCAGAACTTGCTATTCTTCCTTTCCATAAAAATAATACACACACAGCATCCCCAAAGTTGACGTAGGCCCTGAGGTAAATTATTTTCCTTAGGACTTCCCCAAAGTTGACGTAGGCCCTGAGGTAAATTATTTTCCTCAGGACCTCCTACCTGGAGCTAATGTACAACATGTGTATGTGTAGAGTGTAATAAATAATAATACAGAGCAGATCTCATCACGAAGGATTAGGTGCAATTTCTGAAATGCAAATGGGATTAAATTTCCTACTTTTTTAAATTTAATTAAAATTACATTTGATAATATTATTATCAAGTTTTGCAGGTTTTTTAGTATGCAGTATGCAGAACTTTTTTTATTTTTTATTTAGTAAGTAAGTATATAATATTTTTACATTTTTATATGAAACATGTTAGTTAGATGTATATATAAAATAGAAAATATATTCGTATTCCTCCTCACTAGGGGATCCTGTGCTGAGGGGGACTATGCTTTGGATAAGTTTTTCAGCGACTTCTATGGTTTAACTTCATTGTTGGATAAGGTTTTCCAGAAACTTCTATGACGATGTTTTAAGTATACTAGTAAGTTCATTTTCCGATAGTTCCTTCAGCCAACATTTAATGTCCTTAATTTAGCTATTTTTTGTTTTAATTTGTTTGATACTAAGTGGGAGTTTGTTATATAACTTTACTGCTAAAAATTCAGAACTTCTTTGACCAAATGAAGAGTTACACTCTGGTATATTACGTATGTCTGTTTGTTTGGCTCTGGTTTTATGAGCATGTGAGGTGTCTGCCTCTGAATCATTTTTGTGGTGATGTACTAGAAAGTTTTTGGTATAGATTTTCTGTATGCTTGGAACATCAAACTGTTTAAAAATTTCTGTTGTTGACGTCCTTATTGGGACCTTTAGAATGGTCTTTATGATGCAATTCTGAGTTATCTTAAGTTGTTTTAAATGATTAGATGCTGCTGAGCCCCATCCTATTTGATAATAAAATTGTCTATTTTAATTAAATTTAAATTTTTAAGAAAATTCAATGGAGTTCTACGAATTAAACACGAAAACAATTAAAGAATTTCGCCTAATAAAGCCTCATGTATAACTATCGAGTATCTTAGAACTTAGACATAACAAATAGTAGATGAACAATAATGTCGAAAAACAAGCGAATTAATTATTATCAAAGAACAGTGTCCAAAAATATTTTTAATGAAAATGGCTCCTTGTCAAATCAAAGTTAATATCTTATTTACGTCATGGTTTATTTCAAAGCATCCCGAAAGGTTTTTGTGTAATAGATATTATGTCATAATATTTTTAGAGACATAAACATGGTAAGTGATATTCCTGCCATTGCTTTATTGGTAAACATTTATGAGGAAGGCTTAATTTTTGGCCTTTTGACAGAGAAAACACATTTATGATTTCCTTCTTGTATCACTTTACAAATTTCTCCAGAGAAAACATATTCTAAGAGGATTACTTACGATGTTCCTCTTCCTACAAAAGTTCCGCGAACGTTTATCACTCAATTTGATTTATAAAATCTATCGTCAGGCAGAAATGACTTGAATAGAATAACTTGCCTGAAGCTTCGCAAAATACACAAAGAAAAGTTAAGTAAGTAATTGGAAGCTAAAAAATATATTTCCTTATGAATATATTATAGATGTCGATCATATCATGGAGCAGAGTAGAAAGTCATATTTTTGCGTCAAGAGACAGCAATTTAATTCAATATTCTAGCTCGTGCTTTGCAGAAATACTAAAAATAACTTTGGTTATTCTAAATGACAACTTAAAGAGAGGATAATTATCCTTTTTTTAGGTAGGTAAAATGAAAATTCGAAATTAGGTAGAAAACGTGCTGATATTTTCATTTTTCATATTAACTCCACTCGGGAGACCATCTGTCATACCATCTTTGGGATCTGTGTGGAATGTCTTTTTGAGGAGAGGAAGGAGAGGAAGTTTTGGAAAGGAAAGGATTTTCGGGGTGGGTAAAAATCTGGGAGTCAGCGTGTTTAGGAATGACGGAAGGCTCTTGACTCGCCATCCAAAGGTGGGATCGAATCCTGGAGTGGCAAATAAATTTTATTTTATTTATTTGTACTATTTCACAATAAATTCATTAAAAATAATACGTATTATATTTGCAGCACGTTCCAGATTGGAAGAAATTCTCAGTATCGCCCAGAATTGAAACGTTGCTTGAAATGGCGTTAGCTGTATTTGGTGACCAAATCTGAATAGCCAGGTACTTCGCCACCTTCCTCTTCCCTATTTCCTTCCTTTCCCCATTACCTTCAGCCTCACAACATACCCCAATTGGGATGCCATAGTCTCATTAGCTCCAGACGGGAGCAGCTGAGACTCTTGTGAGGTATCCACGTAAAAAAAAAATTGGTGGAAAATCTGGCAAAACTTTAGCCTATAAACTCGGCAACCCAGCCTGCTAAGTCATCAAACGCAGCGAAAGACTCGGTGAAATTATTTTTTTAAATATCAATAAAGACTAAATAACTAACTATATAATAGTTGCAGATTACAGTTGACACCAATCAATCACCTTGTTTAATTATAGGCGGAATCAAACACAAAGATCTTTTTATGTATCGTGATTAAAAAAATAGAATCCAATTTCCCAAAGGAAAGTTATCTCATTAATAAGTTCGTCCCTGAGGAACAAAGTTAACATATAAAACATTGCACAGAATCAGTTTCGGCTTATTATAAAATAAGCGATCATTTATTTGGCTTGTTACCTCCAAACTACGTAAACCCGAAGGGTAGTTGAAAATATTGATATTGAAAAAACGTAGCTTTTAGTGCTCTCCAGTCTGTTTCACTTTTCATGTAAATCCATTTTTGGCCTCCCCCTGCCAGGCACCTATAAATACAGGTAGAGTGTATACACGTGTACAGGTACAGTATCCCCGGCAGGTAGATAGTTTTCTAGGGGAAGAAAAAGAAACATCAGTGCTTATCCACGAGGGTGGTTTCTTGACAACGGCATTACAGCCAGTCCCTCCAGATATTACATTATGGGAGAGCGCCAAACCGCCCCGGGCTACATTTTACACCCCCGTATGTAAAGGGTTCACTGAAAAGCTCAATACGAGGGGATGAAAAGAGCCTTCTTGGAGACTCGGAGACCGGTGAACCGCAACCCTTTGATGGCCGTTTAGAGTAATCTGTGAATCTGAATAGCCCGTAAAGAAGTGAATAACAACTTTTAAAAAGCGCAGAATTGATTCGGCGAAGGAATATTCATTGCAAAAATATTCATCGCGTTCATAAATAGTTTATTCAAAACTATGACATCGTTTTCGTTCAAGTTAGTCGAGTGTAATGACTGCTAATATTAACTAAATTCAATATTCTACGGTATTCTATCAGTAGAGATGGGAAAATTGAAATATGCATTAATGCCTATTTTTATAAGAGAAAGCTTTTTCAGATTTTTAAAATAAGATTAAAAAATACTCTGCAAAAGTAATAGTATTTTTTTGTTGTTAATTTCCTATAGACACATAAATTTTAGTTTAACACGTATAAAAAATTATATTACATATAAAATATAATATAACAAAAATCTTCTTTACAAATTTTCTGAGATTTGAGGTGTTAAAATTTGCGGAGACGATTTCTCATAATATATTCTTCATTTTCCGATTATGAGTAAAGTATGTTAGTTTAACATATTTTAAACTAAAATATTTAAATAGGACGCATACTTACGATTTTAGAACATACCTAAATATGCAGTTAGAACCATAAATGCAACTATTTAGGGCCTAATAATTCATTGCAAAAGGTTCTAATTATATTTCTGGAATGTCACTCCAAGATAAAGCCGCATCTTATTTAAATATTTTTATTTAGTATGTTTAACTTAAATTCTAAACACAAGATTGAATTTCAAAATCAGAAAATGTGAATTAGGTTATGAGAATTCGATTTTGGAAACTTTGACACCTCAGAACATGGTAAGGCGAAGCTAGAACTAACTAAACTAACTAACTAACCATCACGCCGTTTCCCTGCGGGGGTAGGCAGAGAGGACGGACCGCCAAACATCCCGGTCTTGGCAAACATTCCTTGCCTCGTTTACATGCATACAAGGTCTCATACATTCTCTTCTATTATTCTGACAAGTATCGACTCAATGGCCCGACTCAAGTATCTGATTCACTTGGTCGTGCCATGTCTTTCTTGGGCGTCTTCGACTTCTTCTACCATTCACATTTGCGTCATATATTCTCTTTACACTCCTTTCCTCGTTCATTCGCTCTACATGCCCAAACTATCGGAGTGTTCCTTTCTTGATCTTACTCATTACGCTTACATCAGCCTTGCATTCTTTGCGGATTTCCACATTTCTCACACGATCATTCATGGTTTTACCACACATACGCCTCAGGGATCTCATTTCTACAGCGTTCAGTCTATTTTAATCCTTCCTCTGCCAGTTCCATGCCTCACTGCCATACATCAGGGTAGGTACCAGTACTCCATTATGGACGGCTAGTTTTGCGTCTTTGGACAGTTTTTTTGTTTGTGCCAACGGCGTTCAGTCAGTTACCTGCATTCACCCTTCTTTCAATATCTCTATCAGCCTTCCAATCTCATGTAAACTATCTAAACCCTATCTAAACAACTTGATGAACTAAACTGCGCACCGTAATAAAGGTCAACCGTCAAATACAAAAAAAATGACAATTGCAAAAGATTCAAATTGATGTTACTTTGTGAAATAAATGGAATTCTTAAAATCTTGATGTTAGAACTTCGTCATAGAAGTGGCTACAGAAATACAACACAATTGACGGAAAATTATTTTGGTTGTCGAAATACGCAAAAGAAATAGTTTTGCATGTCTGAAAAATATCAGTTAGAAGCGTATCCCAACGAAATATTTAAAAAATATATAAATTATATATAGATATATTCAAAAAAACATTAGGTAATGTTGAAGATCTCGTCAATAAAGAGAGATTCTTTCCAGAATTGAAAGGTTTCCCTTTTGAATCAGTCTTCGCTGACACAAAATATATCGATTTCGGAAGAAATTCTATTCAGGAGCATTATACTCTTCCCCACTGGAAGAACTATTGGCAGGATTGTCCTACAGGCAGAAATATAGAATAATGACGGTGTCTAAGATGGTCACCTGGAACGTAGAGACCCACACGCCACGGATAGTGGCCACACTCCCTCATGTAGAAATCTTAGAAACTTTTTTGAACCCTCTTCAACATGTGGGAGTACCTCAGCTGAGGATTCCAGATAGCCGAACCATTCTCCAGCCTACTGTGGATCAAGGAGAAGTATAAAATTCTCAGAGTACGGGTATCCCGAAAATACTCGACGGTTCGAAATATTTTTCAGGCCGCCTGGCAAACTCCTCTCATGTGAGCACGAAATGTCGATTTAATTTCATAAAAATTACCAATCCCAATTTTTTGTTGAAACACGTTTGACGTTATGACCGAGATAGAGTAGTGTACCTGTGATTAAATGCTGTGTTAAAAAGAAAGGAGTACACATTTGAAGAAATTGAAATCAAGTTGATTTAGTGAACTACATTTTGAAATGTTATCAACGTCAGCTTGAAGATGCAGGCAATCATCAATATTTCTAATTAGTGGAAATAATTTAAGATCATCAGAAAGGGGAGAAAACGATATCTCAAAATATTCCGTCATCCCAGAAAGCAGAAAGCAACTGCGGTACGAGGAAATATTCTGGCGAGACATTTCTAAAACTAACCTCTAACGGGAGTGACGAGCTATGGCTTATTGTGTTTGAGTTTCATATATAAAATACATCTAGGCATCGAATTGAACCTCTCCACCGCTTGTTTTTATTGTGTTGGACTTGATTTTTTTTTAAATTTCGAGTTAAAGGCAAGAGATTTGAGTTATGCACCATTTTTTTTAAATATTATGCCCACACAGGAGACCCTGGGAAAATCAGATCCATCAGTGTCTACGTTATCTTTGAGGATGCCGTGTGGAGGGTTTTTTTAAGGGAAAGAAGAAGAGAAAGATCTGGTGAGGAAAAATGTTTGAGGATGGTAGAAATCTGAGGTCAATGTGTCCGGGAGTGATGGACATATGAATAGCACCACCAAGTGAATCAGATAATTGAGTCGGGCCATGTCAAGAGTCAGAATAATACAAGAGCATATATGACACGATGTATGAATGTTAACGGGGCAAGGAGTGTGTGCCAAGACCGGGTTTGGCGATCCGTTCTCTCTGTCCACCCCTGTGGGGAAACGGCGTGATAGTTAGTTAGTTTAACTTAAATACGTTAGTTACCTCAAGCATTTTATACACATTATTGTAATCTTTCGAACCATCTCTACGTATTATAAATTAAAGTCCTGAAAACTCAAAGATGGCGATGTTATAAAGATTGGATAACATCCAGTAGATGGCGTTGTGTTTAGTTAGCCACAGCTATATATATAAATTAAGTATATAAAGTCGTCCACCGTTTCTAGGTTTGTGAGATCATTATTTGTTCTTTTAAAGGTGTGTGCCTTGTCGATCCCATAAGTTGTGTTTTGGCCTTGTTGATCAGTAGAAGGCTTTCTTCCTTTATGTTAGCAAGGAGGAGGTTCGTTTGTTTTTCAGAAGAGGCGATAAGGGATGTGTCATCAAAGAAAACATAAAATTTTCAATTTTACATATGCAATTAAAATATAACATCATCAAACTACTGGTGCAACCTGATGGAAAACACTTTGCGGGCAATGTGTTCAAGATTTCTGAGATTAATGCAACAACTACAAGAAAAGTCAAACAAATTTCTGAACAATCTTGCCGTATTAAAGGCGAGATACCTTTGATAATATCATAAATGAACATTTGTTAGTGTTATGGACCCTGTCTAAGACAACCAATATTTCAAGCCATCTTTCAAACAAAGTGTTGTGTCTCCAGCTTTGGCCACATGTTGTGTGAACTTACCATTTACAGAACGTAATCTAGATGGGTCCGCCGACCGCCACAATAAACTTTACAGAACTTGAAATGGAGATATGCTTGTTAAGTAAGTACTGATTTTGATAGTTTTTGAAGTATAATTTGAAAAATTAATATGTAACGATTTTTATGACAAATGCCTGACGTCAGTACCAAAATATGGATATGCGTAAAGATATGGCGGTAAAATGATGAGAATCAAATAATATTAAGTTCTAGGCATTTATTCGTACGTAGTGCGGAGTAGAAAGGTACTTACACTGTTTAATTTCGGATAGTTTTTAGAAACAATTATTCAAATACAAATATGTTTTCCCGAAACTTTAATGTTTTTTTTTAATGGCTTTTCACCCCAAAGGAGTGTTCTGGCCGGTGTCAAGTGAATGCTTTTGTGAGTGAAATTTTTGGTTAACATTAACAAATTTAGTTTTAATAACAAGAATCTATCTACATTATAAAATAATACCATACAAAGAATAACAATAATATACCAAATTATTACAATAACATATGATTTTAATTAAACATAACAAGGAAATTAAAAGACATGCTGACACAATTTATTGTGCGTAAAAAATAAAATAAATAAATAAATACATTAAACTTAACTTACAGTTACAAATTAATACTGTTAATATTCAGGAAATCAGCCAAGACACGCGTTTATACACCCGTTTGTCCACAGAAGATAACAGGCATGCAATGTTGTAGGGAGGCAATATGCCCGAACTGATTAGGTGAGGGATGAAATTTTTGTATGAATTATTTATAGGGCAATTGAAAAAAATATGATTTAGATCCCTTTCACCAAGACGACATTCACACATCGCAGAATTCTTAACATGAATTTTTGTTAAATTTAATAACTTAATAATTTATTTTAATTTTTAACTTTTATATTAAATTTGCATGCAGTGTTAAAACAGACTTTTTTTAGATATTTGACCTGTATTGTTTGGGTCTTTTTAATAAACTTGTTTTAAATGTTACACAAACTACCGTTTAATGGTTATTTGTCAAATGTGTAAAGTTTGGTAAAAAAGATGATTTTATTTTGTGATGTTGATTGTTTTCTTAAATTTTATTGTACTTACTAAAAAATTACTAATTTCGAACTTTGATTAATAAATTCACATTGTTTAAGAATATGGCAGAAATAAATCTGACACAAATAATCGACTTAACGTCTGAAAAGGTGATCTATGAGAAGAGTCTCTACTTACTGCTACTTTAATCTTGGGGTTTAGAACGCTTAGAGCCAAATTAATGGTTTCAAAACCTCAAAGCGAATAAAAAAAACTTCGGAAACGAATTCTCTTTAATAGAGCGATAAACCAGTAGTCCCATATGTAGGCAATAATGCATTGTATTGACGTAACTTGCGTTCTAAATTAACGATATTATCTTCCACTCTAGTCGTGTTGTCTTGTGTTGTGAATCAATCGAGGCATGCGTTTCCCATCAGTGGCCACATCTGGCGACCCCTTGGAATAATAACCGCTGTGGTGTGATATTCACTACACTAATATTTACACTATAATATCATAGTATTATGTATTAGGGTAGAGAAGCATGAGACTGCACGGAAATGAGAACAGACTAAATGATGTTGAGTTGCAGGCAAACTCCTGGGACTTGGCTCTATAAAAAAAATTAAAATCACGAATTGTGAATTTTTGACACTGGACCTTGTGACATTGAAACTTTACAAGTTTATTTTTTTTAAGTCAGCTTTACAAGGTGGCCTTGTGGGAAAAATTCCCTCATGGCCTATGTCTTCTTTGGGGATGCTGTGTCTTTTTAGGGAAAGATTGGAGAGGACGTTCTGGGAATGAAAGGGGTATGAGGGGTGGTATCAAATGCAGCGAACCACTTGAGGTGACCTTTTTTTACATGAATACCGCACAAGAGTATTGGCATCCCCAATTGGGGTATGTTGTGAGGCTGAAGGTAGTGGGGAGGGGAAGGAGATAGGGAAGAGCAGATCTGGTTACCAAACGCGGCTAAAGCCATTTCGTTTCAATTCTGAATGGTGTCTTACACCAGGGCGATACTGAGAGTATCTTCCACTCTGGAACGTGCCGCAAATATACTAAGTACATTATTTTAAATGAATAAATTGTGGAATAACACAAATTAATCAAAATCATAAAATTAATTAACAAGGATTCGATCCCGCGACATTCGGAGTGCTAGTCAAGAGCCTTACCGCTGGACTACGCCGGCAGTCTGACCTGGGGTAGATGGGGTGTTGGGAATCCAATAGTTCCAATACCCGTTTCTCAAATATTTGAAAATAGTAACTACCTAAATAGATATCTGAAAAATGGTTTTTGTATTTCTAGAATAATTAAGAGACCGGAGTGGTATGGACATTCAATTCCAAAGTGGCACCTGTGTGAATACTCGCAGTGACAGAAGTATAGATATTCTCAGTATCACCCTGGTGAAAGAAAGAGAACCATTCAGAATCTAAATGTTCCTTGTAAATTACTTGTAATTGCTTTTAAAATAAATGTAAAATGTTTTTAGAAAGACAAACATTCCCTAGCCACGAATCACTTGACGATAATTCAATATTTCGTACCAAAGTATGCGGAAAACCTTTGTCATAATGACGGACTTAGCCAGCCGAGATGCCTGGATGTGAAGTAGACGCAATGCTAACTCAGCCATTGACCGGTCCAATGTCTTCGGTGAGCAGATCTGAGTAGCCAGGAACTTAATAACAATAATAATAATAATATTTGGCTAATTTATATAGCGCCGTTTTTGTGAAAAATCACCTCAAGGGCGCTGTACAAATAAGTATTTAAAGGAATTAACATTACTGGCTTACAACTAAGATTTACAATTATAACTAGTGACTTACATCTAAGACTTATATAGCTAGTGACTTATGACTAAGACATATAAATGCTAACCTAAAGCAAGTGACTTAATAACATACATATTTACAATTAGATTAAGATTAGCGCCAGAAGAAGTAAGAAGAAAGAATAATACATAATATGTTTTATAATGAGCGCACTTTGAAAACAAAAGTAAAATTTTATGATACTCTCAGATAGGTATTTTTATTTAAGGGCATGAGAGCCCAAAAAGGTAGGTTTTTAATTTGGTCCTAAATTCGGTTGGGCTTGTTATGCATCTAAATTTCGGAGGGAATTTATTCCAAGACTTCGGCCCAGACACTCCGAAAGCGCGATCTCCTAACTTAGTATTTGGCTTGCGTTTAGGTTCCATTAGTTTGCCTATAGCTGATGAAGTTGCTGATCTAAGTTTTGACAGCCTCGGACCAGTAACTTCCCTTTCTTCAAATCTCATTCCCTTTCCCATTCAACCTCACAACATACCGCAATGGGGATGCCAAAGTCCCACTGACTCCGGACAGTTAGGAGCAATCGACACTCTTGTGCCGTATTCACATAAATAAAATGATGTGAAAGGAACAAAAAAAACCATTATATTATATTATATTATATTGTATTTTCCGTCATTTATCAAAATTTGGATTACAAAAATATTATCCATAGGTGTTTGAATGGTTTAGAGTTAAGGATTCAACCCAAAAACATTTATTTTTATATAAAATAAATATTAAGTTCAACCTTCTCCGACTTCATATTTGTGTGCAATCTACATGCTTGGGTAAGACACTGTGTTCTTTAGACTAGATTTTAACACATCTACGAGTAGAACACCTTTGAGCTCCGCGTTGTCACATACTTTGTAAGGAAAACGTATTTGATAATAGCATCCCTTTAAGTTTGCCGAGAAAGCACGCCTGGATTGAAATGAAATTTTTACTAGACAACATTGAAAGAATTTTCTTGAAGATGGAAAAAACATCAAATTTTGCTTGCAAGGAAATAATATTTATAGATAAATGAAACAATTCAACTTTGTTTGAACCACTTATATAATGAGTAAATCCGACCGGTTTCAGAACAAACGTTCCTTCTTCAGGGCAAGCGTATACTAATTTGACAGTTTCGAAATATGGATGGGAACAATGTTTTTATTATGGTAGGGGTGGAGCCGTTGCTAGTTATTAATGTAGAGTGGGTGGGTAGGGGAACAAATCCATGATTGGGCTATAAGACAATATTTTTTAATGATTGCCCGTCATTTTATATTGGAACAACAACTCGTAATTTTGAAATCAGAATCAAAGAACATTTAAGGTGTCTTAATAATAATAATTTTTTGAGTTCGCTAACCATAACCACACAGTTATAGCTACATTAAAAAATATAATAATATTTATATTTATTTATTTCTGTTGCGCTCAGAATTGAAAGGCGTGGAACGTTATCAGAACCAAAAGTTAATTTTACAAAAAAAGTATATGTGAAAGGGTCATTTTGGTCCAATATATTGCATCACCTTTAAAGCGTTAGATGAAATGAAATAAAGTATGTAGTTATGTTTTTGATTTATATGCGAACGTAGGACACCGGGGACACCCGAGCACGGTATGGCGCAAATGGTGACTAAGTTAGCATCGCGCCTTGGTCCCACTGACACAATCAACATTTACCGCTGTGGTGGTAGTAGGAGATTTTAAAATTATTCTCAGGTTATTCGTAACCCGATAATTTTTGTATTTCTTTCTTTTAGAAGAATGTTATGCATGCATGTAATTGAAACAAGGAGTGAATACCAAGCTAGTTGTGTGGCAATCTAGAGACCATACCTTTTCTGGGAATGGTATAAACAACGTAATGGTTAATTTGAGAATGTTTTCTGTTTAATGCAGGTACACATGATTGACTTGTGTTGACTCGGTATGTTACAGCTCCTTTTTTATTTATTAAATTTACGATCTGAGAGTTTTAACTGTTTTTAACATAAACTCGTGAATTATTCTCACTCATCTTATAATAAAATATACAATTTACTGCCAGTAAATAAATACATTAATTTGAACGCTTACGATCCTCCCTCAGCGGTGATTGAACCCGCATATATTAAGCCGAAAACGCTGTACACGAAGTTAAAATTCTAATATGATGCTCAAAATTTTTTGGTATATTTACTTGGTAAGGTTAAAGTACATCCCACGGGGCAGTGGTGATATTTTATAGTCCTCAGAAGGCGAGGTCCCCGCTAGTTCCTGTGCCCCTGGTGCCTCACCCCGCCGCGGTATGCACACAAGATGCTTTCAAAATGTTACAAAAAGATGCGCCGCAGACAGATATATTGAAAAGTTACGACAAAAGTGACTTTATTACGGCGATATCCTGGCAGATAAAGGGAAGAAAGGATGTTTTGAATTATATGAAATATGGCTTTGCTCTAAAAATAGGTGCGTTGATAATATTTTGTCTCGTATTATACATTATCTGACTATATTTTCATATATAATAATGTATTAAATATGTTGTATTTTAATTTTAAACAAGTGATGTGCCATTGTTCTTGATCCTCACCAAATTCGTATAACATAAAACGAATCATAACATGAAATGAAATTTCCTTACAATCTCCAAACACACATATTATAATACCGACATTACTTTTTTAAATAGTGTACATGTTATATGTAAAGTGGTTCACAAATATGTGAAGAATAATATCATGTTTTACAATTTTTCTGGTAATTATAAAATCTAGAAAAAAATTACAGATAATGAATTTTTGTATTTTCTAACCAGTTGTTAGACTTTCAATTTTTTTTACATGTGCTCCACACAGGAGGCCCTGAGGAAAATAATTTTCCTCAAGGCCTATATCATCTTTGGGGATGCTGTGTGGAGGGTTTTTTTAAGGAAAGGAAGGAGAGGAGAGTTCTGGGAAGGAAAAGGGTTTAAGGGGTGGGTAGGAATCTGGGGTTCAGTATGTCCTGGTCATCCGCCACCAAGACCTAGACAAACCTCACCCCATGAACCCGGGCACCTCTGCTAAATCACCAAACGTAGCGAACCACTTGGGGTTACCTATGGCAGAGGTGTTGGTTATCCAAGTTCCCGGGGCGGCGGTACCTATTCCCGCCTCCCAAATTGCAATTCAATGAAGTAAAATAAGAGTAACTAGCTGAAATCCTCGGCGATGCCCGGGCTTTACTCAGAGTTTTCGAAATCAAATGTGTACGGTGACCTTCCTCTTGTTTTGAAGGTCACATGTGCAAAATTTCATCAGTCTCGGCATAAAACTGTAGATTTGCACACAAATCATATCCACACAGCCCGCTTGCCAGCCCGCTCGTCCACCACATACATACATTTACCTTTAAACATCATATATTTCAACTAATTTACACAAAACTTACATACCTTAACCTTCCCCATGAATAACTCAATCTTTTGGTGAAAACCGCATGAAAATCCGTTCAGTAGTTTGTGAGTTTATTGACATAATTTATATGACAGACGCGGCCGAGGACTCTAATTTATAATATGTAGGGATAGTATTTTTTATTGTTTTTGAGTACCTACTACTACGTAACATCACACTACCTGCATTTTTTGATCAGGTATGGTTTTATGACAGCCGTCAGCTCTGGAAGTAATTAGTGGAATGGACTAACTAGTCGCTTATTACTTCCAGAGATTAACTTAAACGTTTATAGTGTTGGGTAATTAGTATTGGGGTGAAATATCACACATTTACATTAAACAGGGTGAGGGACATACTTGACTTACTTTAATCGGTGACACACGATATTAATTAGAGTAAAATATATGTAAAATAAATGTTGGTCTCCGATGATATGGTCTTTAAGTTAAAACGATAAAAAATCAATGAGTATTGGACAGGTGGGGTTGGGGTGAGGGCTGGGCAGTTACTCGGCTGAGTGACCAGTAACTTGATAGAATTTTTTTGTTTGTTTTTGAAGAAAGAAAATTTGAAAAAACAAAAATATTTAAAAGTCACTGGAGACCAAATTTTCGTTTTTACTTCTATCAATGTCAGGAATCACCGGTAAAAAGTAAATGGAGTACGTCCCCACCATGTATTATAAAGGTTAATTAATAAAACCTACAGTAGTACATGTTTATAGTTTCTGGTTTCTTCTCTCATAATATAGAGTTCCTTAGAAGTCGTTCACCTCTTAGTAAAGTTTACAGTACCTCTGTTTATTATTTTAATCACGGACCAAATGATTTATCTTGTCGCTCCGAGAACTTTGTGTGGGAATCTGTTTAAATTATGCTACTCGCTGTATTTTAATAAACAATGAAACACCGTGTCAATTCATAAGAAATACAACGTTTGTTTATAAAAAGCTTTTTTCAGGGGCCTCTTACAAACAACCCTTCGTTCATACATATTATATTAATGTGTTATTTAACCAATTCTGACCACGTGTACGAAAACATTTTTGCTTTCACTTCCTCGTCCTTCAAAAAAATCCTGTGTTTTTGTTATTTTTACCGAAATGATTTCAAAGAAAGGGTCAATTGAACCCTTTTAGAAATTCACCCTCGGGCTACATCATATCATTATCTTATCCAACCCACGTATTATTATCATAAAGGGATTGTTGTTTTAAACTGTTTTCATGGAGCACTCTTTCACACCGCCTTTACAATGCAAGTGCACTTAAGTGTAAGAATAAAAACAAACACAATCTAAATTTGCAAACACATTAATACCAAGTACCTACAAGTAAAAAAGACATAACGTTTCATATTAGAGAAATATAGTTTCGAGTGTTTAGTTCACCCCGTTTGAGTGCGTGCTTTGATTCAAGACAAATAGTTTTACCTAAGCAATGAACTTATTCCGGACCATATGTTCCCGGACCCTTCTCTCGCTTCAACACCCTCTGCCATATGTTCTCCGTTGTTGTGGTCTTACAGGGATATTTATTTTACTTTGATTATTGTTTACATTTTAAATTTTATATTTTTTCAACAACCGCCCTTACAAGTTCGCCCTAATATTTTTGTTTGAATTATGGTTTGTTTGTGTTTATCTCACTCAAGGAAGGGATTTTCTACCACCCTAGAACTAATTTTAATATGCTTTTTCCATGCATCGTATATTATAATAATAATAGTTTGATGATTTGCATAGCATTTGGTCAAAAATCAGGGCACTGTACAAATTTATGATACATTTCTACATCGATCTATCTTATTTTTAACTATTGACTAGACATAGACAAACTGTTAATATGGGTTGTTGCCAAAAATTTGATGAATTCATCAAATATTTGAATTTGATTTTCGCGTTCTGTGTAAGTTCTGTGATTATTTCAGTTTCATGCAGCAACTGGCCTATAATGATATAATAACAGAACTTGAATATAACCTCCACGGAACGTGAAAATTAACTTGAATTATTTGACGAATTCGTGATATTTTTTTAAACAACCCGTCCTAATAATAATTTATGGCTAACAGATTGCATCCACTGGTTCTTCGATCAGACCAATGAACGTGATGCTGCGTTGAAATGTAGAAAACATACAGGACCCGTTGATATATTATGTCTCTATGACAGTCCCATACTTTCCTGTGAGGTCACCTGAGATAACACTGATTATTGTTTGGTAGATAAATTTAGATACAGTTTGCAAGCAGAGGTCATAATTGGGAACACGTGTTATTGGAAATACTATTATTTTAATAATGCTGTTATTTTATGAGCGCAAGATTATCAAAATGCCTTTGCAATTTATTATGTTTAAGTAAATCATTAATCGCATAGAAAGTAGATTTATTTTTCGGAAAAAGATATACGTCTACATAGAAATAAGATTGGATTTCTTCATGTGTACGTCCATGTAGTTCTGTTGTATATTTGTTAGATAGCGTACAGGTTACAGAAACGGGTAATCAAATCATATTGTGCTTATTATGAAACTAATAATTGTAGGGAGTTCAGTAACTATCTTTTGACATACGTCACAACATAGTGAAACTGCCCCCATGGACTGTTTTTTTTTAAATTTTGTAATCTTCTCCGTAATAATTTGGTGTATAACTGTTTTATGGAGAACCTGAAAAAATAAATATATAAATTAACCGCAAAATAGATAGATCTGAGAAACTTGCACCGAAAACAGCGACAATTTCTCAGGTATCCATTGAAAATACTGGCAATACTTTCTCAGAAATAGTAGACGTATTCAACTGCATGGAATTTAGTTAAAATACGGATTGATATACCTCATAAATAAAAATTAATGACAGCTTTAGTTTTTGTTTTGCATCTGTTCCATTTTATAATTTCATTAATAAATTTTACTTCTTTAATTCTGTTCCGCTAAATTATTATTTATATCACATGTTTGTAAAAGCCCGTATGGAGGTATAATGTAAATAAATAAATAATTTCTGCCAACACCTACTAAAGTCACGAAAAATTTCACTAGTACCACAGATTAAAGAAAAAAACAAGAAATGCCTCGTGGACGTGTTTCATGATTCAAATATTTGGCCAATCGTTAACTTATTAGCTGAATGTTTTTTAATAAGTTAAAAATTACAAAATGAAGCAATTATCGATGCGCAATTGTCCGTGTTTTGTTTTTGTCAGTATCAGAGATGGCATTGTGTACGGATCTACATTTTTTGTGATTTGTTACTTTTCCACTTACTTAAGGGAATTGCGTTTCATTTTCTTTGTACGAGTGAGGGAGATTTATTACAATTATTGCATTTTTCCTTTGGAGGGGTGCGGACAAACGGTCACCGTCTGTCTCATTTTCGACTACTGGTCTTTAGTGTATGAGA
Organism: Limnephilus marmoratus; assembly: GCA_917880885.1. NCBI lineage: Eukaryota > Metazoa > Arthropoda > Insecta > Trichoptera > Limnephilidae > Limnephilus > Limnephilus marmoratus. Next base: position 33,468,380 of record OU862910.1, read on the forward strand.
AAGAGGGGCAGCATTGTATGTTTAAGAAAAAAAGAAAAACAAATAGCGCATTGACATTTTACGCTTTTGAATTTTTTGAATTCACTGTTTTATATTTATCACAATATTCCTGCAGCTCTTTTACAATATGAGAATTCGTTCCATGCAAAATATATGAGGAAAATAATTTTCTTCATAATATTTTTTTTTGTGAAATTTTTCGATGTTTTAATAGCCATTCTGCTATTCGGGGCCGAGACAAATCCAACAAATCAACGATCATGAAATCGGTCCTACCGTCCTTGAATTATAAATGGTATCCCGACTTTGTTTTACATATTAAGATTGTTATATCATACCCATGCCCTTCGTAAGGTCTTCAACTGTCTTCGATGTTGCCATCTTTCAAAAGTTTCGAAGTTGTTCATTGAGCTTGTATCAATGTGCGATCAGGTAAATTAGCATTGACAAGTTCTGTGCTCGACCAAATAGCAAGTGGGAGGGCATGCTAAAATCTTCTCTGGCCATTTCCACTGTAATTTCACTCTCGGGATTACAGTTCTGGTTACCGCTACCACTATCATTATTCTGCTTTTTTCTTTTTCTCGCTTTCTTTTGCGTATAATTTCATGTAAATTACTAATTGTACAATGTACATTTTTTTCGTTTGTTCATTGTTTGTCTCTTTTCGTAGTATTTATACGTAGATGTTTAAGTATGAAACTACGAAATAATCGAAAAGTGGGCTTCATCAATATTATGGACAACATCTGAAATAGAATATAAACAAAATAAATTAAAAGCAATGCATATTTCTCTAATATGTTGAAAACAATTTGTTTTTTAAATTGTTCGAACAGATGTAGGTAATTTTATAAATACTGTTTTCACGTTACAAAAAATATTTCTCCGCATTTTCACTGACTTATCTCCATTATCTAACCTAAAACGTTTATGAACTCCATTGTACCACGAATACACAGCTTATGTAACTAATATGCAGAAGTTGTAAATATTTTCAATAGCACCGAAATAACTTGCAAAATAGCATTTCACATATTTTTTAAAACAAATTTGTTAACGTAAGCGAAACTGAAATTTCCTAAATTTTTTATACAAAATACTAATTTTCAAAAAAAATAATTTTTTTCGGCTACAACAACATAATTTTTTTACAACAACGCCATTTTTTTATATTAGCACTCTAGCACGAAACAAAAACAAACACCCAAAAGTCACAAGCTGCCACTGCTGAAAATTATTCCATTAATTGCCAGTTTAATGATTTAACTTTCCTTGCGGATATTTAATATTCTTTGTAGATATTTCATAACATTCGACCTTTGATAAGATGGTAGGATATGGGTCACAGGATAGTGGGTTTAAAGAAGGAATGGATAAATATGAACAAGGAACGAGATAGGAGCACTCGTTATTTAATACCCGATAACAATGTAGTTTCGTGTAAAATTTGAGTAACTAGATAAGTGGGTATAGCACAAAAGTTGTAGACTGGGATCCATTATATTTTAGAACTGAGTGGAAACAAAAATCTATCAGTGCAATATTTGCCTCTTCCACATCATAAGAATGCCTGATAAAAATTTATTTTCTTCTATTTTTCATTCGATCAAAGTGAATATGTTCCGAATTCTGCTTTATCTGACTTGTCATATATATTATGTTCAAAATATAATCTCTCAAACTTTTTAGTTGACATTTGAGGGTTAGTCATCTTTGGCTCTAACATTTTAGACATTTTATTTAGACATTTAGAAAAATGTCTAAATACCATTACTATACCTGTCATAACAACGGTTTTTATGATTTAACAAAAGTAGTTATTGCCAAAAATACCTTGGCAAGAATTATAAGTGTAGTGTATGTATATAGAAGTCCAAATATAATTATAAGCATAGTATATGCTGAAGCCAAAAATGCCTATGACTTTATTGATAAATACCGCCTTTACTAATAATTCTCTATTTTTCTTATCAGTACTTAAACATGAATAAAAAACTTAAAATTAAAAATTAATTAAATAATTTAACAAATTTCAGTTTCAGAATTCAATCATTTATTTAATTATTGGCTTGTATCTTTCGAATCCTTTTTCTCAAAAGAAATATTTTTACAGATCAAATGTAAGTAGGTAGCCGCTATTTATTTTTTTTTTCTTGGTTTCAATGTCTTTTACGTCATCTATTGAATAGGTGACGTAAATAGATTCTACTATATGTGTACGACGAATACGTTATATCTTTTGTATAGGTTTCGACTTATTCACCCTTTTCACAGGATTAAAAATAGAGATATTTTTCAAATATTTAAATCATATTCATTCGATAGATAAAACATATCACGAATCTATTGGCAGATTCAGTCTAACATTTGAATTAGTCCAACACAGTCTATAGACATCAAACATCGCTCTAACGCAGTGCTCGCAGCGCCGACCGCAATCCGAGACTTACTGCCGCAACAGAGTAAGCGCAACCCGGAGTCCAGTTGGTCAACGGCCGCAACATTAGCTACTGTCACTAACAAGTTTACAGGCGTCGACATCAAAGCTCAGGATGTAGCGGCGCTGGGAGCTTCCGGCCGAGCTTTGTCCTAGCGGCGCGGCGCGGAGCTTTCTTGGTGGCAAGTTCTGCTCTTTTTACTACCCGCTGGATAAACGGGATTGTTTGTTCAGGGGTTTCCTTTCTCCGGTGGGCGGTAGCGGTGGGTGGCGCTCCGGGGGTGGATACTAACTTTCAGGAGGTGTTGATATTTGTATTTATTTTATTCACCTTTATATCATTAGGATCGTGATAGCTTCAAAATGATTTGCGCGTTTGCGCCGGTTTACGAAAGATATTACACGAACTTAAGGTGGTCTTTCGCCGATTCTCAACTGCTTTACTGTTTTAAATTTTACTTTCTTTTTTACTATAATCATTTGCATTGATTACCTTTATTAATCACGTCTTGAAATCATGCTAGATGTATTTAATTGAACGCATGATAGCTGTTTCAGAAGCACAGATCTTTAGATAAGAGGGAACCGCGGGTGAGTGTTACAAACTAGTTCAAGAAACTATTTTGAATAGCGTCCTTGAGGTGATTTTTAACGAAAACGGCGCTTCATAAATTAGCCAAATATTATTATTGTTATTATTGGTGTACACAGACATATTCAAACATGTCCTCTTTTAATACTTTTTTTAATAAAAATCACCTAAAGTATGCTGAACAGTTAATCAACGGAAACACATACGTAGTGATATTTGGACACTGTATTGGCCAAAGGACCCAAAGAAACTTTATACTTAATATATATATCTTTTTTTACATTTTATTTTTATTTATTAATTTTCGGGAAATCGACAGTGTATATTTATTTCAGTTTGTACGTAGTATTAAATAGCCAAAATAAAACCAATTACGGATTTCCTCCTTGTGACTTTACTTCTACTGAGACAGCATAATAAGAATAAGTAAATTAATTTTATAAAAAAGGAATATGAATTCAAAATTATATAAAACAAAAAAAAATATATCTATATACCCAAAACAATTTTTTCTATAAAAAATTAAAAATTACAAAACAAAAAATCTATCAATACATTGGTAGCCATAGAGAGAGGTTATACATATAAATCAAATCATAACAGAAATATAAACAATAAAAACATAACATTATTCAAGAACCATCAGAGAAATACTCTTTTATGGACCTTTTATATTCAGTAAGTTTGCAATTGAAAATATCCACATTGGATAATACGATATTATAACTATTGCATAGACTGTTCAGGCAGGAATTCTGCTTACAGTTTGTTTTGCATTGATACACCCTGAACAGGACAGAAGAGCGTGTTGAACGTGCAGGTACATTGAATTGAATTTTATTTAGTAACTCTGGGCATTGAATATTATTGTTGACTACTTTATACAGGAATAGTGCATCCATATGATGCCTTCGTACACTCAATGAATCAATTTTAAAGTGTGAAGCTGCCTCTGCATAATTATTAAATCTTACAAACGACTTGTAATAAAGATATTTTAGGAATTTGTTTTTAATATTCTCTATTTTGTTTATGTGGATTTTGTAAAATGGAGACCAAACAACTAATGCAAACTAGAGATGACTCCGTACATAGGCAAAGTAGAGTTGCTTAATGATATTGATGCTATTAAAAAGTTTTAAGATGTATACGTAAACCATTTGATAAAACTTAGTGTTCGTTAAAACCTACCCCCCCCCCCCCCCCCATTATTAAAAACGTTGTGTTCCGCTTGTCTTCATCTACATTCATTATAATAATAGTTTTGCACTTTTGTTCACACTTATTAAAAATCGTTCAGCCACTCGCTTCCTTGGCAAGTTTCCTACAAACTTGGGTAAATTGATATTCCGGGAGTACGTAATCAAAACGGCATGAAACGATACGATGCGAGAATAATACATCACGAAATGGTCCCTTATTCGCCGGTTTACAATAATAATTAATGGTTTTACGGCATAACCGAGCACTTAATTATCTCCAAAGCACAGTGTCCATAAAAATCAAACGCTTACAAATGGTTATATAATGACGTCACGCACGACACAACTTTACTAGTTCCACAAATGACTAGTCCCTAATTGAAGCGTGTGGCTCAGTTTTATGTCACTTAATTCGTTAAATGCGTAATATAATCAAGCTTCCGTATAAATTATTCACGGCTTTTAACTCGCTGGGAAAACACATTAAAGCACGTCTGACAACCCGTGTTAAATATTACATGGGGTCACCATTAGCGGGACATACGACAGTTCGCGAAACTCCCCCGGCGTACAGTTAGTATTGTTCGTGTGATGGACCGGGATCACTTTCAAGGTCGGGAATGCGGTCAAAGTGTTGCTTTCTAGTCATTAAAATCATTCAATAATAAATTCCACTACAAATAAGAGAAAATTGTTAATTTGTTGAGATGAGGGTCGGTATTTCAAATTTCTTACCGGAAAAATGACTGTATTGAAGTTGTTAAGTCCGTTTATGCGTGTTCAGTCCGTGAGCTCCGACTGCCTGAAGCCCGTGCGATTACGACATTCTCATGTTGGTAAATATTGTACCTAATACTAATTAAAAAAATAATAATTAGATAATTTTTAAAGCGCCTTTTCGTGAAAAAACACCTCAAAGGCGATGTACAAATTGTATTTGATGCTGAAGAAAGTGGAGGTGAGGTAAGGAGACGAGAATTAAGATATTTGGAAAGTAGATATATTCATATTAGAGCTGTTTCAAGCAATGCAACGTTTCAAGTGTTGCTGTCTGGCGGTCTGGCACGGGTGATGGGTAAAACCCTATATCAATACGACATTGACTAAATCCGTCATCTACATACCTACCGTTATCATATACATAGCGCGGCCGCGATAGAAAAAACGGTATAAAATCATTGGTAGTTATGCCTATTGATCCGATATTGTAAAATTATCGATTTCACTGTGCTAGACCCCTGGTCATTAATAAATAGAATTGAAAAGAATTAGAAATTAATTTTATATTATTTGCGCCGTTGAGTGTTTGTAGGCATGTAATTATGCCGGAGAGATTTCAGATTGAGAAGGTGGTAATTACAAATTTGTTTTCTCGTATACGGTGTGATTGTCTTTATATTTTCTTTGATTTTTTATATATTTACTAAACAATGCAAAAACAAACTAACGTGTTATCAGCAGAGGCGGCCCGTGACAAAATTTGCCAGCAGTGCATTTCACAAAAAATGGTAACATTAATACGGGAAAATATAATTAATTGATTCACAGATTCGCGAAAACCAACATCAAGTTGTAATCGTATACCTATCAACTCGATACAACAAACTAAATTGCAATACCTACGTTGTGTATACGTACTGGGAGTATGAATGTTCATTAACTTTTCGGTAAAATAAAGGCTATCGTTTACACAACTTTCACTTCACAATTTATCATCAACCACGAAAAAAAATGTGTTCAAGCGATCACATTCACAAAGCCAAGATGCTTTCGAATACTTAATACTTTGTTTTAAAAACTCTATTCATAGTTTTTTTCCCTTAACCTTACTTGTATTATATTTAGCAAAGGTTTTGGAGAGCCATTATTTTTCAAAAACAATTTATTCTCAAATGAATTTCGGTTGCTTTTGAAAAAATCGACGTTAATCGCAATGTTTTCATTACCACTCATTTTTAAATAAGCTTTTTACAGAGCAAAACTAGCGAAAACCATTAAAAATGTGTCAATAGTGATCAGTGATCTGCCAAACGCTTGATTTCGCTGCCCCGGTGCAATGGTAGAGCTAATACATAACATTGTCAATTAGTTGAAAATTCGTTATTCCTAACTAAGTCTTCCCAAACGTTCGGCAACATATAACGCATGTTAAAGGTTTTGTCATAAACCAGAATGCTTCTGCGCATGTGCGCCGCTAGTGCACGAGCGTGTCATATATCTTCCCTTATGTCTTGCCCGTTTCACGGTTCCAGCCTCTGTAGACTGTCCCAGTAGAAATATCACTTCATGTGACGTCACGTCTCATCACAACGGAAGATGCACGCATTGCTTTTTCGTATGCGCCGATGCGAGTTTATGTAGGACGGAGTCTAGTACGAAAGTTAATTGGTAAGGATAATATAACGAATTGGCGGGAATTTTTCGTGGATGAATGTTACAAATTTACACTTTTACACGTTTGTCGATGTTTGTACGAATTTACACTTTTGACGTTGGCAGTGCATTGCACAAATGCACTAAGGCAGGGGCCGCCACTGGTTATCAGCAATGGTACCGTTCTCACTCTAAATTTCACGCATTGTATGAAATAACAGGGATATTCTTATTTAGGTACTTATTTTCAGTATCTCCTATAATCTTAGTGTAAAATCCGTAGGTCACTACTTCAGGTAACCTGAGTCGGTGAAGGGGAAATTTAAACATTTTTCTTGTCTACTTTTACTAAAATCTCAACTCCTTACATACTGTGGTTGTGTTTGGAGAGATTAAATTAATAATAATAAAGCTTACCATATTGTGTCTAGTCTAGCGCATCTGCAACACATCATTTTATAGCTTATAAACACGTTTCGGGAAGAACATCCAAAGAAGCTTATTGATGGGTACTGCAAAACCCACATTATGAGGCGAAAAAAATAGAATATGAAAGTACTAGCTGTTATTAGAATTTAATATGAATATTTGCCTGTGGCGGAAGACAAAACTATTGATTGCGTCCTTATTAATTTCGCGTTTTGACAGAAAGTTTATCATTACGCCGCGTATCGATCGTCTAGTTGATTAGTCAGACATCTCCAAAAATAAAAATTATAATTGAATACGCAGCTGTACGTAAAAGTTTGCCCTCTATCTGGGACAATATCAGAGTACTCATAAACACCACCAAATCAATTATAATGCAGAAAAACTTGTAATGAATGAAACAAACAGTTTATGTTTCCTGGGTCACTAGAAACTCTTTTAACTCGTCTGCTTGGTTCAAGATATTCGCGCCTCACAATCCTCAGTTTCGAGCGAAAATTCAGAAACCGTCACTTTGGATCGAGATTGTAAAATATCTATGCAAGATAGAATTCATATTTCAAAGACAATAAGAAGCATTATTTCGTTCTCTTTCTGGTTAAAAGAAAAAAATACATTATGTTTGCGTGAGAGGAAGAGAGATATATAGCTTTTAAAATGTAAGGTCGCTCGGGACGTTTTTGGTCTTATGAAAGTATAACGCGATTACGTGTTTTGAAATGTATTTATTCCTAAACAAGCCGTTATGCCTCAGTTGTTTTATAGCATTTTTAATATGTCACGCGTAAATAATATTTGATTCATGGAAAGCGTTCAAATATTCCTTACCTCATTATCTCAAAACTTGGTATTTAGAGATGTCTGACTAATCAACTGGACGATCCATGTGTCCATTTTTGAATACTTAAAATTAAAGTGTTATCTTATCTTTCCCACGTAGAGAAAATACTTGTTTGTTGAAAAAAAAAAGATATTTTTCTGATTCCGTTTCAGCATTTTTATTATTCTTTATGAACCTAACCGAATATGGAAATATCTCTAACAAGTATCTACGTAAACACATTGCATAGGTACTAAAACAGTAAATACTACCCGCTACAAGTATGAGGAGGGCAATCGATGCCATGTGTTGATGTATTTTCAACTCGAGATGGGTCGAGTAATTACTGGACTAAAAAATTCTTGTCCCCAGGGCATTTCGTTATCGTAAGTAACGTCATGTTTGAATAGAGAACTCCAGTCTATTTTTTTTTATTGAATAATGACCTTCTAACTTAAATAACTGCATATTTTTTATTATTTTAGAGAAATTTTTAATAGTTAAAATAATTGTCAAAGTTTTGATTTTTCAAGATCCCCCGAAACCACCGCAATTTTATTTTGAATCGTGTGACGTTATTTTTATCCTGAAAAGTTATTTTTATTTTCAACAGATGTTGTCATTTTTTGTATGATAATTATACGGAAGAAAGATGATACTATTCGATGAGTTAAAACATTATTTAGGTGGAATTTTTTTATCATTATATTATATTTATTATATTATTATATTTTTTAATATTATCACGGGAGTGTGGTATAAAAATTAATATTATTTTTAAAATCAATATTATCTCAAACGGATCATCTGCACACTGCAAAAATTGTAGGCAAAATGGATACAGGCGATAATGCGCCTCCCAGCTGATCGACGACGGCCATTGTGAAATAAGTTCGTAGAGAAGTGAGTCGTTCGCGAACGAGTCGGCTCAGTGACCCGGATCTTCATACGGATCCGTAAGATCCGGTTCCGTAAGACCGATCTTCAAAGCTACGGACACACTTGCTCACGGTTCGCGGATCTTTGCGAACGGGTGAGCGGGTAGCAATTGCTACTAGGTAGCATGCTCTTTGGCTTCTAATAAGCAAGTGTGTCCGTAGCTTAATTCAGTCGTTCAATTGAGCCGATTCACTGAACCGGATCTTTTCATTCTCGTTCAACTGGGCCGCTTTGCCCGTCTCTAGGTAGCATTTTGTTGTAGCATAATACAATTTTTTCGTATAGTTTAAAGTTTTTCAATATTTTAAATAATAGAGACAAACTAATAGAGATACCTCTATTTTTCATACTAAATTATTTAGGCTTAAATATTGTTTCAATAAACACAACAACTAAATCTCTATAAACAGTATGAAATAACGAATAACATGAAATGTTGTTAACACTGATGGCTTGTGTCATACCGACATAATCAAAGTTTCAATACAATGACTGTAACGAGTGACGTCAGCACTAACCATTCAGTAATACCAACTTTACAGTGTGTTTTGACGAGAGGTTTAAATGCACTTTTAATAATTTTTTAAGAAATCTACGTTTAATATTATGAAATAAAACATATATTCAGAAGCAGCGTTCATTGGTCTATATGAACATATTTTTTTAAATCCATAATATTTTTCAGTGGAGTTCCTTATTCTCGTATGAATTTGCATGAAATTTCTGGGTTGCTCGGATGATTTGATTTTACATGTATGTATCTACTACAGAAGTAAAAATACAAATGTATTTATACATATATTTATCTACTACAGAAAATTATACCGTATACTGTGCCCATCCAGTTCATAGTTTGACCGAATTTTAAGCGAGGCAGATGTCTAGTAGAGAGTGGGTTCGTCATCGTATGAAAAATTAGTACCTTTACCTTTTTTAATGTGAATACCGCACAAGGGGTCATACTGTTCCCGTCTAGAGCCAGTGAGACTATGGTATTTCCAATTGGAGGATGCTGTATGAAAGGTCTTTTAAGGAAAGGAGGGAGAGGAACTTCTGGTAAGAAAAAGGTTATTAGGGGTGGGTAGGAATCTGGGTGTCAGTGTGTCCAGTGACGGACGTATGAATCCATCCCTCCCACTGTGGTGCAAGGGATTGTCCAGAAGTCAAAGGGACTCCCTCAACCATTTTCTCCCGATCCGGCCTGCCATGCAACTGGTGGGCAGAGGCATCCGCCGTCAAGAATCGAACAAATCTCACAGCATGAACCCTGGCACCCATGCTAAGTCATCAAACGTTTCCATTACAGGGCGATATTGAGAGTATCTTCCAATCAGGAACGTGCCACAAATTTACTAGATATATATTATTTTTAAATGAAGGAATTAATAAATAACACTAATTAATCAAATAGAATTTATTTGCGCGCGCCCGGATTTGAACACGCGACCTTTTGCTTTCGAAGAGAGACTTTCGCCTCGACCGTGACCTCGACCGTTTGTTTATGTATTTATACAGGGTTTTTATAGATGTTCTTATTTCTTATTTATGTGAAAACACTCCAGTTATAAAAAACGAAAATATGCAAATAGGAACATAAAATTAGAAAAACCTACTCAGTCTAAGGAAATTTAATACCCCTCAGCACAGTCTCTTAGTGAAGACAACCAAGAAAAAAATATTTGTAGCTATTCGTTATAAGTATGTACTTGACCGGTTCTTTTTATTGAAAAGTTGAAAACATCCACTTTGCCATGAATGATGTCGTTCAATTATTTTTCATCTACCTATTTATCAAAATATTAACGAAAACACATGTAGTGATATTTGGACATTATGTATTGTCCTACATTTAACATAATAATAATACCATGTAGTAGTTACTCCTATTGTAAAATAGTACACACAAAACCACACCACTTTAAATAATAGCATTTGTAAAGCTTTTAGCTCTCATAGATATTTAAAATTGGTATGCGGTCATCCGAAATGATTTCACAGTGACCCTATTGATTAGGGTGACCGGATAACTCAATAAAATGGCACTTGAAAAGTCATTAAAAATGACGAAAAAAAAACTAGGTTATTTAGGTTACGTTAGTTTAGGTTTTGAGCTACTTTTTTCATCACTTTTATTAACTTATCAAAGGGGTGTTGAAGTGCCTTTTATTCATTTATAAACAGAAACAAACAATACGTTGGTTTCATAGGTGAAATTTTTTTAAAGTATATTTCATGTTGGGTACCAATTATGCGTTTCATTGTAGTGTCTTATTTATGGTATGCATATTAAGAGCCCGCAACTCGAATTTCTATCGATTTCTTACATATCTCCCTTAAACACGGTAAGTTTTAAAGCTCTTAAAAATATATGTTATTCTTGAAGATAATATATTATATAATATAATATATAATAAAATTATATTAAATTCCCTCGATAGAAAAAAATCGCAAAGTATGCTCCAAAAATTATTATAAACACGTTTGTTTCAGTTATTTTACAAGTTATATGTATGAAAAAGTCACAGTATTACTTTAAATGCTGTTTAAGACAATGCCCGCGAGATTTTTGCTCTATTTTAATCGAGTCGTGTTTTATTAAACATTTTCGCAATTTTCCCAGCGATTTTGTCGCTGTCAATGTTAGCGCTCTCCTCTTTCATTCGTAATTTCGTATCTCTCCATCTTCCTTTTTTCGAGCCCGGTTGCAGAGCCTTAAGTAATTACCGGGTGATGTGCGTAATGGGATGGTGTGTGTGTATGAGTATGTGTGAATGTATGCGCATTGAACAATTTATATTATTGACATGATGCTCTTTTTGACATGATGGGTTGTCATTTTTTTTTCTTTATTAATTGCTTTGATGGTTATATAATTTGGTGATTTTTTGACCACCCGTTTGCGTTCGGTTATGAAACCATTGGTTGGGTACATGGTACGTATTTACTATTTAGAGCTGAATATAATAAGTACACATAAGTTTCACGTCAATTATCAGAATGATTCAACCTTTTAAATTTTGATAGAAGAATATAGTGTTCGTGTGTAAGTTGCCAAAAAAGCAGGACGCTGTCGTCTATGACATGTTGTCGATAGTAGTTGTGGTTGTCAGATTAAAATATATAAGATATAGCGTTAGATAATGTATACGCCACAGCCAACTCGTACGTGCAGCACTGTATTACGTAGACATTTTGACATGTCGTGCACCCATGCTATCGTAAATACAAAATCTTCTCAAATGATATTGTCATCTAGCGAAGTGCATTAATGAAAAATGTTGATCACGTAAAATATTTTTGGTTCTAATATACCAATTAAAGACACAAATGTATTAAAACCATTAAAAAAATGACATAGCTATTTTATATTTGACCGTTACCGGTTTCTAAGGGGGTTCGAGGGGGGTTTCTTTAAAGTCTATATGGTTTAAGGAATAATTGTACCAGTTTGAAGATGGCCAAAATAGGTAGAAACCGGTAACGGTCAAAAAAAAATAAGTGGAAAAGGGTAAAATTATTTTAATATATTATTAAAACTAAATTTCAGCATGAATTGGTAGTATCAAAAATAGACAAATATTATCATTTTTGTTATTAGTTTTTGGGGTATTATACCGTATTACAACGCTGTCCGAAACGTTGGCTAAAGAAGGAGGTAGCGCAACACGGCATAATACCCCAAAAATTAATAACAAAAATACTTTTGGCCGTGAAAATCTAAAATCGTATCCAAATATTATCATAATTCAAAACATTCTGAAACAACAAAAAAAATACACTTACTGTACGCCATTTTTATTATTGGATTTTATTGTTTAACTACTATGATCTGAAGATAACCTATCAAATTCGGACTGATAGCATTCACACTAAAATACAATTATAGATTAAATTGTGCTTCAATTACTTAAAATATGTTTACAATAATTGGTTTGTAAATAGTTAAATTTTCATAGAATGAAACAAGTACTTTGTTTAAAAACCACTTTATTTTTTATTTATATTTGTCGACCGGTTTCGGTTGAACTCAACCTTCTTCAGGACAATAAACATACAAACTGGTAAAAATAAAGTGGTTTTTAAACCAAGTACTTGTTTCATTCTATGAAAAATTCACTATTTACCAACCAATTATTGTGAACGTATTCTAAGTAATTGAAGCACAATTTAATCTATAATTGTATTTTAGTGTGAATGCTATCAGTTCGAATTTGATAGGTTTATATGTTTATTGTCCTGAAGAAGGTTGAGTTCAACCGAAACCGGTCGACAAATATAAATAAAAATAAATTGTTTTTTAAACAAACTACTTGTTTCATTCTATGTAATGTTAAGCCAAGTGTTTGCTTTCTACGATAAGTTAATTTTTCACATTATATTCCATTCACCTCTATGTACTTAAAATAATTTCATGAAAGCGTAACTACGGTAGGCACGTAACTACTCTGAAATATACAGAATTTCAAGCGCAAAGACCTTTAAAGAATATTTATTAAGTATTAATTCACGCTCGAGTTAATTTTATGCCGAAATTTTGCATAGGATTTCATATAAAATGACGGGGAACTAATGTTCATCCGCTCTACGGACCATGCATTTCCTTTTTCATGTTTCATCGCCGCGTGACTTGCATTCAAATCGGATGCAGTTTCATGAAGTAAGATATAAATTTCTTATTCAATTTTTAAAGCTGGAATTCTGCTCTCAAACGGGCGCCGAAACACAGAGGTTTGAAAGCTCTGGATAGATCGTATCTAATATTACATTCAACAAAGATCGACGAAATGATAAGGTAATGTAAAATCACAAACAACTTTTTTTATTTGACCTAGTATTTACTATTTTATTAATCGTATTTAATTTTGGGCAAAGAAAATTATAAATGCTGTTCACATTCGTGCCTCATTATAATTTAATGGATAAAATATTTCACAAAGCTGTCATTTATGAATAACATAATTTACAAGGTGTAAACTAAAATTCCGACGATTGGGATATAGTAAATACCTATAAAAAATTACTTTTTCTCAGTGTGAATGTGAACTAATTTCCGTATAATCGTGATTAAATACCTAAATTATGTCAGTTGAGAAAAAAACGTCAATGGGGCAATTGCGTCATTTATTAATTTAAATATTAGGTCCTTAGGTACATATGAAATTGGCGTTTTGTATGGGAGGAACATAAAGTCGATTTTTTTTAATATAATATATTTATTTAATCAAAGTATATACCATTGCTATCTATGCACTTTTGCCATCTCATAGTTAGTTCATCGATCACTTTACTAAAAAACCATTCGGACGGGAATCAATAAAATCTTTGAAGGTGGTTGGACTGCCCCCTCGGAGTTGAATTTTTTCCCTTCCAAGAAGTTATCCAAATTTCGAAAAAAATGGTAATCTTTGTTGGGGCAAGGTCCGGAGAGTACGGTGGATGTCTTAGACATTCCAAATAGCTGTATAAATTTGAATTTGGAATTCCTAACCAAAGAGAAGATATTTGAGATCAATGTTGCCAATACGGCAAAACGCCAATTTCATATATAAGGACCTAATATAAGTAATTATATCGAAGAAGTAAGTTTTGACTTTGAAGATGAAAATATTGGCGGCGTTTTTTATTGAATGATGGAGCTTCTTTTTGATCCTTTGGCTTCATCTATGTATTTACTCCAACTGACCATGGTTTAGTAACGTCTGCATAATATTTCTTACAATCTGGCTTTCAAAATAACTGAAATTAGTTAGCAGACTTTTTGAATCGAACTCGAAAATATTAAAAAATATTATTAATCGAATATCCGAGATCGCAATTTTTTTCGCATCCAGTTAGAAAGGACAAAGCATTATGCTCTCATACCTTTGCCAGACGTTTAATTTTATTCCAAATGGAAAATACGTGTGATAACTTTGCAGTGAAATAATAAAATAAACTTTATTGATTTGATGACAAAGGAAATTTAATTATTTGCGAGGATTATAAACACTAAACAAAACTACGTGTAGTATGGTTTTAGACGTCAAAACAGGATTTAAGTTCCTACAGACTTGATACCAACATGTTCATATAGTTTATGAAAAAATATTATAACATTTTTCAGTTAGCTTCATTCCACCGTCAGCACTAAATATTTTACGTGCACATAGATTTACGGATAACATAAACCAAGATATCCTCACCATCAAAATAAAACCCCAGCAAGAAACCATTTACAAAAGGTATAAACCAATAAACTATTTTCGATTTACAGCCAAGTAAATAAAATGCACGTTTTACTCGGGGTTTTTAACTAACCGGAAATGCACAGTATTTTTATTTTCGTCATGAAGATTGAAACTTCAGCAAGAGCAGCTCAGTAAAGCGTATGGGTCAAAGCTTTAAAACGGTACTGTTTTAGAAAAGTTCGAATCAAAAGCAGTGCGAAAAGTGCATCTAATGGTTGAAATAGAGGTCTTTTTTATCAAATGTCTGTTGATTTCTTGAGATTTTGATCTGTTCGGGGTGAGTTTAAAGAGCGAGGGTAGTAGAAAGAGTAAGACGATTGCTTATGGCTGACTTGGCATTTTACGACCCATAATTGATTACGCCGGCTTCCCTCTGGTAGAGATATTATAATGAAAGAGTGTGTTGCCCATTTACACTTCCAAATGAAGATGCGCTTCTCGCTGATGACTCCTAAGTGAAGGGGCATTAAGTGCTCTGTAGCACAACACAATACACAAAGACAAGCAAAGACTTCGATTTTAGAAGAAAACACAGTTAATTATCTAAAGACGAAAAAGTCACACAATAAGAAAAATATAATATAATTATATTGTAATAGCCAAAGTCCTCGGTGCTGCACGGGCTTAATGCAGAGTTTTTTTCTTAATCAGGTGTAAACAGTAATTTTCATCTCATTTTGAACTTCAAATATGAAAAATTCATCAAAAAACTTCAAAATTCTGCTTTCCGGGATGGGAAAAGGATAAGGGATGGTCTTTCATATCTCGTGTACATAGTCACTTTTTTTTATTTTGAAGGTCGAGTGTCGAGTCTGGAGCCAGTGAGACTATGGCATCCTCAATTGGGGTATGTTGTGAGGCTGAAGGTAGTGGGGAGGGGAAGGAGATGTGAAAATACCTGGAAGTAAGAGGAAGGTGGGAAAGTACCTGGCCATTCAGATCCGATCACCAAACACGGCTAACGCCATTTCAAGCAAAGTTTCGATTCTGAATGGTGGTCTTACTCCAGGGCGATACTTAGAGTATCTTCCACTCTGGAGGTGTTATAATGTTATAATTTATTTATTTATTTATTTGAAAACATTACATATTACATCTTTATATGATCTTTGGCTGTCCAACTAGGCAATTTGCCCGATTTAGTTTTTGCCCGTTTAGTCAATGTTTAGATATTATAATGTTTTCAGTAAATTGAATACCTTGTTGTTTGATCCAATCTTTGATGTATTTTTTGTGAAGAATTGTTAATGTATTTGTATTTAGTAGTTGCTTCAGTGTGGGGGGTGTGCAGTTATATACATAGTTTGGTTGCGTAGTACTTACTTAAAGTTTCTTTGCTCGTGTGAGGTATGAGTTATCGGTATGTTTAGTGTTTTTTTTGTAGAGGCCCTGTTTTTAATTGCTATTTGGTAAATTACATTCGAGCTTGTGCAGAGGAACTTGGAGTATGAGCTTTGTTGCCTTTTGATGTTTTTCTATTGGATTTGTTGCTATATTCGTTGCCCTTCCCCAAGCCAGTATGCCATATGTGATAATGATTACGTTTTGCAAAGTGGTTGATGATTTTCGTTTTCTATTCTCAATAGTCCCACTTACAGACAACATAACCCAAGGTTGGAAGAAATTTACTTCAGGCAGAAGAAATTTCAAGATTTTCCGCTTCTGTACTTTTGTTAATTATCATTTTCCGTGAAACCGGTTTTCTAAGCCAATCAAAGAAAGCAATCAACATTATTCTACCCGTAGTAGGTGACGGCCACATTACATTATTTCAGAATCCTTGTTAATATTTTATCCCTCATGTAATTCAAAATAACCCCTTGTGCGAAAATTAACATTATTTCAAATTTAATGTAAGATTTATTGATAAGGTATTTTTTTCAAAAAAACATAATTTATTAAAAATATACGAGTATTAGTTACTCTTCTATTCTGATTAGGGAAAAAAACATACGAACGTTATAGTAGTTTGGTTTTTGACAAATATATGATTTTTATTTAAATACTTAGGGCCGTCTGTTTCAACAGAAAGCTAAATCGTGTCCTAAAGTTAAATTTTAACTGTCAGTTAAAGTAACGAGGACGTTAAATAGGACCGCGCGCTGTTTCAAGTATATTTTCGCTTAAGTAATAGTTGTCAGTGTGGCCAGTCTAAAAAGCAGAATATTCCTTGGAATTACTGACAAAATGCATCGAAATATTTTTTGTTGCGGCAACACCGTAAACTAAATCAGGACAACTGTCAAAATATCGGGTTATATTTTGTTTCGCGTCGTAGGATCTGACGGCTTTGTTCCGATAAAAGTATTTGTATGAATATTTACAAATAATGACGATCTTAATACATATAATATACAATATGAATGTAATTTACTTTCTAGTAGTTGTGATATCTCCTTGAATTCGAAGTATATTTTACGAGATCTTCAATTCAATTTATTTATGCTATCGAAAATATTAGAAAAACATACATTGTAGCGTTTTTAAAATCCATTTGTAAGAGTATTACATTAAACGTAAGTGGTGTACAAACTATACTAGCGATATTAATAGAGCTTGTCTTTTAGAGGCAGCGTCACTCGCTAATGTCAATATATGAAACGAGTCTAACCTACTACTCATGTTATATTTTTGTAATGTTTATGATACAATAGGTATATTGATTTGAAGATCTTGTAAAATTTGCGATACATCCATTAATAGAGCTTGTCTTTAAAAGGTAACGCTAAATATGTCGATATCAGAATTAATTCTGTTCAACAGCAAGATTTTTTCGACATGCGGTGCCACGCCAAAAATTCGAGATCATCCCAGATAACCATATTATTGACGCGGGGACGAAATGTTTTGGTTTTCGCTGCAAGACATATTAGATGAGGAATTCATCGTCATTATCATCCTCTTCTATAACATTTATCGTGATTACTGATTAGCATATTAGTAATCAATGTTGAAACACCCATTTCCGTACATTACGTCGACCAGAACTGTCAAATATGCCAATATGGCGGAGTAACTCTAGAGTAACTATCGGTTTTCGGAAAGTAAGTACAAAAGTTAAAAGTAACGTAAAACAATCAGTCAAATTGATTGAAAAACGCATTTTGCTGAAATTTAACTATAGTAACGGCGTTTTGTTTTACTTTTACTTTAGCGAGCGTTGAAACAGACGGCCCTTAATGATCGTTTTTTTTGCTCATCGGGTTTTACAAGCTCACATTATATTTTATTATTACACAATAAAAAAATATTCATCGTAAACTTATAGAAAAGTCAGTAGATGTCTCTAATAACAATAGATACATTTATCCAAGACGCTATTTGGATTGCATTTATGTAGTTCGAGAAGAATTTTGTAACGACGCTATTAAAAACCGTCCATTTTATTAGCTCATTCGATAAACAGATGATTATCAAAAGTTCGCATTATTCGTCATTGATATTTCACCTGTTAAAAAAGCCTTTGTTATCGAATTCCAATTCGATCCCTGTCTATGGACACATGGACTGGATAAGTATGTCTTCTATGGTAGGTATACGTATAAACACGACCTCTGACAATTCTATACCAAGACTCATGACATTAATTTCATTCGTTTATTACCTCTGCTCTCCACACGTAGCCTTCCTTCTCCGCGCTCCGATATTTGCACATAGTTTGAATTTCAATCCATTTTATCCATTGATGTAGAGAACTCTAGATATGTGGTCAAAACATGAATTCAAATTATTTGCACCCCACAAATTAAACATCAATTTGGTGATATCACCAGGGTCTCCGGAAACCGTCGAAATCGTCTACCATTGTTAACTTACCTAATATAATAATCTTATGTGTAGTAATAAAGTGCATACTGGGGCTACTTTTATTCATCATTCATATGTTGGAGTCATTTATTTGCGGAAGACGCGCTTATTTTTATCACAGGCAAGGATTAAATAAGTATAATTGAAAAATCAGTGGTGATCTTAACAATGCATCAAAATGGCTGAAAATTAACAATCTTAAACTAAAAATCTCGAAAACAAAGTAATGATCATCGGTAGAACGTCGTTAAGTAATAATGTACGGTGAAAACATCTAAAAGGTTATTAAAATAAAGTAGAAGTTGTCCTCCCTGGGAAGAATTAGGAAAAAATCTGGTATTCTCAATCTTAGAAATGTGTAAAAAAACTCGTAATAGTCCAGAATAGAGCAATGAGACAAATTTTGTTGTGTAAAAAATATAAATAGACATATGAGTGAAACAAATAATTTTCCACAAAATCATAATTTTTATCTGCATAAAGCTTTTAACAATTTAATGCCAACTTTCATTGGGGACAAACCACAAATCAAAAAAAACTTCCATACAGACCATGCAAGATAGGTATAAAACATCAGACTTAAAGAAGTGAACAAAAACACAGGTTTGTTTAATGTTGAAAATTTATAGCTTATGGTGAAATTTAAAATGTTCCTAGATTAAGAAAATTTCAAAGAAAAATATACATATTTAGTAAGTATTAGAAGTGAACCTATGTTTATGACCTCATGAAGTGGAACTATTTTAAGAGTAATAAATAAAAATAAATTCAAATATATTACCTCCTTACACGATTTTTTCAAGGAGCATACTAAATACTTTTTTTTCTGAAAAGTATTATGAGACCAGTGACATGATGATATTATAATTATGTGTCAATTTTTTTTACGTATTTGTACACTTCATAATATAATATCATATCATTTTAGCTAATTGGAAGAATATTTTTGTTGGTAACCCATTGTTCCGATGATCTGGAAAGAACACTGCCTCTGTGTCAACATGGTATCACGTTTAGTATCAAACGATACAAAAATTATCAATTATATTGAAAAAATATCGGCCCCCTGGCGAACCGTTAGCAAGGGGTAACTTTAAACAGTTAGTAGCTGAGTTGACAAATACGTCGGGTAGCTAAGTAATACATCATCGCATATACAGATCTCTTCAAGACCCTTGTTCACTCCTTCCTTTCCTCAAAAAGACCCTCCACACAGCATCTTCAAAGATGACATAGGCCCTGAGGGGAATTATTTTCCTCAGGACCTCCTGGGTGGAGTTAATGTAAAAAAAAAACGTTTAAAGTTTTCGCTTGTAACCGGCCCGCTCCGTTTTGCTCCTAATTATATTTCAAAGTCCAATTTGATGCCAAACCTTTAAGAATGTATTTTCGACACGTAAGGGAAGATTTTTTAGCAACAAAAAGATCCATCGGCTGGGACAGACTCCCTTCTTAAATAAGTGTTGTTCCGGTAGAAGATTATCATTCAGAATAGAATATTAGTTTGGTACGGTCTATGTTTAGATAAATGAAACAATTCAACTTTATTTGAACCACATATATAATGCGTAAATCCGACCGGTTTCGGAACAAACGTTCCTTCTTCAGGGAAAGCTTATACTAATTTGACAGTTTCGAACAATGTTTTATTATGGTAGGGGTGGAGCCGTTGCTAGTTATTAATGTAGAGTGGATGGGTAGGGAAACAAATCCACGATTGGGCTATAAGACAATATTAGATTTGTTTAGTTTAATTTTGTAATATTTTACTTTCTTCCAATTTATTGCTGGGCCCATACTGGATATCGGGATTAGTTGATTGAGCCCAACCTCGTGTATTTACTTATAACAACGAACATTTTCACATCTAGTTTATTTTATTTCACCAGAAACGGACGTGCCAACGCAATATTTAGCCTGTAAACGGTTATTAAATTCTACAGTTAACAAAAAAATCCAATCGCGCGCGGAATATGTAAAACGATTGAAACAATGTTGCACATGGAATTTATACTTTATGGTGGATTTTTCCATCGATTTACGTTGAAATTTTAATTTGATCAATGCTCAACTTTAAATGTATTTTTTTTCACAGAATTCAAGCTCGTAAGTAATTATGTCGTGAAGCAATAGGTCTGATAATTTCAATATTTATGAAAAGCTTTCATTTTCTAATTAAATGTGAAAAAATTGCTATTCATGAGATTATAATTGGTTTTAAGTAGTGGGGGTTGGTAATTTATTGAAGCCTTAAATTGGATAAAAACCTAATTTTGTACATTTTTAATATCAGTTGGAAAACTTTTATTTTCTCAGGAAAATTAATTTTTGTAGCGATATTTGAAGGCATTTCCAACTCTGCCTCAGATCACAGAAAATAGGTTAGAAATATAATTTCAACTAAAATATATATTTTTTTTTTCATAAGAAGCAATTACTTTGTGGTTAGACATTATATTATAAAAATAAACGAAACACTTTGTATTTAACCACGAATTTATTATTTTATATATCAACCGGTTTCGCTATAACCTAGCTTCTTCAGGATATAATAATAACTAAATATTAAGACAGAGTGATCAGGTATATATAATGAGCGACAGAGGGAGAAAGAACATATTTAGACAGAGACAAAGTATTTGAAAGCGGTACAATAGATAATCAATTAGAGGGAGGGAGACAACAATATGTATATTGTGACTAGATGTATATTGTGACTTGATTATCTATTGTACCGCTTTCAAATACTTTGTCTCTGTCTAAATATGTTCTTTCTCCCTCTGTCGCTCATTATATATACCTGATCACTCTGTCTTAATATTTAGTTATTATTATATCCTGAAGAAGCTAGGTTATAGCGAAACCGGTTGATATATAAAATAATAAATTCGTGGTTAAATACAAAGTGTTTCGTTTATTTTCATAAAATATTTTTTATGCGATTCGGTTCCCTCAAACAAGAAGGAGAAATCATTAGCCGTGACTTTTTTTGTTTATTCCATAGCCAGTGGTACTATGGCATCCCCAATCGAGGCAAGTTGTGGGGACGGCGGTAGGAGGAACGGGGTGGTTTGGGGTTTCAGATCTTCCGAGCGATTCTACATCTTTTATGGGATAACGTTATCGAGATAACGGACGTGATCTCCTGTCAGATTTGTGTGAGTTATTTGCTTTTTCTATGTACAACGTACATTAAATTATTTACTTATTTATTGTTCCTTAATACTGCCTGTGTTGAGGTTAACAATAATAATTATACAAATTAACAAAATAACACAAAATTATACAGATATTGAAAGAACAATATTGTTGTATTTCTTACAGATTGAGATTATGGGTACCTATTAAACTGATGGCGCTAGGTAGTACATTCATGTAAACATGTAGACTTTTAGGGTGACCATAGTTTTGAGATCTGATTTAAAATAAAGTAAAGTTTTTTTTTTTTTTAAGGATTAAGTTGTAAACAATAAATTATGTATATAATATAATATGCTACAAATTTGGCGGGAGGAAGATGAAAAAAATGGTTTAAACAAAAATAATATTAATTTAGCTTATTATTTAAGATTATTTTTAATATAAGTGGAGCTTGATAAAAAAAAAATTCTTTGACCAAAAGAAGATTTAGTTTGAATTGCCATAAAGTTCAGACCAGAGCCAATTCTCGTAGTACGAATTTGCTGTGTATTCTTTCTGCAATATTTATTTTATTAAAAAATCTACAAAGCGTTTGTGTAATATATAACCGTTTTACAATCATTACATTACGTTTCTTAAAAAGTAAATGAGTTGGATATTTAATTAATAAGTAATCATGCATACTTGCCGGAATTCGTGTTTAAAATGATATAAGCTAAATATGTGACAATAAATATGTAAAAATCACACAAATCTGACAGGAAATCAAGTCAGTTATCTCGATAACGATCCCAAAAAAGATATAGAATCGCTCGGCTAGTCACTCGACAAAACTAAAGCCATTTCAGGCATCCGATTGATTTTAAATGGCGGTCTTTCACTGTAGCTGACGCAGCGTTGCACGGTGAAACCTATCGCTAGATTCTACAATAGAGTATGTACTCTGTTTTTTTTGTTCCAGAAAAAATTTAGAAGAAAACTTCGATTGTGCAGGTATTTTTATTTTATTTTTATGTTGAATAATAAATTTTCTGTGATTGATTTAAATTTGCCATTTTCAATTTGCCGCCAAAACGACATGTTCGTTTTTATTCGTGAATTCGACTGCATGGACGCCACGTCGCTTGTCGCGTCGTGCAACGTCGATGACAGCGGTCTTGCTAGCGTTTTCTATGTCATAATGACGTTGTAGCCAATTGGAACCATTTCGAAACGTGCAGTTTTTTCAAATCAATAATTATGGATGAAAATAATAAAATTACACATTTTCAGTACCATGATCAGAATCGGAAATACAAAACTTTAAACCTTCCAATAAATAATCAAACTGTATTATTACCCTTGCGTCTGCGTACACACGCTATTCACAAATAGATACAAACGGAAGTGCTATCTATCACCAAATCTATCACCAAACAGTATTAATTATCTAATCTATGTAGGCATCCATTATCCATGCGTATTATAATATGTTCCCGCGAGTTTTTTTTTCTGACGTCATATTAGTACGGAAAAATTACAAAACTCGCGTATAGATAGCGCCACTTTCATCTGCGTCTCGCACACGAATATTGTAATTTATGTATCTTTTTGTAAAAAAACAAAAAATATACATCAAAAATTTGTCTAGGTCCAGTAATCTGTACTCCGGTACTTTTTCCCTTCCATGGCGAATAAATTTTTTGCCTGTTACTAAAGATTTCCGTGGAGGGGAGCACTCAAATAAGTCTCTGAAATATCTTTTTTGTCCCTAGCTATATATTACATATGACGTCGTTGCCCGTCTTGTCCCAGTGACAAGCTATCACTGGATGACAGTGGATCCGAAGAACGGGCTATTTTTGGAACCAGTTCCTGTTGGATTTATGAAATGGTCACCAACACTAACTGGGCGAAGCTGTAGCAAAAGCCGCCCGCAGGGCCCAACAGTAAAAATCCTGCGGAGCGGGTTTTTAACTGCTAGTAATGAAATAAATACCCTACCTCTACAGGCTGCACATATAACAGCTGTTCTTTTAACTGTATATTAGCTGTGTATTAACTCTACCTATATATGTGAAACACGTGACTGTATAAATTGTACAATATATAAAATGTAAACTCTTCTTCCATCCACAAGCAAATGCTTTTAATTGAAGATAAAAGATAAGTAATATCATAATATATTCCTTTTTTCAAGATACTGAAATAAATAAAAAAATTTAAAAAGTAAGTACCTATATCATATTTTACTATGCGGCCGTATATCGTCACTGCATATTTCTTCGGTGAGACGGAATCATTGTTATTAAAAATATTCAAGACGCCTGCAGATAATACACGTATATCGACGTTTGTTATACGGCCGTATATCCTCTCTGCACATGTACTTCACGAATTATAACGTGTAGCAGTAATAATTCTTTAGGGGATCAACTGGCAGAGGAATCAACTGTCCAGGGGATTGACAATCATTTGCCGGCGGGCCAACCTTCGGGGAGCCAACTATCGGAGATCAACTCTCATGGAATCCATATCACGCATTCGTATTACAGAAGTACACAACAAAAAGATATAGGCTATAAAATGACAAAATGGCAAAATAAACAACCATTTAATTAAGTCGATTCATCAACCCTTTCAGAAAAATGGCGCTATTAAAGAAAGCAGTAAAGCACTTAAGATTCCTGCAGCGTCTAATGGTGCATCGCCATAATTAAAAACATACATTAAAAATGCAATGAATACTCTCATGCAATCTACATGGAAATTACTATTCAGCACAGAACGAATTTGTTTACTCTTCCGAACAGACAAAATGTGTTAAGATCTATTGTACACACGGTGACTGGACAAATCAGAATCAACATTTGCAATCTCGCAACTTCATTTTAAAAGTCATTAAAATATGTAAATAAAACGGATAAATAGGTTACAATCGGTTAAGTCATGGGCTTTTTTTCAATTTTTTTCATTTCTTTTAATGATTCTGAGTTCTTATGGAACCGTACCCACATACAAGTAGTCCAGTGGCGTGAGTTTACAGTGAGCTAGAGTGCTAGGATTGAAAAATACGACATTACTAATGTTGTTGTAGCCGACAATGAGTTAACTTTTTGTATGAAGATCTTTCAGTATGTGGATGCGGCGCATCCCTTGACTGAAAGAATCCTGAAGATCTTCATTCAAAAAGTTGAAATTTTAGAAGAAAATAAAATTCATTTTCAGCTACAACAACATCGATAACATCATATTTTTCAATATTAGCGCTTTAGCTCACTGCCACTGACAAGTACATATGTATATATATATTATATCCTCGTAGGTATATCGCTTTCAAATAAATTCAATGTTGCCAAATCACAGATGTATTTATACGCAATTATGTAATGTTATTTCATGGATTTCTCTGTATGGTATAACTTTCCCATAATTCTAGATTCGGCTCGCGAATGAGTAAGCGTCATTAGATCAGCAGAGGTGCATTTTTTGTGATTAATTCCTCAGTTTTCCGATTAAGCCTTTGAAAGAATTTAGTCTCAAGTGTAAAGAATCGTTAATACGGATGCCGCAGTTGGATGCACTGCTTCGCATTACACAAAAAATAACACACAAAAAACCCAAGTTTAAAAATGTGAGAGTTTTCTACAAATAATTTTTCTCAGTTTCTAAATTGATCAATAATAGTTATGGGGTCTGAATAATAAAATGATGGCGACTGACTGTTGGTAGTGTAGTGTATTGTACGGAGTAGGTACTCCCCTAAATGAAAGGGGACAAACCAAATGTCACTCGTCTGGTTGGTTTGTTGGGTAGCTGGGTGGGGGAGGGGTGGATTGCGATGGCGAGCACTTATCCGCGCGAACTTTTCGTGGGTTTAAAACTTTACATCGCAACGTTTAAGTGAATTCTGTTCCCTCTGAAGACCTTTTAGTTTCAGAAGATGCAGATTTGGATAAGATATATGGCAGATAAGATATGGAAAAAATAAGTTTGAAAGAGTAATGAATTTAATGGCAATCATCTGATAAGTTATGTTGTTATGTAGTTCTGTTCTGTTAATGTATGCCTTTTCGATTGATTTTTTTTTTTACTTCTTATACTTTATTTTTTAATGTCGAACTTAAATAGCTAAAATATGATTTAAACGAGGATAAACTTTTTTCGATTCTATATTATAGAATCGAATAATTCTATATTATAATTCGATTCTATATTATAGAATCGAATAATATAGACCTAAAACTGAGAATACTCCTCATCAAGACCTATGTATGGAGTATCTTGATGTACGGCTGCGAAACATGGTGCCTATCCGAAAGAGATAAACGGAGACTAGAGGCTTTTGAGATGTGGTCCTATAGAAGACTATTAGAAATTTCCTGGAGAGACCACATTACAAATGAGGAGGTTCTCCAAAGAATCGAAGGAGGAAGGCACCTGCTCAGGACCTTGGCCGAAAGGCGTGCAAGATGGATCGGTCATGTAATACGACAAGAAGGCCTCTTGCATGCCATAATGGAGGGTATGACCGAGGGGACAAACTCTAGGGGGCGCCCACGCCGAGAGTACCTGGAGGACCTGCTGGTGGACATGCGCTGCTCATCATATGCAGACTTCAAAAGAGCCGCACAAGACAGGGAAGAATGGAAGAAAAGAATGGAGGAAATTGCTGCAAACCAATCCCAGGATTGAAACCAGAGAGAGATATACTTTTTAAAATAATTTAAAATAAATCCCAAGGGATTTATTCCAATTTAAGTTTAGTTTTATGTTGCAATCCTGTCCATGTAATATTTAGAATTCTTCGCCTTCGCGAATAACTTGCATAACGAATGACGATAAATTTATAACGATTGTGCTATGAACAAAATTATAAATAATAAAAGCTTGTGTAAAATAAGATTCTTTTAATCAACATTATATTCAGATTTTGTTGGATAATAAGAAAAATACCTATGTACCTACCTGTACAGTTGAAAAAAGTTTTATATTGTTAGAACAATATAAATTTTTAAAATAAGCAATGGATTAATGATTGATAAAAGAATGAGAATATCGCCAAAACTTTCCAAACACAAGCCATGTACAAAATAATCGAAGTCGAAGAAATGAAGTGATATAGCTGGTGGTTTAACCTTTCAGTTCAAACATCCTGAAGAAAATATAAGATAATTTTTTGGGCGAAAAATATGCTAGATTTATTAATTTTTGCGCATCTTTAAAGTTATACTAAATTGGCTTGGTACACGTCGCAGACAGTGTGTGCACGTTCAAAAATTTTCTATTTAAAAAATCTAATGAGATCGGCGTAACGCATCCTCTAGAGATATTTCATCATTAGCTCTTACCAGCAAAATCAACTCTGGGTAACTTATTGTATTTCAGTCATTTGTAGCATCCAATTTAATCTTGCAAATCTTTTTGCTCCCTCTTAGAACTGTTATCAAAGGAAGTGTGAAAAGTTTATACAAATAATTTAAACTTTGACAAAGTGTTCAGATTAACTATTTTGTGCAGAACATTTACCGTGCACGGATTTGGCTGGGTGCATTTTCTAAAACGTTTAATAGGCACATAAAAATATAGCTAATTTTCTTAAATTTATCTGCGGCATACAATTACATCAGATTTGGTATCATACCCCATTGTTGTCGCTACTGTCGATTCCTTTTACAACTTTTAATTAGCAACTAGAACATTTAGTCAACCATTAATCAAATTACCTGCTATCAATCTTTTATCAAGCCTATTGAGTTCAAGTTATCGTAGTATCTTATTAATTATTTACTTTAAGAATAGTTACTCATTTTGCTTTAAAAATTCGTTCATTTCGACCCAAAATGTTACAGATACTGTAATAAAAAAGCATGATCAGCAGTATAAAAAAGTTTGTTGATGTGTTTAAATCTGAATATATTTTAGGAGAGGTTAAGGATTATGTGCAAACCCATTAGTACGCGTTCAGTCCTCTCGTCCTACCCTAACGATGTAAATTAATTTACTTAATCAATGTACGTTTTGTTTTTATTTTCAGTATCTAGTTTTCTTTGTTCAGGGGTTGCTCGGCAAATCCCCGTCTATTTATCTTAGGCGACGTACAACTATGTGCGGTTGGCAACAAGTTTAGTTTATCCACCCCTTACCACTTGAGAAGTAGCTACTTGTGTGTGCATACAAGTATCACAGTGTGTGTGAATCTTGCCCTTCTTTGTGAAATCACCCGGTTGAACGAATATCTAGAAAACAAAGGAAATATTGCTCGGATTTTATGTCACCCTAAATAAAAATACAAAATGGAAAATATTTTCAATATTGTAAGTATGTATTTTTAACTGAATTAAGCTTGCAGTGAGTCTGCATAATTATTCGTAATGCATTTTGTTCGATGTCCTTTTTTATGATTTCACTGATGAGGAGAGACTATATATACTACATTGTTGTCCTTGTTGCATGCTGTCTCTCTCGTACAAGATGTCTGTGCATTGCAATACATAATTTTTTTAAGTGAAAACTTTTTTAGCACCACTGTGATTTAAACTCAATGAAACGGAAACGCGCGACTGACACTAAAAAACGACAAACACATATATCTATAGGGTTTATCCTGCCAGAGAATGAGATTGCAACCAAATATTTATTTAATTAACGGGTACGCAGTTCCAATATAATACGATAAATCCACAGTCCCACGCAAGTCTCCTTTGGTGTAGTGGTATAAAGCGCCTGACGAACCTTTGCAGACATCTAGCCGACCAAGGATCAAATTCTACGAAATCCAAAAAAAAAAAATAATAATATCAATACGCAATCTTCAAACCACTCCAAAATTAACAGGCAAAAGAAAACACAAAAAAAAAACTCCAAAGAAGAAAACACAAATACTAATAAGATGACCGTAACTATGTATAGGAAGCACTGGAATTCGACGACAAAAATATGGAAAAAACCACCCCTCACGTTGATAAAAAAGTGCTTCCCCATTCTTGCCTACTTTAGTTTTCTGAAGGTCTCACTTCTACCGCGTATGAATTTTTTTTTCGAAGAACTCTGATTTTTTTTTCGAAGAAAACTTCTTCTAAAGGGTTTTCACTTTGTGATGTCATTATTAATTTTATTAAAAGAAAAATATCTTAGTTTACCTCATTTGATTTAATGTGCATTGTTTGGTAACGTTACGCGTGAGCTAGATCGAAAATCTTTCCAAAGATTCGAATTTTGTTTTCTTAGGATTAAAAAACATTTTCATTGAAAATGTTTCTTCTTTATTTTAAGTTTGAACTTATGCAGATTTTTGTGATTTGAATTCGTTTTTTTTTTAATACAGAAAATAGGTTTTTTTCTTGTTTACATTATACCTGCAAAGCTACTGCAAGTAGCTTGTCGGCAGGAAAATAGTGTGGACCAAAACATAGTACAATAGAAGAAAAAAATATTTCAATTTAATAAAATACATAATAAAAACATATATAAGTATAAAAAAAAAAAATTAAAATGCACGAGGAGTCAGTCAATACAGAAAATTTGATTCCATTGTTATTGTGAGGTATCGAGATAGCGTCTGTGTGATTTTAAGGAGTGTGTGCAGAGTTAAAAACGTCAATTTGTTAGTATATAGTGAGTGTGTTGAAAGTGTTGGATGCACGATAGATGAAAGAGTTCTGCTTAGAATTAGTGTTGCACCGAGGGAGGCTAAGAATCATGACTGATCTGGTGCGTCTGTTAGGAACTCGTATCTGTATCCGTTGAAGAGTTCTGGGCAATCTACGACGGATCTGGCTATTTTTTGTAGAAAGAGTACATCGGCCGAGCTTCTTCGAACTTCTAATGATAGTATATTGAACATGTTTATATGCTTAATTGGCCGTTGGTGCCAACAAAAAGCCGTCCAAAGAAGCGAAGCTAGCCGTCCATAATGGATTGCTTGTACTTATTCTGATGTGTCTCAGTGATGCATGGAACTGGCAGAGGAAGAATGAAAGTAGAATGAATGCTGTAGAATTGAGATCCCTGAGGCGATCTACACGTGGTAAAACCATCCACGATCGTCTGAGAAACGTGGAGATCTGCAAAGAATGCAAAGCTGATGTAAGCGTAGCTGATCAAAAATTAACAAAGGGACCGACACTCCGATGGTTTGGACACGTAGAGCGAATGAACGAGGAAAGGAGTGTAAGAAAACTATATACAACAAATGTGAAGGTAGAAGAAGTCGAGGACGCCTGAGAAAGACATGGCACGACCAAGTGAATCGGATATTTGTTTCGGGCCATGTCAAGAGTCAGAATAATAGAAGAGCATGTATCAGAATGTATGAATGCGAACGAGGCAAGGAGTGTGTTCCATGACCGAGCTAAATCACTTTTCCGAAACAGTTTTTAGTTTTCGAAAATAATTAGAAATATTCCATTTATTTGGACTTTATTGGGGGCCTTACCACGGATAAGTCATCCAGTGAGGCCAAAATTATTAAATTATACTATAAATTGTAAAATATTATGTAAAAATGAAAAAAATATATAAAAAGCGGGGGTGAAATGCAGATCCGGGCACAGTTTGGAAATTTAATAAAAGGGCACTTTCTAGATGAGAAAAGTGTGGAGAAGATGAATAAAAAATAAATTAAGGCGCGCTCGGCAAAATTGAGGGAGATACAACCGTTCAAAGTATTTAAAAATTCACTTCGCGAACTGATATTGACAGTTCGTTGTTCGTTCGCCATGTTTTCACTGCTTAGGTATGTTGGATCCCAGACCTAATACAGAATTAATAGTACGCCAGAATCACAAACCATGTTACACAAACCTAGCGTAGCCGCTAAACCACTTGAAAACTGGGATGTTTTTCTTGCCTTGACGTGAGCAGGCGTTATAAAGGGGTACTTTTTTTGTATCACAAACCATGTTTAGCGTATTAGGTTATAAAAAAAATGGCGGGCGGACGCGGGCGAACTGTCAATATCAGTTTGTGAAGTGAAATTTTAAATACTTTGAACGGTTGTATCTCCCTCAATTTTGCCGAGCGCGCCTTAATTTTTGTTTTATTCAGCTTTTCCACACTTTTCTCATCTAGAAAGTGCCTTTTTATTTAATTTCCAAACTGTGCCCGGATCTGCATTCCTCCCAAAAGCGGAAATATTTTTAACTTCTGAAAAATACGCCTGATTTCTGATTTCTTTGGTCATTTATTTTTCTCATCAAGCCCGAAAAAATGATATTCAAAATCCTGAACATCACCGTATTTCAATTTTATCTAAAATATCTGAAATTCCTCATGAACCTATTTTTCTGGTACACAAATAGGCGTAGGTTTTAAGCTTTTACCTTGTTCCCAGTGGTATGCGTAAAATTCATCAAAAGTTGATCAAATTAAAGTACCTTCCGATATTTCATGATACGCGGCATAATTAATTTGCGAATTCCGTCCTTTAATCTTAATGGAGTTGCCTTATTATGCCCAATAAAGCGTAGCTTGGAATAATAAATCCGTTTCATGCTTTGAAATAAAACACCCTAGGGTAGAAAAATCCCACGACCAACAGAACTTCCACTTATACGCAATTGAAATTTTTTTTAAAGTTTAAAAAATTAATCAATGGTTCCCTTTTAATAACATCAAAACATTTTTGTGATATTTTGTGTGGCATAAATTCTTACTGAATCACGAACCAGCATGATACGACTGGCTAAAAGCGAATGATGATTTGTGTTTAACCCCTACAGACAAATGAAATAATGTAATGCGTTCACATGAATGAAACCATAGCAGTAATATTAAAAAAATGTCAACAGAGGGGGACAGGCTTCCCATTTTTAGACCACTTTCTTCATGAAGTTATTTTTTAATTTTTTACTTTTCTTTTCTAAACTACTTTATTTTCTGCGTTCATATGAACATGAGCGCAGACTCGTGAAAAAGCACTGAAAAGCCCAATTTATCGAGAAAACAGTTCCAATTTTGAAAACGGCATTTACAGGGTGTTAAGGGACGTACTTGACTTACTTTGACCAGTGATTCCTGACATTATTTGGAGTAAAAAATGTAAATGAAATTTTGGTCTCCGGTGACATTTATGATGTTTTTTTTTTTTTTTTTCTACAAAAACATAAAAAAATTGTAGTTGTTGAACAGCTGGAGGCGAGGTAAGGGGTTCGTCAGACACCCGGCTGAGTGATCAGTGACGACGTGCGGAAGAAAGATTTTTTTGTTTGATTTTGAAGAAAAAAAATTTGAAAAAAAAAAGTCGTCAAAAAAAGTCACCGAATATCAAAATTTCATTTACATTTTTTACTCCAAAAAATGTCAGGAATCACTGGTTAAAGTAAGTCAAGTACGTACCTTAACACCCTGTATACAATAATTTGTTGTTAAAAATGTTACATTACGGCTAGATATTTTATCATCTCTTCAAACATTTTTTTTTTCTTCATTCTAAGTACCCAAAAATCAAAACAGTTTATCAGCAGGTCAATAAAACAATATTGATTTTACACAAACCGCACATTATAACAAAAATATATAGCACACATAACAAAAAACACGAGATGTGTTTTCTCCATTGAGTTGGGTAGTTTGTTAAGAAATTATTTTATTGTTATTAGTTTTAAGAACCATATGTTTCTCTTAAATATAAATAATAATTAATATATGTATTTTAAATAATAAAAAAAGTAAAAGAAAAAACTGCAAAAGAATAACATTTCAAGTAATTAAAAACAAAGGCATAAAACACATGGACGTATATAACACAGGCTACACACTCGTAGTCATGTTTATACATACGTGATTACAAACACTATCAATATAAAAAATCCTGAACTTTACTATTATCCATTTTTTAAATATTTTTTGTGATTGATTGTACAATTTGTTCGCTTTTTATATGTATTGGCATCTTATTAAATATAGTGAGCTCAAGATAAGTGAATTTCCAATTTTGAAAGTAACACTTAAATTCAAAGCAAATTTGATTTCATTGAACCAAATCTCACGCTGGATTAACTAACGCCCGACAATAGAAATTAGCATTTTTGATGATAATTATTAATGTTAATTGTATTGTTATAATATGCAAAAATCAGGCATTTTAAATACATGTAGGATTATGAAAGATTTTTTTTAAATATTTGTATAGAGGGATCAGTAGGATTTATAGGTCCAATTAGGAGTTCCACCGAGCCGAACCCTCTGATATGAAAATATCTGGAGTCGGTGAATTATTTTCCCATTTGGTCTCTGGTCATGGATTGACTAGATGATCATTTAAATCTGGTGAATAGTCAATTTCTACATCGCTGACTGCATACTATAAAATTAAATGTTGTAGCGTTTATTTCTTAATAATATTATGGGTTTGTTCTGATTGTAGATTGTAGTTCCTGCTGATAGAAGCTTCATGTACTGATAGGATCTTCTTAAATAGAGAACGCTATATCAATGGTCCGGCGGCATTCGCCTTTGTAAATTCCTTCGACTGTAGCGCCGCTGCTCTGAAAAATATCTGGCCATTTCCCTGAGATTTATGCCAGCGAGACAACGAGCGGAATTAAAAAACAACGAAAAAAACGTATCAAAAAAGCTCTGTTAAAATTTCAGAACAACATAATGAAAGCATGGTTAAAACATTCAAGTGCGTTCACACGCTGAATAAATAATGGGAGGGATGAAAAAATAAGTAAGGTTCGTTAATTTTCTATTATTTAATAAGGTTAAATTATCTATGTGTCTTTTGATACAAACCACGTAAGTAAGAAACAGGAATTATTGGATTTTTTTACATTAGCTCAGATTAGTGAGGCCGTGAGGAAAATAATACCCAATTGGAATTCACTATCGAAGGAAATGGAAAATCGTTTTAATTTTGTAGTGCCTCGTGTATATGAAACTATTTTATTTACTTGTTGGTTATATTCATTTTGTTCATATTAAATTCATTTGTACTTGTTTATATAAGGACTAGCTGATCCCGGCATGCGTTGCTATGCCATTTAATAAAGAAATTGTTTCTCCCTGAGTGTCCTTTCCCATTCGCCCCGTTCCCGTTCCGCCTCCCCTTCTTCTCCTGCGTTCTCTTCCCCTCTCGCGTTCCCACTCCGTCACCTCCACTTTCCTTCTCCCCACTCCACTCCCCCCTCTTCCCCGTCCCGCGAACCCCCCTCCCGAGTTCCCCTCCCCCCTCCCAGGTCCCCCTCCCCCTTCCCGCGTTCCCCCTCCACCTTCCCTGCCTTCCCTCTTCCCTTTCCCGCTCCTTCGTCCCGCCAACCCTCCTCCCGCGTTCCATATATTCAATCCCAGTACATTCAGTTATTAAACAGCCCGTGTGCCATCTTTTACAATGTTTATTCAAATTTCCATTTTTCATGTATATTAAATTTGGTACCTAACGTATATACCTATTTAAAATATCTAAAATTCTTGATTCGATTCAAACTATTAGGGGAGTACCTACTTTAAATAAATTTATTAAAGATTTTCAAAAATAGAATCGTGATTGAACAATCAATGTTTTGCAAAATGTCATTCTCAAACACGCGAACTGTCAAACATGCTCATGTTTTCTGAAATTATCGAATTTTCTGCGCAATTTTCTTAATTTTTCTCTCCGTAAGAACCATCGTCGTACTTCAAGAAATATTCTAAAAAAATAATTAGCGAAATCGGTTCAGCTGATCTCGAGATTTGCGCTTACCAACACATTTAGCGATTCATTTTTATATTATAGATTATGCTGCTATTTACATTTATACTATTCTGTAATTTTAATAATTTATTGAATTGTTATTTCATCATCAACATTATACGTAGATATATACCGTTAGAAAATGTACCACGTTGTTGCATAAAATGTTCTCATTATGTACTTACTGACAAACTTCATAAGTAGTGTATCGGACGTGTCATGCAATCTAGATGAAAAGTAGCAAACTATTCTTCTGCATTTAAATGGTGCGTCACTGAAAATATTGAAGTCACAACATTTTGTGACATGAAATGAAATAATTCATGCTCCCAAATAGATATTATTTGAATTACACAACTGGGAATATCTGCACCTAGGGTAAACAAGAAGGAATAGACAACACCTGCGAGCGGATGAAAACAAGCCGGTGTGCACAACACCTGCCACATGCACCTGGGATGAACAAGAAGGCGTAAACAACACCTGCCACCTCACCTGGGAAAAACAAGCAGACGTAAACAACACCTGCGAGCTGATGTAAATAATCAGGTGTGCACAACACCTGCCACATGCACCTAGCACCTTACTATAAAAGATTGTACCAAAGGGGCAGCATTATTCAGTCTTCACAAACAGCCGTCGGAGAAACATCAAATATAAAGTACTACCTGCTCGATTTTACCTCTGCTGGACATACCTGATCAAGACGCCAGTCTCTCCTTCTCTTGGGGCTTCATCAGCCCGTACAAATTGAAAAACACATACAAAACCCTGATGCCTGACGCCCTTGAAGTCGCTGCGCTACCACTGGCCATCTTGTTCCGGGCTGCTAGCCTGGGGCCCCCCATACATGGAGCCACGCATCTCTCTGCTCTGATGCTGACGCCCGAGACCTGAACCCCTGGGGCTCCATCTTAGGGCTACACTTTTACTGTTTGAAACTGCCAGAAACCTGTTGAAGATGAGGATATATAATTCGAATCAACCGGGGAAGCATTCAAAATCAAAATCATTTATTGTACAAAATTTTCATTTAGTACAAAAGGCATAACTTATAGGTACCTATATCCTCCTTCTTCCAGTTAACCTAACATGTTATATAGATATGAACACAAATGAAATATAAATATAAAGGTGGTGTAATACAAAGTGGATTTGTTTAAATTTATTATATAAACATAAATATAAAAACAGTTGTACCTATGTGAGGTATTCACTTAGTGTAATGAGACCTGTTCAGAAGGAATGTTTTTAGTGATGACTTAAATCTGAGTGCATCTTGTATTTGTTTAATATCATGTGGAAGGTTGTTGTATACGTGCACTATGCCAAAAGATGCATGACAAGGACTACTACCGCGCCCAATAGAATGCAGTCCTACCTGATGATGATGCCACGACTGTCAAATGATAACATCATTTAGAGATGCGTGCTATGCACCCGCAGCATGCCCAAAAGAATGCAGCCTACTTGTGAGTTGCTGCGTCCACCTCCTATGATGTTGGTGCCAGATACGCAACAATCCACGAGAACATACACCATCTGGGGAGCAGCCGTCTCGATTACCAGCAACCAGCGTCCACCGCAGCCTACATGCTCCAATGCAAGAGCATTCCATCTCACAATGTACGGTGGAAAACGCAAAAGCACTCCACCTCAATGCGCGGCAGAGGATTCCCGTCCAGCACAGATGCTTCAGTAACCAGATACTCTCTCCTTACAATGCATATTAAATTTATATTCTACAGTAACCGTGCCACGGAACTTTATCAGCTGCCAAGACGAGAAAATATCTCAATCAAGACATTGCAATTGTCGGGCGTCTCTGTGTACCGGCGCTTATTGTTAACAATTTTTTTTTGCAGGCCTACAGGTCTAGTACAAGTAGTTTAGCAAGTTTAAATGTTAATTAAAAATAAAAATAAATACTGTACAAAGAAGGGCCTTCCATCTAATAGACAATTAACGGACCGATTGCCTTCTCTAATGCACAGAGCAATGTGGGGATGCAGAGTCTGTTCTACAAATATATTAATGGAGCCTATTCTTCAGAGCTAGTAGCATTAATCCCCGGTACCTGCGCGTGTAGCTCGCCGGAGATACGATCGCTGCGATGTTGGTTTAGTTGGTGTTGGCTTCATTAGAACAGGTAGTTTCTTCGACTTCGGCGGCATCTGTATTTCCTCCTTCATATAATCCACATCTTCAAGACTCGCATTAATAAATCCATTCCTACAACCCTTCCCTTAACCCGCCTCACAACGCTGCCCAACTGGGTGGCGACATAGTTCTCCTGTCTTTACATTGTACGGAAAGGGGCGCTCTTGTGAGGTGTTACTTAAAAAAAATATTGTTTCCGGTATGAGGTTGAGTTTTATTCAACCTCACGGCAACCTTAGCAACTTACGTGGGATTGTAAAAAAACATTTGATACTGATGAACGTGAAACACGGTTTCAAATATATTTGAAAGCCTTCTTTTATTTTTTTTAGCAAATCCCTATTTTTGTGAAACGTTCCTTGGTATGCTATTTTTTTAGGCTTATTATTATTTAAATATTTCGATTTGAAATTATGCGTATTATTTCCTTGTTTTAAGGAAATACGTTGTGAGTGGCGATTTTGTCCTAGAAACTAATTATTGTGGGTGAAAGTGCTTGTTTTATTTTTAAAACAGTATTTCAAATTGTTTTTTCAACGTAAAAACAAAAACAAAAATATGTTAATGGAAATATACGGATACGAAAATTCACCAGAAAAAAATACAGTTTTTCATTAAAATAAATTGACTTTTCATTTTAACTTCCTTGTTGATGTTCCAATTCTGTGGAGATATTAAATAATCAGTCTCTTATTCCGCATACAGTTAAATGGTGAAAAAACACAATTAACCCTCCGTCAGGCGCAATGCAAATCCTAACACGATCAGGCGCAATTCATCTGTGAGATTATATTATAAAAACACAGATCAAAATAGATCTTTCCCTTATTTTTCAAAATTTTCTTTCTTTTAAATTTTTTGTGATGGGGAAGGAGGAAAAGTCAGACAAGGCACAAAAATAACAGATCTCTTCATCTCACAGATTAGTTGCGCCTGACGGAAGGTTAAAAATGGACGCAAAATAACTTTTGTCGTGATTGGTTACCAGATCTGAATAGCCCAGTCCTTACCTAACCCATTCAGTTCATTTCCCAATTAGAGATCTCCGTGGTCGAGGGGCAAGGCTCACGACTAGCAATCCGAAAGTCACAGTTATTAATCATTTATTATTTGAAATGGCTTTAGCCGTGTTTGGTGATCAGATCTAAATAGCCAGGTATTTCCCCACCATCCTCTTCCCCATCTCCTTCCCCAATCCACTACCTTCAGCCTCACAACAAACTCCAATTGGGAATGCCATAGTCCCACTGCCTCCAGACAGGAGCAGTTGGGATTCTTGTGCGGCATTCACTTAAAAAAGATGCCATAGTCGTGCTGGCTCTAAACGGTGGGGACTCTTGTGGTTTTTACAAATATATTTATTTTATTAATTTAATCATTTTGTAATTTATTGTGAAATCTATGTATTCAAAATCAACCACCTCGATGAACCCTTCTTCTTCTTCTTCTTCAATGGCGCTACAGCCCATTTCGAGCCTTGGCCTCCTTCAAAATAAGCCTCCACCGCTCTCTGTCCTCGGCCGTCGTCTTCCAATCTGCAACATGGAGTAATCCTCTTGCATCCTTCCTGACATCATCCTCCCATCTCAGTCTAGGTCTGCCCGCCTTTCGTTTACCTCCCGGGTGTCCTGTCAGAACCTTCTTCGGTACTCGTGTGCTTGGCATTCGGTGCACATGTCCGGCCCATCTTAATCTTTGGAGTCTTAAATGGGTGGAGAGTCTGGGAGCTTGGTAAATATCATAGAGCTCATTATTGTGGCGGATTCTCCATGCCTCTCCCTCTCGCACCGCTCCTAAGATTCTTCGACCTCGATGAACCCTTAAAGTCCTAAATCCTTTAATGAAAAAAGTTTTAAGCATTAATTATTGAAAATATTGTAATTGACTAATTAATGTTCAATGAAATTTTGAAACAATAAGACACATAAAATAAATAAAAAAGATAACGTAGCAACTGAGACACGAACTTGAATTCTCTTCGAAAGTCAATGATATTATTTTCATTTATTAACAACGCAATGAAGCGTAAGACTTTTCAATAAGTTCATTTTAAACCTAAAAATGATAAATTCCAAAAATCTTTGAATTATGACCTTCAGACATCAATAGGCATTATTTTTAGTATCAATTTCATAGTTTTGTAACTTTTTTCCAGTTTATCATCTAAGAATAATGCGGGTAACGAATAGTGAGACGGGGTGGACCGGGACCCCCTGCCTTAAATTAACCCCTCCCCCCGCCCCTAGGATCAGACACTGCACTCCGCACAATTAACCGTACTACACAGCACTGGGTACAAAATGTAAATATAATATGGTACATATTATGTAATTCTTGGAAAAATTATTTCAACTGAACATCAGGAGGAAACAGTTCCACAATTACAGCACGAACGGGTTCGCAACACAGAATGAAAATGTGATATTTTACTTGCGAGCTTGTGGAAATTCTGAATACATTAATGAATGCTAATTTATGTTGTACATATCTGAGGCGTGAGGTCCATAATAACGAATGCCATGTACATGCTGCTCAATTTTTTTTATACTACGACAAATGAAGATATCTAAATCTCCACGTTACATTACAACATGAGGCAAATAATGAGTTTCTCTGTAATTAGCAAATTAAATAATGATGTTATCATAAATAAGAATTTTAGTTTTGCTGTGTTCACACAATCAGGTTCTCCAACTCGTCTTGGAAGAAGATTACTTCTTTGGGAAAGAATAGAGTTCTTTATATTAATCTGGATTTATTAATAAGTACTTCGCGTATTACAAGTTGTGACTGCGAGTAGTCAACCTAACTAGGAGCTAGCTGAAATAGATCTGATTTCCATCGTGTTTTGTGGGAGCTGCTTAACCTCGGCACTCGGCCCTCTGGAGCACTAACACATAACTAATCCAGCCGCCATCTTGCGGACTTTCGGGAAAGCTCTTAGCACTCTTATGGGCTATTTATGCCTCTATGCCTATTTATGCCTCTGTGTGCGAATCTGGGAAGCTTTTAACTAATTCATATATCTAACAGTTTTTTTATAATTGTGACAGCTTTTTTAGCATCCAAAGCCATTATCGAACTGTAGTTAGGCCACACTGAGACTGGGACAACTAATAGTTATATGGGTACCCTTCTCTCTATGAAACGTTGATTAGATGTTATCATTCGACTACCGTAATACGGGCATGTGCCTAGTGTGGTAGTCGAATAACCTGTATAAAACTGTATGCAAAAGTTATTTTATAAATAAAGATTTAAAAAATCATAATTTCTTAATAAAATCTAAACATTAAAAAAGTATCATGTCAAGTATCAAGTAGGTACCTATATTTATTTATTTATTTATTTATTTATTAACGCCCTTTTTCGGGGCTTTTACATATGAATAGTAAGAAATACACAGTATTTATTGTACATAACTGAACTGCCTTCGTAACAATGACGTCATAAATTGATATCCTTTTTATGTGTATTAAATACTTAAAGGTCTATTAATTTATTGTGTATTTCGTACGAATATATTACTAGTAGTTAAAAACCCGCTCCCCAGGTTTTTTCTGCTAGGCCCTGCGCCGACTAGTGTTGGTGACCATTATATAAATCCGATAGGAACTGGTTCCAAAAATAGCCCGTTCCTCGGATTCACTGTGATGCAGTGAAAGCTAGTCACTGGGACAAAATAACCGGGACAGGCGATGACGTCATATGTAATATATAGCCCCGTGATACTATTATTCACAATTAAGTATTACCGTCTATCTTTCCATATCGGAGGAGATACTCAAATTTACAAAATCGTCGTACTTATACCTGGGGGGGACACGTTTTCATGTGACCTGATAACGAAAGT
Organism: Limnephilus marmoratus; assembly: GCA_917880885.1. Classification (NCBI taxonomy): domain Eukaryota; kingdom Metazoa; phylum Arthropoda; class Insecta; order Trichoptera; family Limnephilidae; genus Limnephilus; species Limnephilus marmoratus. Next base: position 33,509,021 of record OU862910.1, read on the forward strand.
AGCGCCATCTTTTGACGAATTCTTGAATTCGAAACCGAATTACAACGGTAGCTTTGTTTGAAATTTCACATGTATACATATGTTATTATACTCTGCTTTGAGCATCGACATCTTCAATGTCACCTACAGAGAATTTAGTAACTATCTCTTGATATACGTCACAACATAGTTAAACTGCCCACGTGCACTTTAAAAAAAAAAAAAGTAATTCTTCTCCATAATTTCTTAGTGTATAACTGTTTAATGGAGAAACCGAATAAAATAAATATATAAATAAATTTGCGACGCGATGCGTACGGCGTGGCGTCAGACATGCACTCGAAGCAGGGTTCTGAAATGCAACAGCGCAAACGTTACCCTATTAATAACGTTCGATATTTATGTGTTATATAAAATTTCGAATTGTATTATTTTATAAAAAGCCCTACGGGCGTTAAATAAATAAATAACATTTTTGCAGTTTTTTCTGTAAATATTTCCATCAAATAAATGAAAATTATTAAAACAACGCTATGGTTTTTCACGAGAATACAAAATAATCATCTTGAGCGAAAAGATTCCATCGGCTTTCAGATGTATGTATGTGTATATAAAAAGCTTGTAAATTATTGAGTGTCCAGCACTAAACCACAAATCTGTATGCTAGCTTTGTTTTCCATTTTGTTATTGACATAGTTTTGTTAAAAACAAGAAGAGATAAAATATAACCCGAAGGAAATTTCTCTTAAAATGCTAAGCAGCTTTTCGTCATGTGCGAGTTGCATAGCAATGTTAGTAGCAGACTAGTCGCACGTCTCCTTCTTATGGAGATTGCCTCAGATATTCTCTCGCGATATATTATATTATCAGCGTGTATTGTACCCATACCTACATAGCAACACTCTGCGCTGGCTTGTTTACTGCCACAGACAACCGAATTACCAAATTGAATACGACAATTGCCTGTACGCGCCAGTACTTATCAGTGAAGTGAAGTTCAAAGTTTTAAAATATTTGATAACTTTATGAAAGCGTTGTAAATGCACGCTTTATTCGGTGTCTGATTTCAGAACTTTCTCAACAACAGCACATCGGAAAATACTCTCAAAATCACAAGTGTAAGAGACCATTCTCCAAGAGTCCAAACGTTCTCTTGAAATTCCAACAAAGACTGTTTTGGAAAGAGGACAAAGAAATTTAGGAAGAAAATATATATATTAGCTCCTTACATATGAAATTGGCGTTTTGCCGTACTGGCAACTTTGATCTCTTTGGTTAGGAATTCCAAATTCAAATTTATACAGCTATTTACCCATGTATTTGTGTTTCGAAAATTATATTCATTTGTTTTTTCCTTCATTGTTTTTTCTTTGCGTCACTTAGTTTACAAAATGGAAAACTTGAAATATCGCGTTATTTACGAGTACGAGTTCCACCGTGGCACCCGTGCTGCAGAAACGGCTCGAAGGATTAATGATGTGATGGCGACGGTGCCGCAAAAGAAAACACCGTGCGTTTTTGGTTCCAACGTTTTCGTTCTGGAATTTCGACCTGCTGAACAAGCCCGTAGACGGCCGGAGACCAAAGTTGATAATGAAGAATTAAAGGTTATTGTGGAAGCGGATCGTCCGAGTTATTAGTGATAAAACTGTTTTAATCCACTTGAAGCAAATTGGGACGGTGAAAAAGCTTGAAAGGTGGGTACCTCAAAAATTGAGTAAAGCAAATCAACAAACGCGCGTTAGAACGCTAGACCACACACTGCACAACAGACGGCTACCAAATTAGAGGAGCTTCAATTGGAATGCCTAAGACATCCACCATACTCTCAGGACCTTTCCCCAACAGATTACCATTTTTTTTCGAAATTTGGATAACTTCTTGCAAGGGAAAAAATTCAACTCCGATGGGGCAGTCCAAACCGCCTTCAAAGATTTTATTGATTCCATTCCGAATGTTTTTTTTAGTAAAGGGATCGATGAACTACCTATGAGATGGCAATGGTACATACTTTGATTAAATAAATATATTACATTAAAAAAAATCGACTTTATGTTCCTCTCATACAAAACGCCAATTTCACATGTAAGGACCTAATATGTACTAAGATTGTAAAATAATCAACATTATTTCAAACAATTATTTTCCTTTAAAACCAAATAGGTATTCGAACCGACTTAGGTAATAAAAATGTATTTTGTTTTAAAAATTATTTTCACCTCATTTTTTGCCGTTTCATGTAAAATTGATCATTAAAAAATTCCAATTTTTTTTCTCAAATTGCATTCGAAAACTATTTATATATATAAATAGTGGTTAACTTTTACATTTGAAAATATAACGTGGCGTTTTTTCTTTCCAACACCGTTAGATCGTATTTCTCATTATGGCAGTAAGGGAGACACAATGAGTTATATGAGACCTTTATGATCTGTTTCCAAAAGTAAACAAATGAGCCGGAGGGGTTAAGCGTGAAGTTTTTTTTTAAATGTCCCATAATCTAACCGAACATAACCTTTTTCATCACTCTTAATGACTATTCAAAGGAGTGATGAAGTTGACTATGTGAAGAAACGGGCAGTCCGTTTGATAGATTCTCCTAACTTAACAAACGGATTGCAATCAATCACAGGCGTCGGGTGTGAATGCTATACATGTTCTACCGGTATTTAAATGGAAGATGCTCCAAGTAACTAGCATCATTGATCCTTTCAGCATCGATGCGTAGTCGGGAAACACGCCAAACGCGTGTCCAACATATGTACATGGTTTTGTCACATGAAAACGGGTCGCTTCTTCGGTTCAACAGTTTTTGTGTTTAACAGCTCGGCTGTGGAGTGATTTGCCGGTCTTTGTGTTTCCTCCTTCCTACAACATGGGTCTCTTCAAGACCAATTTTCATTCCTTCCTCTCCTCAAAAAACCCGCCACACAGCATCTCAGATGACATAAGCCCTGAGGGAAATTATTTTCCTCAAGGCCTCCTGTGTGGAGTTCGTATAAATTTTTTTTTTTAAAACTTGTATTTGGTTTATTTTATTTTTATTTTAACTTTATGAGTAAAACCTCAAATTGTAATATTTAAATGAAGACAATATAAGCGAAACTCAATCGAAAATCTGGAAACAGAAAAATCAGTAAAAGATATAGGCACCTCTGGGACACGAAACCAGGACCTTTCGGATCTGGCAGAATGTACACATTATTTTTATTCCATCAATTGAAACACTTAAAATAATTTTTATGTCACTGGCAGAATCTATTATAAGATATGGATCAACAATATGGGGAAATACTACTATAACCAATCTGAAACAAGTCCAAATTGTACAAAACGCAATTGTAAAATTATTAGTCCCTAATATTTTCAAACAGAGACAGACTACACCGTTGCTGTTTCAGAGTGCCAAAATTCTACCTGTTAAGGCAATACTATTGCACAAAATTATAATTCAGCATATATTTACCCCGCAGCATAAAGAGAAATTAGAACATAAATACAGCACTAGATTCACGCGCAATTACGGGTTAATAATTCCGAAATTTAACAATAAGTACTGACAGAGAACGTTTGAATACATCATACCGAAGATATTTCATTTATTACCTGACACTATAAAGCAATGTAATTTTAATAATAAGGTTAAATATATGGTGAAAAATTGGCTATCGAAAAAAAATATTTATATTGATATTGATATGTGTGAAAAAATGTTGAATCTGTAGATGTAAGATGTAAATTTTAAATTTTAAAAATGTATATGAAACTAAAATATAAGCACCTGTTGACAAGCCAATTCAATTGGCTTAGCAGGACTTGTTTGTTGATTATATGTATTATCTATTCTTTCAATTAAAAAAAAAAAAAACTTAAATTAAATTGTATATTGTTTAGTTGTTCGGTCATCATTACTTTCGCATCAATTTAGTGAACTTAACTTTACACGGTTTAAAGGAGCAGTAGAAAATATCTGTGTTTGCTTGGGTATTGCGAGTGTTGCAGATACCTATATGTCATCTTAAAGAAATGTACCTACGTAGTTAAAACGATATGTAATAAAAAAATAATTTTCATTCGAAAACCTTTACAAAATAATAATATGAAACATTATATTCCATTTATTCAGTATCATTTTATTAATATAACATTGAGTTTGACCGTTTAAAATATGCGCGGCGCATTCTAATAAAGCGTTTACATGCAGAGCACGAGGGTCAACCTATTAACAGCGAGCTTGCATTTTTCATGTGCCGACCAGACTGCAACTACTGCGTTAGATGTAAACTGCATTAATCTCTCGCAGTGGACCGGATCTCTCCGCGCAGCGAGCGCGAGCGGTCCGAATTATCGTGTGACGCTTCGGGAGTTCCCCAACACGCTTCTCCTAGGATGAAACAACTATGGCGTACAAGATAATGTTATTAGACTATGTAGAAACTGTAATGTTTTACCAGGTGGGAACTATTTATACTTATACTCATCGTTTTGTGCAGATGATAATTTCATTTGTGACTGACTTTACTATGGGTTTAACTGAGGTCGTGTAAAATAAAATAAATCATTACATCATTATCATTACATAGTATAAAATGAAGTCGCTCAAAATGTATGTGCGCATTGTGCGCGTTAATATTTTAAACGACGCAACGGATTTTCATACGGTTTTCACGAATAGATAGAGTGATTGAAGGGGAATGTTTATATGTATAATAAATGTAAATTATATTGGAGAAAAGCCGAGAAATTCAAAGAAAACATATTTTTGTGTGATTTAAAACGGCTGGCGGGCCGTACTATGGTCACTTTTGAAATTCGTTCTACGGAAGAAATTGGAAAATAGATGTCCTAAGAGTAAATAGGTATTTTATTTGAATTATTTCATTTGATGAAGTCGCTCAAAATGTATGTGCGCATAGATTTTGAGCTACGCAACAGATACTCATGCGGTTTTCACCAATAGATTCAAGAGGAAGGTTTATATGTATAAAACCTGCTTATTATAGTAGAGAAAAGTCGAGAAATTCAAATATTCAATTCAGGCAGCAGGCAGCGGGCAGCGGGCAGCTGGCAAGCGGGTGGTGTGGATTTTATAAAGGTTGGGTAATGGCGTTGTGTTTCGTTAGCCACAGCAAAGTGTGGCCGGGTCTGCTAGTTGTATATAATTTGGTACATTAAATTAAATATTAAATTTGGGAGGCCTTAACGCCCCGTGAACCATTTATTGGATAACCAATGCTTCTGACATAGGTCACCCCAAGTGGTTTGCTACGTGTGATGACTTAGCACGGGTGCCCGGGTTCATGGGGTGAGTTTGTCCAGGTCCTTGCACCGCAGTGAGAGGGATGGATTCATACGGCCCTCATTTCCGGACACACTGACCCTCAGATTCCTACCCACCCCTCATACCCTTTTCCTTCCCAAAAGTTCCTCTCTTTCCTTTCCTAAAACGACCCCCACACAGCATCCCCAAAAATGATATAGGCCCTGAGAGAAATTAGTTTCCTCAAGGCCTCCTATGTGGAGCTATTGTAAAAAAAATAAATTTATTCGGATAATCAATTCCGGCAATAATAATATAACCTTATATTTCTAAAAGCTGCATTTCCTTATCGTCAAAAATTTTTCCAAATTTTTTTCAATAGGGGGGTTGCATACGAATATCCTAAAGTTAGAGGTTTTTTTCGTTGATTTTTAAATTTGAATTATTTGCTATTTCATATATATACAGGGTGTTAAGGGACGTACTTGACTTACTTTAACCAGTGATTCGTGACATTATTTGGAGTAAAAAATGTAAATGAAATTTTGGTCTCCGGTGACATTTTTGATGTTTTTTTTTTTTTTTTTTTTCTACAAAAACATAAAAAATGGTAGTTGTTGAACAGTTGGAGGCGGGGTAAGGGGTTCGTCGGATACCTGACTGAGTGACCAGTGACGACATGTGGAAGATTTTTTTTTTTTTGATTTTGAAGAAAAATTTCTTGGAAAAAAAAAAAAAAGTCGTCAAAAAAAGTCACCGGAGAACAAAATTTCATTGACATTTTTTACTCCAAATAATGTCAGGAATCACTGGTTAAAGTAAGTCAAGTACGTCCCTTAACACCCTGTATATGTATATGAAATCCCGAAAAGATCTCGTTGTGAATAGTTGGCGAAGACATTTTCACAAGTATTTTCATAGGAGAAATGAAAAATTTCTCGCATATTCGGAATTTTTAATTCAGTTTCAACTTTGCCGATGCATTGATAAACGAATGAAAATCGTTGTGAAAAATAAGTTTTAGAGGATTTAAATGCTTACAATCTATATAACGCATTTTTTTTCAGGTGATACTTTTGTACCGGGCATTTTTAAACGGCCTGCGGTTAAATTGTATATTTTATTTTTATTTAAGTTTTTATTCCAGCAGGGCTGGGAGGGTAGTGCAATCCCAGTCTGCAATATTAAATAAACTACACACCGATTAATTTTTTGTTTGCTTAATCCATAAGTTATTTTTGTTCTTTTTATTTTCGTTTATCGTTTTTTTTCGTTTCGTTAATAGACAATTGTTGAGAAAATAACACATTTCCTCAAGGTCGGTGGAATGTTAAGTTCTGAAACAGCTCATGAACTAAAACCCATTTCCCAAAATCCTCTCATTGTTAATCATCTCCAATTGTCCTTTTCCTTCCATGAAAGATCTTACCTAGTATAAAAAGAAGAAGAAGATGGTGCCTACCTACATGGCTAATGCACAATATACTTGAAAATAACTAAATTTTAGTTAGTCGTAAACTGTCGTGAAATGGTTCACAGCTCTCTATGGAACCCTCGCTTGAAATTCGTATAAAAACTGTTTAAAACATGAAAAGTGACGGTAAAGTTTAACCAATCCTTGTGCCATCCACCTGGAAGACCAGCTATTACCAATATTGGATCCAAGCAGCATATGACTTCAGAAAAGGTTGGGCTTTCTCCCTTCAATGCAACATCCTGTGATTGATTTAAAAACGCCATCAATTGTTCTACATCACATATTATAGATTTACAGTTCATCCTCTAGTGTCACGATATCGTTCGTGACACCCCGCAGAAAAGGATAGTTATTAATATATAACAAATAATGTGCGTGTACTAATAAAATGGCTATATGAACGGCCGCTAAAGTATGTCCATTGGACCTAGTTCAGTGAAACCACTAGCGTTGTCTCAGTAGCATACCTTCACTATATTAATCAAACTAGGGGTAAGGGTCAACACACACAATATTAAGAGGTTAACATTGGAAGGTACTCTTTAATTCGATTCCTTGTATGAACGTTTCCCAACTAAAGCTTTTCATGAACTTAATCAACCCATATAATGAATAACTTATTACTTTGTATAAAACCACTATATTTAAAACAATATCAACATGTTTCGACAACAATGTTGTCTTCATCAGGATATGTTACTATGATACAATAAATGAAAAACAAGTATAGACAAATTAAAAAAAATTATAACATAGACAAAATATTAAAAAGTAGAGGTGATTAATTACTTACTAATCATAAAAATAGTTATACAAAATAAAAATTTAAAAATTATTTAAGGAAAAATAAAATTGCATTTAGATAATAAAATTTTTTAAGAATAATTAATTAAAATAATTAGTCTAAATCAAAAAATCAATAATTATAATTAGTTGTAAGTATTAATAAGAAAATAAATTTAAAAGATGGCTATTTTTAAAAAAGGTTTGGTTATTTATAATATTTAATTTACTATTAATGCTTTTTCTAATTTCTAAAATTTCTAAATTATCTAACTGTATGCCCGTAGTGTTAGTATGTAAAATTTTAAGACCTGTATTAATATCAAAAGAATGACTTGTTTCCAAAATATGATATTGATATTGTGAATAAATAAACATGTTGATATTGTTTTAAATATAGTGGTTTTATACAAAGTAATAAGTTATTCATTATATGAAAAATGATGCCACAAAATAAATTTGCGAAGTTTGAAGAATTAATCAACCCATTTCGTCCTGGGGTATCCCTGACTTCATCCATTCACTTGAGCGTCATAAATTTTTCTGACACTCCTTTCTCTATCCACTTTACATATCCAACACCTCTCACAGTCTTTTCTTAAGCTGGCTGAATTTCTCTGCATCAACTGAAAATATAACAGATAATATTTTGCAATTGATTATTATAGATACTTTTCAAATCCCGGTGTGCGAAACTGTATATTTTTTTTATTGATTTGCGTTATTTCACCATTTATTAATTAAAAATAATATTATAGTGTATTCGCGGCACGTTTCAGAGTGCAAGATTCTTTCAGTATGTATTTTCTTCACACAGGAGGCCCCGAGGAAAAAATGCTGTGTGGAGAGTCGTTTTAGAGAAAGCAAGAAGAGGAAATTCTGAAAAGAAAAAGGGTATGAGTGGTGGGCAGGAATCTGGGGGGTCAATTGGTTCAGGAGTGATGAACGTATGTATCCATCCCTCCGACAGCGGTGCAAAATAAATCGTCGAGAGAGTCCAGCTGGAGATGTTAAAAGGTCTTCCTCAACCGGTCTCTCCGGCCCGTCACGCAGTTGGAGGGATGGATTCATACGTCCGTTATGCCTGGATACACTGACCTCCAAATTTCTACCCACCCCTTATACCTATTTCCTTCCCAGAATTTCCTCTTCTTTCTTTCCTTAAAAAAACCCTCCATACTAGCTTGTGTCGCTCTCCATAGAGAGAAAAAAAATTGCCTGAAAAGTTTCGTATGATCTGTAGCTATTCGAAAACATAAAAATAAATTAAATTATTTTTCACTATTAGCCCGCTAAAATGGCCGGAAGATTTGATAATAATTAGATTTCCTGATTTGGAAAAAAAATAAAACAAAGGGTCCATGTTTTATATTTTGTATCAAACTTAATTTTTGTTCCACAACTGCAGTACAAAGAACGCAAAAAAAAAATTCTTAAACATATGTGATGTGTTTGTTAAAAATGTAAAAGGGGAAAATAACACCTTTTTGGATAAATCAGAATTCTTGTTGACTTCCTTGTATTCATAAACATGAATTTTTTTTCCAATTTTGTCAGCTTTTCGCATTTTTTAATAACAAACAAACGTTGAAAAATTCAATTATTGAAAAAAAAATATATATATTTTTTTTTAATGTTTTAGGTTTGTTTTCTGATTTTCATTGCATTTTAACGGGCTAATAACCATTTAAAAAAAATTAAATGCAGTTCTCATTTTCTTTGTAAGACGGAACTTTTGGGACCCCGGGCGTTTCTGAATTCAAAAGTTGAAATAATTGACATACCCTACCATACAGCTCCCCTAAGATGACATAGGCCCTGAGAGAAATTGTTTCCCTCAGGGCTATGTCGAACTAATGTAAAAAAAAGTCGAATAAAAAAAATGATTTTGGTCTTTATTCCAGAATGTGATTTCATGTCTTTTGCATTTTTTTACAGTTGTCCCATATTTGCAGAACTGATAGGCACAAGCGTCAAATTGCATGCTAGTTCCAGATATTAATTACTGGTACAAAAAGTCCAATCTACATAGGAATCTGTTCGGTGAATGTGAGCCTAATTGCTAGATGAATTCGGGCACTAGACCGTAGCTCGTAAACTTTGTATATCCAAGTATGAACTCGGAAAACATAGGAAAAGCAAAAATTTATTCATGAAAGTAGGCAAAACATGAAAAATCCTAACAAAATGTTTAAGGATGATATATTCATCTTAAAATAAAGCAATCTTTTTGCGATGAACTGCAAATTTACCAGCTCTTCTCAAATTCGTCAGCATTCCTTGATTTACCATAGAATTTTCTTCCAAACTCTTCCATCCAAGGAGATTTTTTACGTACAGTTTCTTACTAGAAACCGGAAATTATTTAAGAAACGTAAATTATTAACTAATTAATTTGAAATTGCACACTAGACATATAATGAACAGTTTATAATCTGAAAACGGAGGAGCTACGTCGTATAAAAAACTTGATAGACGATAGAGTTATAAGTTATAATGATTCAAAACATTTTAACTCCAAAGCATGCGAATTCATAAGGATGGGGCGGGATACTAATGAACATGATTCAAAACTTTTTTTTTCGTTATTTATTTTTGGGGTGTTATGCCGTGTTACGCTACCTCCTTCTTTAGCCAACAGCGATCACTACACGTCTGGCCTGTTGATGAACACTCTAAAGCTGTGCGAAACGTTGGCCAAAGAAGGAGATAGCGCAACACCCCAAAAATAAATAACGGAAATACTTTTGGCCATAAAAATCTAAAATCATGCCTACATGATTTTAAACTGTTTTTTTTTTGTAATTTGATTGAATTTTCTTTAGAGAGGTAAGAGAACATAATGAGAACGAAGTAAATGGGAGAAAAAATCGGGGATTTCCAAGAAAGCCAAGGCCAAGGCACGATCCAGTAAGTAAATTATTACTATCAAACGGTGATACAACAAAGTGGACGAAAGAAATTAAGGCTCCGTAGTAAGTGTTCAAAAAAAGAAGAAGGTGGTTTGAAAGGAGGTATGTAAATACGAATGTTGGAGAGAGCACGCTAAAAAAAAAAAAACGATAATAATTAAGTGAGAGTTGTGAAAATATTTAATAAAACACAACTTGTTCAAAATAGAGTACAAATCTCTCGCAAATATCTTAACCGGCATGAAAAGAAACACCGTGAATTTCTTCATATCCGTAATAAAAACGTTAAATAACTGAAAAAAACGAGTTTTTATTAATTTTCAGAGCTTACATTGCGATTTTTTTCTATCGAGGAAATCTCACATAATTGCCATTTCGGCTCAGCCAGAGTACAGATATTATCTTCAAAACTAACAGATTTTTTTTTAAGAATGTAAAAACATAGATTGTTCAAGGAAAATATGTTATAAATATATTTATTTATTTATTTATTAACGCCCTTTTTCGGGGCTTTTACATATGAATAGTAAGATATACAAAGTATTTATTGTACATAACTGAACTACCTTCGTAACAATATTTAATATTTGTTTAAAGATAAATTGAAGATGTCCACTGACTGGTATATTTGTTTCCCTCCATTAGTATTCTGGGCAAAGAGGAAAACATATGGTATTTAGTTCCAGAATTACTGCACTGAAATAAATCCTGACTTCTAGTATTACGTATTGGAATCCGGAAGCTTATCAATTCGAGCAATACCGGACTGTCAACCAAATCATTTAGAATTTTATACAGAAATACCAAGTCAGTGAAAGTTCTTCTGTCTGACAATTTGAGCATATTCATATCATTCAAAATAGTATTGTAGTTTGACATAATTGCTGGAATACCCATTTTAAAATTAAGAAAACGTAAGAATTTGTTTTGTATTCTTTCAACAGCTTATACATGTATATTGTAATACGGGTTCCAGACGGGAGAATTGTATTCAAGTTGACTTCTAACATATGCAAAATATAACAGTTTTATACACTTAATATTAATAAAATTTCTAGTTAGCCTAGTTATAAATCCCAATATTTTTAAGGCCTTATTAGAGATGTCTGTTATGTGGTTAACAAATGAAAGATTAGATTGAAAAGTGATGCCCAAGTCTTTAATTTGTGTTAATGTCTCCAGAGTATTGTTATCAATGTTGTAATTGAAGATCACTGGATTTTTTATTCGAGAAAATCTAACTATATGACATTTTGAGATATTTAAGTAAAGTCTATTTTCATTACACCAAATTAACAATTTGTTGTTATCTTGAAGAATGTTGCAATGGTAAATATTTTGAATTATTCTAAAAATTTTGAGGTCATCAGCAAAAAGTAAGATAAATACATCATGCAATATTTTTGAAAGATCATTTATAAACAAGATAAATAATATTGGGCCAAGGTGTGAACCCTGTGGAACTCCACTTGTTGCATAAATTTTTTCCGACAATGAGGATTTTATTAAATCGATAGTAATTCGGAATGACGGGACTTACGCTAGGAGTGTGTGTAAATACTGAGTTGTTTGGTGATCCATCTACTCTCTCTACACTTACGGAGAAATATCTTTTTTTTTACATGAGCTCCACACAGGAGTCATGTCATCTTTAAGGATGCTGTGTGGAGGGTTATTTTAAGGAAAGGACGGAGAGGAGAGTTCTGGGAAGGAAAAGGGTTTAGGAATCTGGTGTGTCTAGGTCAATCTAGTGTGTCTTGGTCATCCGCCTTCAAGACCTAGACAAACCTCACCCCATAAACCCGGGCTAAACCACCAAACGTAGCGAACCACTTTGGGTGACCTATGGCAGAGGTGTTGGTTATCCAATAAACGTTCCCGGGGCGGCGGTACCCATTCCCGCCTCCCAAATCATTATTGTCGTTAGTCAGTTTAATCCTAATTGGTACTTAAAAATTATTTATTGTGATTTTCAATTCCAAAAGAGTACTATCATAGTTTTTTTAATAATAGGTAGTGCATTAAAAACAATCAACAGTTATTTGGCAATTTTAGGATCAATTTCTGCATTTATCTATCTTAAGAATAGTTCTGCTGTCATTTTAAGACCGCTGTCATGTATTAAATACATTTGTCTTTCTACAAACAAAGTCTTTAAGTGCAGTATTTCATATTTCCTATTCGAAAACTCACAAACTGACTTGTAGATTCATCCGCTCTTGAGGACTTAAAAGTTGAAACAAACTTTATATTATAATAATATAACATTTTGTTCGACGTGCTGCTAGAAGAGAACTCTTAAAGTATAACATTTTATACTCCATCTCAAAGCTGCTTTATTTATAAATTTGGTATCCATTTTCTTTGTAATATTCTTGAAAAACATCAACTTGCAACTGGTATAATTTCTTTGAAAATTCAACTTCCCTAACAGTTCCTATGACACGTTTTTGAGCACTCTGGTCTGAAACTTTTAAGTAACGTCCTTTTTTCGAGCTTTAAAAATACTTTTCTTTCCCTTTACATTTTTTTAGGAAGCGACTGTTTCTCGGATCGTAATCTTTTTAATTAAAGCGAGGGAATAAATAACAAAAACAGATTTTCTTAAAAGATGCAACTGTCATATTTAAAAATAATCCCTCGTTCTTTTGGTCTTAGGTTTAAAAAATGTAACATTTTTAAAAAAATTGTTGGCAAACCTTTTTTTCCTTATTGAACAAAGAACTGAAATATTTTCTCAAAATCATGACGTTTGATATTTCAAAGCAATATAGCTCGACAATAATCAAAAAAATACGTTGCAAGTCGAAAAACATTTGCATGACGACAGAGCTTACCGTCCGAAATAAGATGATACCTTTTCTACTTTTTGTTTTATACATCCTCAATTTATTTATTTTCTATGTACCTAAGTTTACAAACATAAAGATTTACATGTCTATGTATGCATTTTCAATTTTGGGAGGTCGGTATAGGTACCGCGTCCCTGAGACCATTTATTGGACAACTAACGCCTCTGCCATAGGTCTCCCCAAGAGGTTCACTACGTTTGATGATTTAGCAGAGGTGCCCGGATATGATGCCTATGTTCACTTACTGCGTGGTGGGCCGAATTGAGAGAACACTGGTTGAAGGAGATCATTTTGTTTCTCCTGCAGCTTTCTCGGTCCATCGTGTTGCACCGTAGTAAATTCTAATAATAATTAATCCGTCCCTCCCACTACGGTGCAACTCGATGTACCGAAAGTATTGCTGGAGAGACAAAATGATCTCCTTCAACCAGTGCTATTTTTTTTGCTATCCTTGTTCTACCGGTATTACAATGAAAGATGCTCCGAGGAACTAGCATCATTGATCCCTTTGGCACCGGTGAATAGTCGGGAAACACGCCAAACGCGTGCCCAACATTTGTGCACAGTTGACATTTGTCACATGAGAATGGGTCGTTTCTTAGACTCGTTCTTGTGTTCAGCAGCTCGGCTGTGGAATGATTTGCCGGCCTCTGTGTTTTCTCCTTCCTACAACATGGGTCTCTTCAAGACCAATGTTCATTCCTTCCTCTCCTCAAAAAGACCCTCCACACAGCATCCCAGATGATATAGCCTCTGGGTGAAATTATTTTCCTCGGGGCCTCCTGTGTGGATTTAATGTAAAAAAAAATCTCTCCCGATCCGGCCCATCACGCGGTAAGTGAGCAGAGGCATCCTTCTCCAAGATCCCATGTACCCGGGCACCTCTGCTAAATCATCAAACGTAGCGAACCTCTTGGGGAGACCTATGGAAGAAGTGTTGGTTATCCAATAAATGGTCTGGGGACGCGGTACCCATACCCGCCTCCTCACTCCTTCACTCTGGACCTACTGACCCCCAGATGCCTATCCACCCCTCATACTTTTTCCTTCCCAGAACTACCTTTCCTTCCTCTCGTATAAATGTCCCTCCGCACAGTAACCCCAAAGATAACAAAGGCCCTGAGGGAAATTTTTTCATCTGGGCCTCCTATGTGGAACTAAAAACTAGATTGTAAAAAAAGGGGGGAACTTGGGAAAGAAAATTTATATTTTACTAGAAATATCGATTTTATTATTATAACTTCATTTACTTATATTATAATTCTTTCCAACATAAAAAAATCTAATTTAACTCTATACCAAGAATCTCACCACCCTGACTATATAAAATATACATATCCCCACGACTTCGTTAATGAACTTACCGCGTTCATTGTCCATTCGGATTTCAGTAAAATCCATTCCCTCCGCTAAATAATTGATGTGATTGGGCCGGGCTATCAGAATAAGCTCCCCAGCAATATTATGGCGCCACAGTATGATTACCACAGATGTGCTGCGCTTCAAAAAGGACGCCATTGTTGAATTATTTGGTCAGACCTTTGTGCGATGTGCATTGTGTGAAAACGGCGGGCTGAACTGGCGGGAAAAGGCACCACGAGTCGAACGGCCGTTCTAATTATGAATGTATGATTTTTGAGCTTTGTGCTCAAATCAATGGATGGTTCTATTGAAATATCCCGCGAGGTTTATTAATTATTCGTTTTTTGTTAATTCCAAAAGGAAGATTCATTTTTGGTGGGAAACATTTTGCTGTTGGATTATCAGAACAATACTGGACACACATTTTATGCGCATCATTTATGTATTTATTTTCATTTATTATTAATTTTTTAAACTTTATGAGTAAAATCTCAAATTATAATATTTAATTAAATGAAGACAATATTAGCGAAACTCAATCGAAATCTGGAGACAGAAAAATCATATATAAAGATAGCAGCCAATAATATGTGCGTTAAGTAAATGAAGATAATGTTGGTAGTTCTTAGTCGAAGTATGATACAGTTAGAAGTGACCGAATTAATATGGGTTCCGTAGCTTAATCGGTAGAGCTGTTGCCATGTAAGCAAAGGGTTCTGGGTTCGAGTCCCAGCGGAGCCAATATCTTTTCTGATTTTTCTGTCTCCAGATTTCGATTGAGTTTCGCTAATATTGTCTTCATTTAATTAAATATTTATTTTCATTTGAATATCAGCGTATTGTACAGGGCCCGCACAAAAAATTGGGCGTACTGTACAGGGCCCGCAGATACTTTAATAGTACACAATTGCTAACCTTGTACAAATCACAAGTGCGCCCCACGGTTGAATTTGGCAGCTACCTCTGGTCTGGATCTCCAAAATACCCTCGACTCTGTACAGAAACGGGCGGTCCGTTGAATACATTCTCCCATCTTAACAGACGGATTGCAATCTTTAGAGCATAGGCGTCGGGTGGGAATGCTATGCTTGTTCTACCGGTATTACAATGGAAGATGCTCCAAGGAACTAGCCTCATTGATCCTTTCAGCACCGGTGCATAGTCGGGAAACACGCCAAACGCGTGCCCAACTTTTGTACACGGTTGACATTTGTCACATGAGAACGGGTCGTTTCTTCGACTCGTTCTTGTGTTCAACAGCTCGGCTGTGGAATGATTGGCCGGCCTCTGTGTTTCCTCCTTCCTACAACATGGGTCTCTTCAAGACCAATGTTCATTCTTTGCTCTCCTCTAAAAGATCCTCCACGCAGCATCCCAGATGACATAGGCCCTGAGGGAAATTATTTTCCTCAGTGCCTCCTGTGTGGAGTTAATATAAAAAATGAAAAAAAGGACATCAACCGATTTCAGTTTTTTTTTTGATTTGTCCATGTAGGTACTTTTTTCGAACACCGACGCTTTTCTCACTTTGCTAATACATCGTGCAACCGGTCAAAAAATATTCATAGTGTAACTTGGCGAGCTCTCCAGGTGAACTAGCACCTGGCTATTCAGATTTGGTCGCCAAATTCGGATGTTTCATTTCAATTTGGTAAGCGGTTGGTACCGCCGCCCTGGTAACCATTTATTGATTATTATTAATTATCTGTAAACAACATAATCCTATTTGTACCGTAATTAACTCTTCTTCCGAAAATAAATATCTCGGTGTGATCATTGATCAAAACCTGAAGTTAATGAAGAGAATAAGGAAATGCATATATATTTGTTAGGTTAAGAAATATTTTAAATGTAAAAATAATCAAAAACGTGCACCATGCCCTTGTTCATTCTTTACTTATCTACGGCATTAAAGGTTAGGGGGATCTTACAAAAACAATCCAAACTCGGTAAAAGTTTCACAAAGAATCATCATTGAAGTAATATTTAAAAATATCTACCTTTTCAAGAGAATTAATTTTTAAATTGTTTCCATTACCAAATGTCGATCATATATTCGAGCAAGCTTCCATTATAAAAATGTGTAAAGAAAAAAATAACACAGAATATCAAGAATTTTACAAACTAATGAGAAATGGAAACCAGTTTATTACACCTAATTTTAAAACAACTTATATTCAAAATCATTATATTTTCCAAGCCATAAAAACTACAATAACCTTCCTCCTGAATTACGCCGTATCATCAACCAATCTGAGGTTGACGATAAAGTAAAATGGGATCTACATATTTATTTACTAACAAAAAAATTCGGAAATTATCATACATCATCAAAACAATACGAAACATCATGTCATTAAATCAACTAAAAAATGTGTATTTCGCACTTTGTCAAAGTAATCTAACATATGGTATATCAGTACCTATGGGGGGGAGCAGCAGATACTTTCCTCAATCCTCTTAAAATAAATCACAAAACAATAATTAGAAGTATGTTTAAAAAACCTTACCAACATCCGACAGAACGGCTTATGATTGAAAACAATTTACTAGACGTAAATAAACTGTTCATAAGAAAGATCGTCTATAAAAACTGTATCAAGACATCATCTCACCACATACTCCACTCGCAAAACACAAGAGCAAAACTGAATAACCACTTTCTAGTTCCCTATATCAAATCAACTTTCGCAAAAAAACATGAATCGTACCTGGCTCCACACATTTTCAATATCTTCCTAACACAAACAAAAACTTACGTAACCACAAGTAACTCGAACTGGCTGTTCAAAAGATTTTTAATATGGTTGACTGAAAAGAAAAGAACAAATATTCGAAATATCCTAAATAACTAACACGAGTACATTAGACACATTCTATATAATTTCCTCACGAAATTATATAATTTCAAAATACACATTAATTATCATGTTCCCACTGTATCTATACGTTCTTATTAATAATTAATTATCATGCACCTACTGTATTTACATTTATTTCCATGTGAATTTTAAATTACATATGCAATCTTTTTATGGAAATATATAAAGAAACAAAATTTAAATGTAATGATTTGATGTATTATAACAACATTATGTTTGTAAGCATATGTGTATTTTCATATGTTTTTATATGTTTATTTTTTCATTTTTTATTTGGTTTTATCTTTTATTTTGTCTTCTTATATTATTTTTTTTATTTTTATCTTTTTATGTCTACTTCGATACATATCTTTTTCACTAAATAAAAATTGTTATTTACCCGCCTCGGAACAGACTTCGTCTAGTGAGGTGGGTAAAAGAAATCTATGTACACAATGAAAATAAAATAAACGCCCGGGTTAACAGGGAACTGACTGAATCAGAACAAATAATAAAATTAGACAATTTTTTTTAAAAAAACTTACAATAAAAAGTAAATATTTTATACAATACGTATTATAACCTACAACCTAAGTAATAATCGTGGCTCCCTTATCATGCACAAGAACTCCTCTTTTCTGATAAGGTGTACAAGACCAAAAACGACCTTTAATATAATATTTTCTAAAATATATAATATGAAACTCATATTTTTTATATTACAATAAAAATAAAACATACATACACTCCTGACATAGGTTATCCCACGTTGTTCACTACGTTTGGTGACTTAGCAGGGGTGCCCGGGTTCATGGGGTGTGGTTTGTCACCTTATTGCGTGGCGGGTCGAATCGGGAGAGACAGATTGACCTAACCAAGACCTCTCCAGCCGGACTCTCTCGACCTCTTGCCTTGCACCGCAGTGGAAGGGATGTATTCATACGATCATCAATCCTGGACACATTGACCCCAGATTCCAACCAACCCCTCATACCTTTTTCCTTCCCCAAAAAGATACAAGCCCTTATGGATTTTTTTCTCCTCAGAGTTTTCTGTATGGAGTTAATTTAAAAAAAAATTCCGATTCTGAACGGTGGTCTTTCAACAAAGCAATGCTCTCATCTACAACTATAATCTACAATAATATTTACAACTCTCAAATAATCTATTAAACTTGAGAAACAAAATTATTTTTACAATATCATTATTTTTGACGTTTTTTGAACAACGAAATAACAATTCTTTCATATATTTAAATTTCTACCATCCTCTTTTCGTTTTAAAAAACATTTTATTTTTGTTTGTTTTTTTGTTGAACGTATTTAATAAAAAAATGTTCTGATATTTTTTTCCACCGAATCAATTTATTAATTCATCTCATATTTCAATATTCAATTAAACCTTGTTTTCACTAGAAATGATTATAGTTTGTGATACAAACGATATTGTGAGTCCAAAATAGTTCACCTAAAAATTCTTAGCAAAACATAAAATCAAAATTACAAATTAAAGGAAAGTAGCAATTAAAAATTATCAATTTTAGATCTATAAATTGAAGACAATGATTAAAAAAATTGTTGGCAAACCTTTTTTTCCTTATTGAACAAAAAACTTTAATATTTTCTCAAAAACGTGACGTTTGATATTTCAAAGCAACATAGCTCGACGATAATAAAAAAATACGTTGCAAGTTGAAAACATTTGCATGACGACAGAGCTTACCGTCCGAAATAAGATGATACCTTTTCTACTTGTTGTTTTATACATCCTCAAATCATTTATTTTCTATGTAGGTACCTAAGTTTACAAACATAAAGATTTACGTATCTATCTATACATTTTCAATTTTGGGAGGCGGGTATGGGTACCGCGTCCCGGTGACCATTTATTGGACAACCAACACTTCTGCCGTAGGTCTCCCCAAGAGGTTCGCTACGTTTGATTAAGAATAATTGAGAGTAGAAAATTTGTGTTGGCGCAACTATGTATCTATGTATATACCTTCTACTTTTCAAATCTAGCCTGTCTGACAATATTACCTACCTGTTGAACAATTAGGTAATATTACTTATGCCAATATTACCTATCTGTGGAACAATCAGTCTGTTATGTGATGTGCAATGATCATCTCCTTATTAGTCTCTGGGTGCATTCAATATCACTGTTAAAGTCTCTTAGGAACCAGTGCAATGATCAGTCTAGGAGTTGATCTCTCAGTTCTTACTATCGATTCAAATGGAGACTTGTGCATGTGCTCAGCCAAGTGATTATCAGTTATATAATAACACTACAAGAACGTGCTCAGGAAGTCGCGAAACCGCCGAACTTCAGACCGCCAAACGAGAAGTTGAAGAGAAAAGTGTGGCACTATAAGTCAGCAGATTGGTTCGGTCTGCGGGCACATTTTAATGCTTTTCCGTGGTCAGTTGTCTGTTTTCGGACTTCGGATCCCTCAAGATGTGGCCAGGAAATTGGTGAAGTCATCACATCCGCGATGGATGGCTTCATCAAATCTACTGTTAAGGAAACTGGTGTAGGCTCAAAGCCGTGGTTCAGTCGATAATGCGCTGAAGCAGTGCGACGAAAAAACGCGCATACCGAGCCTGCAATACATCTAGAACATCCGAAGACAGAACAGCTTACAACAAAATGGCAAAGGAAACCAAGAGAAACATAAATAGGTCAAAATTTGAGCACGACCACAGATCAACAGAAAGCTGGCTGCATGCCCGCATGGCAGCAGGCAATTCTGGTCGCTTGCAGGCTCAATGGGTCGCAATTTCTGCAAATCCAGTCTGCCACCTCTTACCAGACCTGACGGCTCACTAGCAAACACCGCCACCGAAAAGGCTAACTTATTGGGTAAAATGTTTGCGAATAACTCAACCCTCGATGACCAAGGTGCTGTCCCGACGTCGGTTCCTCACTGCGGTTTTCGTATGACAAAGCTGAGGATCCGGCATCGGGAAGAACTCAATGTTTGATGAGGGCTTGATGTTAATAAAGCTAGTTTAGTGGGCCAGACGGAATACCTGCCCTGGTACTGCAGAGGTGCGCTGCAGAAATAGCTCCAATTTTGACGAAGTTTTTTAAAATGTCCCTGAAAACTGGCTCTGTGCCCTCTGGTTGGAAAAAAAACGGTTATCCATCCTATTCCAAAGAAGGGTGACCGCTCCAACCCGGCCAACTACCGCCCCATAGCGATCACATCAGTTCTGTCTAAGGTGATGGAACGTGTGATCAACGACAAATTGCTCACGTACCTCGAGAAGAACAAACGACCGTCAATGCGGATTCCGGCGGAACCGCTCGTGCGGTGATCTTCTCGCGAATGTGACGCATGTTTGGGGGCGGTGCCTGGAACGTTTCGGTGAGACCCAAATGGTTGCACTGGACATTTCCAAGGCCTTTGACCGGGTTTGGCACCGAGGACGAGTATTTTCTCTTGGGGTAAAAATAATCTCGTTGAATTTAATATTTCAAAGACCCAATATTGTCTGATTACGTCTAAAAGGGATCGAAATGAAAATCTAGTATCTTTCAACGGAAGCAATCTTCCGAACAGGCCCTCCATTGATATGCTTGTTGTAACCCTAAGTGACCAGCTCAGGTATGGGGGCTCCATCGAAGCCGGAGTAAAGTTAGCCTCCCAAAAACTGGGCGTACTATACAGGGCCCGCAGATACTTTAATAGTACACAACTACTAACCCTGTACAAATCACAAGTGCGCCTCACGGTTGAATTTGGCAGTCACCTCTGGTCTGGATCTCCAAAATACCTGAAAAATACCCTCGACTCTGTGCAGAAACGGGCGGCCCGTTTAATAGAATCTCCCATCTTAACAGACGAATTGCAATCTTTAGAGCACAGGCGTCGGGTGGGAATGCTATCCTTGTTCTACCGGTATTACAATGGAGGATGCTCCGAAGAACTAGCATCATTGATCCCTTCGGCACCGGTGCATAGTCGGGAAACAGGCCAAACGCGTGCCCAACATTTCTACACGGTTGACATTTGTCACATGAGAACTGGTCGTTTCTTCGGCTCGTTCTTGTGTTCAACAGCTCGGCTGTGGAATGATTTGCCGGCCTCTGTGTTTCCTTCTTCTTACAACAAGGGTCTCTTCAAGACCAATGTTCATTCCTTCCTCTCCTCAAAAAGACCCTCCACACAGCATCCCAGATGACAAAGGCCATGAGGGAAATTATTTTCCTCAGGGCCCCCTGTGTGGAGTTAATGTAAAAAAAGGTGAGTCAGATTCCCATCTATTGTCTACTGTTCAAATCCCCATAGCCATGTTACATTAAAACGCAAGTTTTTTTTAATTCTAAGTAATTGATTATCCTATTTTCTATTCGCTATCTATTTGCGATTACAATTTATAAACATATTTTAACTACATATATAAATATATATAAAAGTCGATGAAATTCTGTGGTAAATTATCGGGTTCATTTTGACAAATTTCCGAATGGAAACAGACTGAGCACATTATGCAAATGAACAAAACATCGATTGATGAAATCATAGAATTTTTGATTCCATTATTCTTGTTGAGTTTTTACAATGGAAGTTGATTGAATTCGAAAATATTTTCAACCGAATTCACAAAATAAAATGAAATTCAATTCATTTGCTTTTCGGGAAATTTTAATAAAATGAAAACTTATAATTCAGTTGTTAAACTACAACACAGAACAAGCACATTTATTAACTGTAACTCTAAAAAAAGCTGCATTGGAGAAAGCTAATTTCGAAGAATAATAAATTTCGTAAAAATCATTCCTCAAACTGATATTTTTTTCATACATACAAGTAGTTAAAAAATACACGAGATAATACTGTTCCAATGAATATAATTTTTCCAATGAAACGAAGTATATAATGCAAAAATTGAGACATGTATCACAGAGTGCAAGATACTCTCATTATCACCCTGGTGTAAGACCACCATTCAAAATTGACACGTTGCTTAAAAATGGCTTTAGCCGTGTTTGGTGACCATATCTAAATAGCCGGGTACTTCAGCCTCACAACATACCCGAATTGGGGATACCAAAGTCTCACTGGCTCTTACGCAGTATCCATATATTTTTTTTAAATACCTTGTACAGTAGTGAGTTCGGTTATTTTGACTTTTTTTCAAAAGGGAAGTCTTATTTTTTGCTTTGCGTGTATTTTTACGCACCAGATTTAAATGTCCGGATTAAACTTTCCCCACAGGAAAAACTAAGCCCTTTCACACACTTCCCAAATGATCATCTAGTAAATCCACGCTATGCAATTGCACTATATAAGTATTATAAATACAAAACAATACAAGAACAACATGTCAACCTACTAGAGACCAAATGGGAAAATAATTCACCGACTCCAGATATTTTCATATCATAGGGTTCGGCACTGTGGAATTCCAATTGAACCTATAAATCATACTGATCCCTCAATATAAATTTTTAAAAAATCTTTTGTAATCCTGCATGTATTTAAAATGACTGATTTTTCCATTTTTATATAATTCTTTGACAAATCTAATATGCCTAAATTTTTAATGAGAGACCTAGGTATAATGCCAGTAGCCGAAATAACAAATGGTAATATTTTTATAGTCTGAGAATGCCAAATTCTTTTAATCTCATTTCCTAAATCTGTTTTTTTTTTCTTATTTTTTCAGAAACAGTTTTTTGAATATTACAAGAATTTGGAATAGGTATATCAATGATATATTTATGTTATTTTTTTTAAATTTTGTCATGTAAAACTATATCAGGTCTATTATGACTAATTGTTCTGTCTGTTAGTACAGTTATATCATAATATATTTTATAAAATTCATTTTCTAAAAATGAATTTGGTTCATATTCATAATATGGTACTACATTACGGCAATCAATCAAGTTATGTTTAATTACCAAACTTTGGTGAATTATTTTTAAAACCTGATTGTGCCTAAATGTATACTCGGACGGTGCTAATATAGAATATCCCGAAATAATATGTTCTATAGTTTTCGTAAAAGCCAAACATTTTCTACATAAATCATCAATTTGATTTATATCTTTGATTATATGCTTCCTATAATTTTTAGTATTAATGACACTATCTTGAATGGCAAGCATAAATCCTTCTATTTCTGCGCTCAACTCTCCAATACTCAACTATTTGTTTGACGAAAGTTTTTCAACATACGTTTGGTGGAGATAATTGAAGTGTTTTGCGTGAATAATTTTATTTGACCAGGAATCTAATAATTCCTGGTTAGTATTTATAAGAATGTTGGCATTCTCGTCATATAAATTTAAAGGTGTAATGTTCTGCCTTGCAAAATATTTTGTGCATTTCTGAGCTATTAGCTTTCTTATGGAAAAAATTCTAAGCATTTCTACCTGATTGTGTTTCAAAGATGTTATTTTGACTACACCTCTACCTCCTAAATTTCTAGGTAAATTAATTCGTTCTATAGCTGAATTTGGATGATGGCAATTAAACTTTGTTAACGTAGTTCTAATTAATCGTTCTAAACTATCTAAATCTATATTGTACCATTTAATTATGCCAAATGAGTACGTCAGTAGGGGTATTGCCCAAGTATTTATTGCTTTTACTAAATTTTTAGCAGATATATTGCTTTTTTTAATTTTTCTGATCCTTGTTTGAAATTTAAATCTAATATCATTTTTAATACTAGTGTGATCTAATCTATTCGATTGCGGGTATCCGAAATATTTATAAACCTCATCCCCTTTCATACTTTTAATTTTGAAATTTCTAAATATACCCTCGTCTCCATCTAAAAATTTTGTCTTTCTCTATATGGATCGTTTTACATTTATCTAAACCAGTGATTCCCAAAGTGGTCCAGGTGGACCCCCAGGGGTCCATGGGAGACTCAACGGGGGTCTACGTTGGCGCGATAGAGAAATGGGGGTCCACAAGTTGTATTTGGGGGTCCACGAAAATTTATCTGGTTTCGATAGTAAAGAACAAAAATGTTGGCTTGACTTTAACTATCTATTTAGGCAGATAATAAACTACTCAAAAAATTAAGGGAGCAAAAATAAATCCAATTTTTTCGGTGATTTTTGACAGGCTGTACATGTTTCGGTGAAAAATGGTCGTATTGAGACTTTAAAAAAATCAATTTGAAGCTTTAAGATTATATGTAATTTGCATATTTATGGCAATTTTTTTTAGGAGCTACGGTTCTCATACTATCATAATTTTTTTGCTGTTTTTTTGGTACACGGGCTTGAATTTTTTTTTAGTTAGGCCGGCTTATGAATCAGATAGCCTTAATATTTAGCAATAATTTCCTTTTTTAAAACCTCCCCTAATTTTTTTGAGTAGTGTATTTTTAGAAGGTCAGCGACTGTTAGGTACTTGTAAAAACTTGCATATTCGATATTTAATTCTATTAAGGTGGAAAATGCAGGACCAGGTTTTTTTTATGATTTTCATGAATTTTTTTGGCATGGAAGAAATGTGTATAATTTATTGAAACTTTGAGATCATTTTATACATCTATTTAAGAAAATATTGTAAATTTTTTGAAGCATTCCCCCGGAAAATATGAAAATTATGCTATACATCGTAGCTTTTGTGTGCATTTTGGAGGCCACAGTTTTCATCTCAAATCAATAGAGTTTTGAATTTAATTTAAGAACATGAACCTCTTCTATATAAACCATACTTTTTCAAAAAAATGGAAATAAAATTTTTTACAGGTGTGTAAACAGGAAACCTTGATTTTTTGGCATTTTTAACATTTTTTGGCAATTAAAAATACTTTAGACAATGATATTACTACGAATTTCGGTTCACATAGAACATAGAGCGAAATTATATAAATAAGGTATCTGCACATTTAGCTAGAGTGCACACCAATTCCAAAAAATACACTATTTTTCTTTTTATTTATACCACTCTGAATTTAGAATTGGAACTCAACCGCGACGCAAATTTCCATCGTTAGATTTAATCTTCACATTTTTGATCAGTTTTGGGAATAAGGTAGAAATGTAGCAGCAGGGGGTCCACCGAAATCAGTAAAATTTTGAAAGGGATCTACGAGAAAAATAAGTTTGGGAACCTCTGATCTAAACCAAAAGTCATTTTAATATCATCTGAATTTTTTTAATATTATGTAAATATTTTTATTTCCACTTCCCTTAAAATATCTGCATAAATCAATATTTTATTTTTATTTTTACTTATTTCTAGTTCTTAGACTACCATGATTCGGGCGTGAGCCCATGAATGGTAGTCGAGAGAAGACAAATAAATTGTGATGTTATATTTATGGGGAAAATTTAACCCGGACATTTAAATCTGGTGCATGTTAAAAAATTAAATTTTTACCGTACATGAGTTTAAATACCTTCTAATAAGACGACACAATTGACTCCAAAACTTGTTTCATTTCAAAGAAATCATGAATAATTTTTATTGATTCACTTCAGGAACAAATAATTTTCAATTATTAATTAATTAAATTAATTGAAAATTTAGTAACTACAGTGTAAAGTATAAATTTAATGTAATGGGAGTACCTTCTTTAGCTTCTATAGAATTACTTAATCAACATTACCTACGGCATAAAAATAAAGCATTTGATAGATAATAGAGCTTGATAGTAAAACGTGCTTTATACCGTGATAAACTTTTATTGGGAATTAACTATCCGAGGCTTTGTAAAACAACATACCGTTCCTCATCGCTGCAATGTGTCAAGTTATTTAATTTTCTCGTTAACAAAGTTTATTGTTAGTTAAATCTGTCTTTGAGTAAGGACCTCGACCAAGATGACGAAAGAAATAAAGAGAATGATAATATATTAGATATTGAAAAATATTATTTCATTGGGTAAGGCTTTATGAAAAACTATTACGTTCTCTGTAAGTAAAGCTGAACTTGTAGATATCATTATTTTGTACACTTTATGCATTATGGAATGGGGTGGTTCATAGAAAATTTTAACAGTCAATTAAAAGTAGGTACGTAGTAGTTACCTAGTAAAAAATATAAATATTTTCTCGTAACGAAAAAATATGCCAGTTATCTCGATAGATATCCATGATTGGTGTAACATAAATGAGTTATCTTTATACATGAACAAAATCAATCCTTTAGTTTTCCTCGAAATAAAATTCCGGTGCTCGTTTAATCTAATACAAACAATGTCAATCTTTCAAAAGCATCATTAATTGAAGATCTGTGCGTCGTCTTCTATGGTAAGATAACATTCATGTAATCATTATCATTACATAGTATAAAATGACTTCGCTCAAAATGTATGTACGCATAGGTCTTTTAAACTAAGCAACGGATTTTCATGCGGTTTTCATCAACAGATAGAGTGATTCAAAGGGAAGGTTTATATGTATAATACATGCTTATTATAGTATAGAAAAGCCGAGAAATTCAAATATTCAATTCAGGCAGCGGGCAGCGCGCAGCTGGCAAGCGAGTGGTGTGGATTTTATAAAGGTTAGGTAATGGCGTTGTGTTTTGTTAGCCATAGCAACGTGTGGCCGGGTCTGCTAGTAACAAATACAGCACTTAAATATCTCGGTTTTGTATAGACCGTCCATAGATCTACTGTATATTAATACACTCAAAATGCTGTGCATTACGTTAGTCAATGGTTACCTTTATACAACATATATTCACATATAATAGAAATAGTACCTACAGCATAAATTTAGATGGAGAGATTAAAATTATATTGATTCCAGGCTCCATTCACTGTATTCTCGCACTAATTTTATGTTCTCAAAGTATCAGTTTGCATATATATATATATTATGGTCTTGTTTTCACGTTTATTAGATTATTACAACCATTACGTGCTTTTTTGTTTTGGGTTAAAAAAATTGTATATATGTATGTAAAAGCTCAATGGGCGTTTAAATAAATAAAATGCTAGCACTTTTGTGACATCAAACCCTAAATCTGACGACTTCACATAAGAACGTACTGCAGCGATAGGTACATTTTTAACTATATATATAAAATAGGCCAACTTTCTATACACATTATTTATCTTTTTTTATGTTGCACCTCATACTAGTGCCGCTGTCTGTAAAGGCATGGGATCTGTATCGCCACCCGACTGGGTAGTAAAATGATAAAATAATAGGTTAGATTATGTAAATTCAAGTTAGGTTAGGTTATGAAAGGTTTGAGTAGGATAGCTGGGGTGGTTGGGTTTAAAATGATATCTTTTATGAACCGACACGAAGATTGCTATTCAAAATAAATGGTTGTCTGATCGTAGTATTGTTCTCTCTGCAGTTTACAATCTCATTTCGTCCCAGCCTCCCGAGTCCCACTGAATAACGGAGAGAAGTTTCCCCAGTTTATGTTTCTATTTTAAAAACCGTTTACCGGAAGACCCGGCGCCGGCACCCTCCTTCACGGTTCCACTACTTGATGGTTTTACGTTTTACTTAATAGCTTGATGCTTTTGAAATAGCTCGGGGAATAGGCGCAACATTGGGGATTTGTTATTTTTCAAGGCTTCTTTGTTATATTATTATATACTTTTAATAGCTCACTCGTCTCCTTTGGATAATGTCGTTTGATCAAGATAACAGGGAAAACTAAATTAAATGAAATGACTAAATTCTTCTACTAGTGCCCTCTCTTTTTCACTTTCTCGTTGACCAACATCAGGATAATCGTCACCCTGCAAACTGCATCTCGGAAAAATCTCTGCATAACTCCTCTAGTAAGTACTAGTCACATAGATTACAAAATACTGAAGTACGTTATTGTCCTTTCCTTAATCGTCCATTTACTCTTTACCAGATCATTAATTTTATGTTAATCAATAGTTTTTAATTATAAATTAATTTACCATTCTTCATGTGACATGACCAAGGAGCTTTTTCAGAATTGAACGGATTGAACAGATTGCTTCACGAATTTTGAATAATTCACCAAGCTTCAAAGTTAAAATTCAATTTCTATGAAAGTTCTATTCAAGTTCTGCTATTATTTTATCATGGTTATTTGACAGTACTGTATAATAATAGAATTTTAATAGGACTTCCGATCTGATCAGTTGTTCAAATTCTGTGAAAAACCCCGTCCTCATGTTCGTAGCTAAAACATATGTTTTTAAAATTTTCAATTTTTTTGAAGACCTTCTAAATTGATTACCATATTTGCCCAAGGTATTTTGAGGACACATTTCAAATGCTTTTAATATTATTTCCATCATTTAAATTATTCTAAGTTCTAAAAATTGGGATATCTATAAAAAAGAATCAATATTCAAATATTATCTCCCTTCTTATGTAACATATTTTCTAAACAACAAGTGCACAATTATTATATTTGAAGCGCTCAGCAGAAGAGTGGCACAACCAAAGATATTCAAATACAGAAGAGATATGCTATGGTATCCGCGCAACTATCGCCGGACTACGCGCTAATTAGCGTAGTTTTCATACAAAAAGAATTTGTTCATTTCGTTGATTTTTTAAAAATGTGCATTAATATTGGTTAACAATACATTTTGAATAAGGAAAGAATTCGTTAATTTAGTTTAACGTTCGTTTGGTTTATTCGTTAATTATTTGTTCTTTTAGTTTATTTGTTAATTTGTAAACAATATCGGCGACACCCGGAAGCGCAAACCCACATAGTAAAAACAGCAGATAGCACATCTACTTATATTTCAATATCTTTGGGCACAACCCACAAAAATTCGTAATCAGCGAAAACATCATATATTTTTATATATTTTTGTCATATCTATGAAGCCACTGTGGTCAAAATCTTTTGAAATCTCATGCTAGTACTTAAATACATTAATTGCACCATCCTATATTTTTTAATCCTACAGAAAACTTAAGAGCCAGTCCTCTTCATTGGAGTTGAAATATAATAAAAAGCAAGTGTGTACAGGTACCTACTATTTTGTAATGTCGCTAGGTATGTTTATTAATGAAATTTAAATTGAAGTTTTTTTTAAATGTACATCAATGTCAAACTTTTATGGTTAAAATTTGTATTAATTTTCTTTTATTTCAAAGTAAATTATAATTTTTGTTCTAGGGAATACAAATAGGGAATTTTATTAAATTTATAATTATCGCAAATGGTGGCCATGTTCTGCTTCGCAAAAAATCTATTCTTTCCAATACATTTTCCATCATCTTTCAGAAAACTTCAGGGGTTATGGACTCGGGTTTCATTGCAAATATTGGTTTTCAGTTGGGTGACGGTCGCTGGCTTATGGACGTATACTCGTTATTTTAAAGGTCTGAATAAAATAGTCGGGAGCGGGTAAATGCGTTGAGTGCGGTGCCAATTGAATTCGCTACTGTGTGAATCAATGCACTCATCGAAAGTACTTCGTTTTAGAACCATTTGGTCTCTGGCAATACGCGCTGTGGTTCCATCCTGTTGGAACCACAATTGTTGGTGGTTTTGCACAGTTGATTTCAAAAAGTTTTCTAACATCATCCGATACTGAGCAGCATTGATGGTAACTGTTACGACGGCTTCATTTTCAAATTAAAAAAGGATCAATCAGCCTTTAGGACGATCTAAAACAGTACCTTTAAGTGGGTGTGGTGTGTTAAAGCCATGCAAGATAGAGCGCTAAGTGCATGGTAAGAGCGATGGGATAGGTCGAAAAGGGGTGAATAGTCTCTTTGTCGCTTCCCTTCCGTTAAATACACATAAAATTGAATCATCAAATGACGCGTTTGGTGTCCGATGATGGGGAGTTCAGGGGATTTCTACATAGTCTGACGCTGTCTCCTCATCCGAACTATTCATGAGGTGGATGGCTTGAGAGGGATTACGAAACCAGCGTGGAATGCCGATCTCTTGTAAGACAGCGGACTTCAGGAATGTTTGTCCGAGTCAGGTTCTCCCTCCCTCGCACTTACATTTCTTCAAGGTTACTCTTGGGAAACCGGCTAAGGGACAAAGGCAATTCTCGCCGGGACTGTCCCGTAATAGTTGGACAAACTGCCATTGTAAATTTTGTTTTCTTTCTTTATTATGACACTCTGCTTTATCAATTGCTATAAACGTAAGTTATTATATATTGTTCTTACTTACTAATAATCATGCATGCATGGATATTTGAGGATCTGGATCGTTTTAAAAATAAGTGTACGCTCCTTTTTTAAACAAAATATTGAGTCCTGACAAGTGCGGCCATGTAAGTTAGGGGGCATACATTAATTACGTTAGCTCAAGAGAGGGAGGGGGGCGAAGTGGCCAAAATTTATCTCACCAAGGGTGGGGAGGGGTCTAGATTGGAAGAAAAACTGCTCACGTAATTATTGTATGCCCCCTTAAGAACAGTTTCCTTACACAGCGGTTGGGAAAGTGGTGGGTCCCCTACAATGATGAACTGCTTTTGGATTCTTTGTATCCATATCCTTCAGTTTTACTTTTCACGATGCCATTATTTATTTGAAATACATACATATATGACAGATTAACAAAAGAAAATTGTTCTTAAAAACTATTTACAATAAAGTAATTTTTTGTTAATAAAACTACCCAATTTAATAAAGAAAGGCATATCTCGTGTTTAAATTGGGGGCTCGTGCCATTACATTAAAAGATAAAGAAAAAAAACCTTTTTTTTGTTTGAACTAAGAAATAAATAAAACTTGTGAGAATGATAACAAATATAGAAAATGAAATTTGCTAACATAGCAGTTACTAAATTAGATGTACAGTACATAGATAAATAAAATAAATAGATAGAAATAGGCTTGATCAAATTATGCTCAACATAAAGATTTTTCTCTGCTGGTTTTAAAAATAAAATTGAATGATTTTTGTTCATTGTTTTTTTGTTAATCATTCCAAAGTATCGTTACCAAAATTATGAAAAAACAGAAAAAAACATAATAATAATAATTTTTCTGCGTTCGCTAACCATATCATTTAAAATACCCATAGTTTTGAAAAAAAATACGGGGATAAATATTCTTCATATTAATCATAAAGGAAAACGTTTAGATAACTTAGAAGCCATGGAAATAAAAAAAAATCCCTAAAAAATAATGAATCTATTATCAAAACTTCACATCTCCACATACCTCACTCGCAAAACACAAGAGCAAAAATTAATAAGCACTTTCAAGTTCCCCATATCAAATCAACTTTTGCAAAAAAACACGAATCTTACCTAGCACCACACATTTTCAATACCTTCCTAACACAAACAAAAACTTACGTCACCCCAAATAATTTGAATTGGCTTTTCAAAAGATTTGTAATATGGTTGAATGAAAAGGAAAAAATATAATAAATAAATAACATTTCATACAAGTTCTCACGAAATTATATAATATTCAAATAAAACAAATACGAGAAACTGCAATTTTGCAATATTAATTATTATGATTAATTATTAATTATTACTTCTATTATGTAACCGCTATATTCAACTGTCACAAAATTTTAATTTACTTTTATCTAAAAAACAAAGTATGTATGTAAATATTTAATATACCAACATATAATTTATCTTTTTACATACATATATATATTTGTTTAAATACACACATTTCTTTTGGAACAAACATAATATGTGATTTACTCGCCTCGGAACAGACTTTGTCTAGTGAGGCGGGTAAAAGAAAAGAAAACAATGTAAATAACCATGAAACTAAATAAACGCCCGGGTTGCCGGCACTGAAACTGAACTGAAACTGAACAAACAAAAAATATTGTCTTATAGCCCAATCATGGATATGTTCCCCTACCCACCCACTCTTCATTAATACCTAGCAACGGCTCCATCCCTACCATAATAATACATTGTTCCCATCCATATTTCAAAGAAGGAACGGTCGTTCTGAAACCGGTCGGATTTACTCAAATATAAAAGTGGTTCAAACAAAGTCAAATTGTTTCATTTATTTAGAAAAAACATATTTAAGAAAAGAGTTCAAAAGAATTTTAACCGGGCAATGGTCATGTTGGGGCCATCCGATACTTCTATAATTTAATATATTAATAAATTCTTTCTTCCGAATGGAATTAAGGTCAGGTGACGTCTTTGGCCACTCATATGCGGGCAGGTTTCTTAATGGGAGGTCGTTTTTCACCAGTCTGTAATTTGTGGACATGACAATTCTCAAAGAAAAGATATAAAATTCTTGCCTCTTGGGTTCAGATGTCGAATGTGTAATACCCGATGTACAACCGAGGAAAAAAAAAATTTTTATCGTATTTGAATTTAAAAACGTAAATATCTGGGCATCCGCTCGTACGATCAAGGGAGTTTTATGGTGTGGTAGATCTCTATCCCCCCTCCAGGATGACGGTTCCCGTTTTTACCTAAAGGGTGTGCTTTTGAAGATATAAGGGCTGGAAGTTTCGCCCTCTTGAAATATCTTGAACAGTCTTCCGGAAAGTTCTAGAAGGTTCGATATAGCTCTAGAAAGTTCTGGAAGGAGTGGCGGAGTATGTCGTGGAATGTTTGGGAATAGGTAATCGGTAACATCATTGTGGAACGGATATGATTTTAGATTTTCACGGCCAAAAATATTTTTGTTATGTGTTTTTGGGGTGTTATGCCGTGTTGCGCTACCTCCTCCTTTAGCCAACGTTTCGGACAGCGTTGCAGTGTCCATCATCAGGGCAGATGTGTAAATGTTAGTGGTGAAATGTGTGCTTAAGTACTTGAAGCAATACCGTGTTGCCGGCTCCACTCCACTGGGAGCTGGCATTACAGTATACTTCAAGAAGGTTTTCTGCATTTAGCTTTGGTGTAGCCGTCAATTACCGGATACCAAGAACTATTGAGTTTATCTCCGTCGTCTCTATTAATGTTAACAGGATTTTTATGTATTTCAATTGCCTCTGTAATTAGGCGTGCTCTATAAGTTTTGGGTCTTCCCAGGACTTCGGGAACAAATTCAAAGTAATGGCCGGTTTCAAGTAAATGCTCGGCGATTGCCGATTTGTCAGGATGGCCAAGTTTACACCCTCGAAAGTGTTCTGATATCCTTTTGAAGATCGTCCGCTCTGTCTGGCCCACATAGACCTTATCACATCCAGAACAGCTGAGTTTATATACTCCATCTGTTTCCAGAGGAAATTTGATCTTTGCAGACCTCAGTAGATCTTGTATTTTGGTCGTGGTTCCGAAGACAGTCTTGATGCTTTCTTTCCTCAACTAAAGGAGGAGGAGGTAGCGCAACACGGCATAACACCCCAAAAACACATAACAAAAATCATTGTGGAACATTTCAGAACACTCTTAAATGTTGTCCTGGGCGAGGCCGGGTAACCCACCTAGTTGATAATATATTTATCCTGTTTTACGGAATTAAGCCTTTATTATAAACTTTTTGCACGGCCTTCAGGAATTTAATATTTTCATTTTGTTTAATTCTTTATTTGACTTCTAGCGAATAAAGCTGTAAAACCTAATTACCAGTGGGTTTCAAACGATTTCATAAAATTTAATTTCCCTGTGATCTTTCACAATTTTTCAATTTGATTTTTTAACCTGATTTTTTTCATTCCTTATTCATAAAAAATTGAAACAAGCTTTTATTAATTAAGAGAAAGTTAATAAATATGTTTTTGAAGCGAGGTTTTTTAATTCATAGATATTATTGTGATATAACAATTTTGCGACCATTAACGGTGTCAACATTTACTTATCGGTTGAATTTCACGGGGCGTGGGCTTTACGAAGCTTTTATTAAGCGAGCAATTAAATAATTATTCATCACAAAGATTCAGTGAAATTCAAATAAAACAAAAATAACAGACCATCAACTGAATAAAAATTAATAGTAAAGTTATGTACCTAATATTTATCATAATTTTTTGTTATTATTTTTACAAATTTCAATTATTAGGTTCAGTTGTTTCAATTCCTAATTTGACGTTCATTTAATGTGATGAGAGTTTGATTTGATTTTTGATTTTTGTCGGGAATTTTTTACAGTTTTTTCAAGGGTTTATAAAAGATGTGCTCTTTTCTTAAAATTACGCCACCGGTGAGCTTGCATCACCAAGAAATGTGTCAGTAATTTAGATGTCTTTGTAAGCAACGAAGGAATTTGAATTCACTCTCGGTACAAGCTATACTTTTTTGCCGCGTTTTTAAACATAAAATACACAGCAAACATTTTCTTAAATTATTTAGAACTTGATGAAAAATTATGTTTTTTCTTTAAGTGCGCCTTCAATTTAGACGTTTCATGTCGGACGGCTGCAGTGCCGAAGCATTGCGGCGTCGGTACCGAGAACGCTCGACAATAGGACGGCAAAGTCTCAAGCTCCACGTGTTCATTTCGCTGTTGAATAGTGCGGTGACAAGACGTGAGAGCTGAGAGCTGAGAGCTAACTTCATCGAATTTTCAAGTTTACTGTTTGCTTAAAATTGATGATATAAACGTGGAAGAATTTATAAATGAAATTGAAATACCCCTGCTATATGGAACTCCAAAAGCGACAAACACAGTAATCGCACGGAAACAAAAAATGCTTGGGAAGGTATCTGTGAAAAATTTATAGAGGATTTTAAAAATAAAACTACTGGTGAAAAAAACTCAGCAGGTAACTATTTATTTAAATCAAATATTATTATAAAATGAAAAATATATTACTTTGTTTACACCACTATATTTAATAACCAATCTACATGTTTTGATAACAATGTTACCTTTATCAGGAAAGATGTTAATTTAAAAATAAATGACAAACAAGTAAAGACAAATAAGAATAAATTAGAACATAGACAAAAATATTAAAAAGGAGACGCGATTAATTAACAAAATAAATAATTATAATTATTAATAAGAAAATAAAGTTAAGAGATGGCTATTTTTTAAAAATGTTATATAATAATATAATATTTAATTTACTATTAACGCTTTTTCTAATTTCTAAAATTTCAAAATTATCTAATTGTATGCCTGTAGTGTAAGTATGTAAAATTTTAAGACCTTTATTAATATCAAAAGAATGACTTGTTTCCAAAATATGGTTGGCAAATTCAGAATAATTATTATTATTTAAACATCTTATATGCTCAAAATGAATTTAAAACATCAAACGACCCACGTCTAAACATCACTAGCATTCAAACGCACGGCAGTCAGAAACGCTTTCAATTTAGGCGTTTGGTATCGGACTGCTACCGTACTGAAGCGGCACGGCAGCAGCACGGCAGCAGCACGGCAGCGGGTTATAACCAGCGGCACAGTAAACGTGCGGCAGCAGTCCGACCAAGTCCGACACGAAACGTCTAAATTGAAAGAGACTTAACACCGCTTTTCATTGTTGTAGTGAGTAACATATTGTATGACGCTTTGTGCTATGTTAATATGGAATGTTAATAACAATTTATTATGGAGTGTTTCTTAGGAAACTTATCTGTAGTTCGAATACAGATTGCATAGCAGTAAATAAATTTTGGGTGGCAAATTATTACCCAAGTGGTGTGGTAAAGGTTTTATGTATGAATGCTAATGGCGATTAGCATTAGAGAAATAAACACTAGCATTAACTTTGCAAGTGACTGGGCACCATATTCTGTTTGATCAGAATATGTCAATGCCGGCGTAGATCTGTGTAGAGCAAAAACATGTAAAAGAATACCTATCTAGAAATGCATAGGGATTCGAATAATGAATTACTTTTCAAATGTTATTCATTGATTTGTTGTCATGGTGACATAAAAACAGTTTATTATTGTTTTTGACTAGCTATGTAGCAGACATTCAATTAATCAAGATATCAGAAAAATAAGTGTTAAAGTGTTATAATGTTTTTAAGATCGACAAATAAACTTCAAATGTAGTTTCTTTGTTAACAGAGCAACACATGATTTGTTTTGTCATTACCAATAAAGAAGTACAACCAATAGACAAATTGTCTTATAAAACTACATTTTTAGTAAATACAGAAATATATTTACTTTCTTAAATCAGAGACGTGGGGAACAGTCGTTGATTCTGATACCTGGAGGATGGAATTTGGTGTCTTCAATGAAAGAGTTAGGTTTCAATGGGAACTTAAATTTGCTATGTTGTTGCTTTAAATTTTGCGTAACATGAAATAGTTGAGATACAAAATTATACAGAATAAATATGGCTTACTCCAACAGACCGATGATTGGTAAAACTAGCTAACTAAAACACTACGTATGCTGAGGTGGTGTTCCTTGGTGAGGGACAGACTGCTGAAGGCGCTCCACTGCTTTCAGGGCAGCTGCAACTACTGATGATGAGTGGGTTTCTCACGGACGGGAGTCGGCCTAGTGACTCTTCACGTGGAAAAATGTCAACAGCACGTAAGGATCCGCATATATCCGGTTGATCATCTTGGGTCAACTAGGCTTTTCTGAGAAAAGGGATT
The DNA here is from genome assembly GCA_917880885.1 of Limnephilus marmoratus. Taxonomy (NCBI): domain Eukaryota; kingdom Metazoa; phylum Arthropoda; class Insecta; order Trichoptera; family Limnephilidae; genus Limnephilus; species Limnephilus marmoratus. The sequence goes on from OU862910.1 coordinate 33,545,873, forward strand.
GTTCGGAACTTCCATGCACCATGGCGGCGAAATATGGATAACAGAGCTTGGGTAACTCGGCTACAGTGATTACGGCATTTAGTTTGCGTTCGGCGAGTGGTGATCATTTCAGAGTTTTACAATTAGATTCTCAAAACAGGGCATCCCGCTTGTCGCGTACTACGTTTTTAAACAGACACATTGGTAGAATTTTGACTTTAATAACTCCGAATTCCGCGGGGAAAACCATGAATCGAATCCATAAGTATACATCACAACTCTCGTTGATCTTGTCGATGTATATGAACACTATTTGAATAAAAACATGGAAGATGACCACCAGTTACAACAACCTCAGCCTGGGAAAGCGTGGCCGGAAAGTGAGCCAAAAACAATCCCACTCTCGCTTCTCAACATTTACTGTATCCGCATTTTGGTTGTTCGAAAAATGAACCAGAGACAATTGACAATTAATAAATTGCTGGTACTTACTTGCATTAGGTTGAAAATAGAGCAAGTACCGGTTTGTTCCATAACATCATGTGATTAATATAAAGCTCAGCAGTGATCGTTTTGTCAATAGAGTTAATGATAACTAAACAAAATGTGTAAAATTGTATCTATTGATGAAAAATGTTTTTATTATTATTATTTATAACATAGTCTTCACCAACAAAAATATATTAAAATATTGTAACTTTCAAAAATGTAACGTTCATTATATTCTGCTGAAAACGATTATTTTTTATATATTAGGTCTTTACATGTGAAATTGGCGTTTTGTATGGGAGGAACATAAAGCCGATTTTTTTAAAATATGATACATTTATTTTATCAAAGTATAGTTTGGCAAGAAAGTGTAGAAATTAATTCAATTGGAACTAAACGTGTTCATTACTATGGCAACACCGAATTATATGACGTTTCCTATGACTGTCATATTATGTGTTATCATATTGTGTGTACCAACGTGTTACGGTTGATTTATTGTCTTAAATCTGAGTAGAATATCGCTGATTTGATAATATTTTTATTCATTGTTTGCCTGAATTTAATTAAAATGAATAAATTATTACAAAGTGATACAAGAGGGGTTATATTCTGCGTTTTTCAACGCTGCCTAGCCGAGTGTCACGCGAAGAAGCTTCTTTTTAATTTAGAAGATGTTTGCAAATGAACTGCTGAAATGACTGGTACGTAGTATAGTTTGTTTAATAAATTTCATTAGTATTACAAGATTTATGCCAATTTTCGAGCGATAATAACCATTACAATCTGATTTGAGGTTATGGTAAAAAAATCTGATTTTGACACTTCATTTTGACAGATAATATGCGGCCACAAGAAAAAGGGAATAACTCAATAAAAAAAATGGTAAATATCGGTTCGGATTGGCCACGCTTATTACGAATATTTTTTAGAAAAAAACTTTAGATTCGCCTTAATTACTATAAAACGAAACTTTTTGGCTTTGGGGCGGCGGAAAATAACGCATTTTAATTTTCAATTGCATAAAACCAAAATTCACTTCGCGAAACGACACAGCGAAAATCCGCGGCCATATCTGTCACTGTGTGTTGTGTTGGATTGGTATCCCTGATACAAACTAGAGCTAGATCTATACAAATGTAGCTGACTTCGTGAATACATGGAAAGGCGCGTAATTATGAAAAACAGAATTAATAATAATATAATGTAAACTAACCTCTAATCAGAATCACTTCACTGCAACGCTGTCCGAAACGTTGGCTAAAGGAGGTAGGTGGCGCAACACGGCATAACACCTCAAAAACAAAAATATTCTGAAACCAATTGTGTTTTATGTACAATAGGTTTTCAGACAAGTTTTTTTAACTTTAAAAACTTTTTTTTACTTCGAAAATTTTTTTTTACATTGAAAAAATTTTTTTTACATTGAAAATAATTTTTTTAAGTAAAAAAAAAAAACGCGGCGTTTTTTTTTTTTTACTTAAAAAAATAATTTTCAATGTAAAAAATTTTTTTTCAATGTAAAAAAACTTGCCTAAAGGCCTTTATTCATTTAATATTCTAAATTTCGTAATAACAAATATATAAACGAATAGAGGTTTGTTAACATAATAATTCTGCTGCGTTTTCATAATTTGGCGGTACTTCATGTAGGTATCCCACGAAGTCAGCTACAGTCGTATTAGCTCTTGTTAATTTATCAAGGATACCAATATAACACAACGCAACAGTCACAACAGTGACAGAGATGGCCGCGGATTTTCGCTGTGTCGTTTCGCGAAGTGAATTTTGGTTTTATGCAATTGAAAATTAAAATGCGTTATTTTCCGCCGCCCCAAAGCCAAAAAGTTTCCTTTTATAGTAATTAAGGCGAATCTAAAGTTTTTTTCTAAAAAATATTCGTAATAAGCGTGGCCAATCCGAACCGATAATTACCAAAAAAATAATATTAAACTCGTAGAAAAGTTACCTTTTTCTCGTTTTCTCTTTCTTTCTTTCCAAGTGAATATTATCTAGTGTGTGTTTTTAAAACTCCCTTATATAATAATAATTCTAATGATTTTTCACACACAGGTAAATCTGAATCAACGGTAAGACGAATTGTCAAGGAAGGGGAAAAGGCAGATGGAAAATTTGAAACACCGGGAAAACGGAAAATGGGCATTATGTAATGTTGCAAACACGTGATGAAAATTGATGCAGAATATTATGCATGAGGCAGTAATATATATGATGATATCGATGAACTGCGTTTAGATGAAGATGAAGATACGGAAGAAGAAGAATCACACGAGGACGAAGACAATAATTACATGTCGGGTGTTGAATTAATAGACTTAAATTTTTAAGTACCCACGTTTTTATATCGGAATAAAAGCCCACTTAAAACTTGTTTTGTTTTATTTTGCTTCTATTAAATTACAGTTTTTTGTGCAAATTTTTTGAAAATACAAATACGCTATGAAATATGCATTTTGCCAGAAGTGTTTTTTTAAAACATACGTTCTTTGTCTTATGAGCCATCTTGGTGTTGCCATTTAAAACTAGAAAACGATCGCAGCGCCATCATTTATTTTCTACACTTTCTTGCCAAACTGTATGTACCATTGCTCTCTATGCACTTTTGCCATCTCATAGGTAGTTCATCGATCCCTTTACTAAAAAACCATTTGGACGGGAATCAATAAAATCTTTAAAGGCGGTTTGGACTGCCTCATCGGAGTTGAATTTTTTCCCTTGCAAGAAGTTATCCAAATTTCTAAAAAAATGGTAATCTGTTGGGGCAAGGTCCGGAGAGTACGGCGGATTTCGTAGACATTCCAATTGAAGCTCCTCTAATTTGGTAGCCGTCTGTTGTGCAGTGTGTGGTCTAGCGTTCTAACGCGCGTTTGTTGATTTGCTTCACTCAATTCGTGAGGTACCCACCTTTCAAGCTTTTTCACCTTCCCAATTTGCTTCAAGTGGATTAAAATAGTTTTATCACTAACACCGCAGCCTGCAGCTAACTCGGACGTGGTTTGCAATGGATCCGCTTCCACAATAGCCTTCAATTCTTCATTAGCAACTTTGGTCTCCGGCCGTCCACGGGGCTTGTTCTGCAGGTCGAAATTTACAGAACGAAAACGTTGGAATCAAAAACGCACTGGGTTTTCTTTCGCGGCACCGTCACCATGCACATCATTAATCCTTCGAGCCGTTTCTGCAGCACTTGTGCCACGGTGGAAATCGTACTCGTAAATAACGCGATATTTCAAGTTTTCCATTTTGTTAAACTAAGTGACGCAAAGGAAAAAAAACAATTAAGGAAAAAACAAATTAATTATAATTTTCGAAATACAAATACATGAGTAAATAGCTGTATAAATTTGAATTTGTAATTTTTTACCAAAGAGAAGATATTTGAGATCTAAGTGGCCAGTACGGCAAAACGCCAATTTCATATGTAAAGACCTAATATAAGGGATAACTTATTGATAGCTTATTTTTATTTCTTCTTCCAAGGTTTATAGGAATTTTATTTAGATAATTAGTAGAATACATCAATTAAAATGGCCTAGCCATCGGTCCTAAAGTTTTTTCGGAGATAATAATTTAATACTGACGTTAAAGCCGTTTATTTATTTATCGTACTATCCAATTTCAATGCAATTTCTCATATCTCTTGAAATGCATAGTCCAACCCATCCTTGTAATCTAAAACCGGGTCTTCAGCGTCAATATTATAACATACATTGAACCAAATATTTTTGCAAATATGGAGCTTTGGGACAGGGCCACAATGTTTTGGTTTTCCCCAGCAAAAAAACGAAAAAAAATGAATTTAGTCCCGATACAATGTTCTTGTTTTTATTCGATATTTTGAAAATATTTGGTAACCGAAGACCTAACTTAGCAATTTTTATTTCCAATTCAAACATTATAAATAGAAATTATATTTCTACGTACAAACTTATCATATTTACGAAAAGACGGGGAGCTATTGGTTCGCTTCCCTTTAATCCTAATTTTATAAAATTTTGCGTACATGACCTTCAAATCACGAGAAAGATAACTGTATTCACGAAATTTAGAAAAAAACTATCTGTATCCTCTTCCCAGCCCTTAAAGTAAGTTGAAGTCCGCGCAACGCCGAGTACTTCAGGAAGTTAAATATAATATCAACACAAGGTTACATCCCAGGGAAAGATTTGGCTTCTTCTTCAAATATTCCCCAGCTACTTTTTTCAATTCTTGGGACTGTCCCATCATGGTCCAATCTGCATCATTGCAGTCATAGCACTTCTTCTTTGGTCACCCTCACGGTAGCTTCCATCTTTATCACAATTTAGTTTACCGACAAAGATACGTGAATGAATGAAAATTGTTTTAAAAAAGTGTATCTATATTATTGTTAAAACCGATTAGGAATAATTCCAATTCCACTCCAAAAGAACAGTCAGGCAAGCGGCGCTTTGACGACTTCATTCCTCACACATTATGCATACGGTACACAGCACATTTATATGTTTACCTTAGTCCGGGGTCCCGGCTAATCCTCGCTCCGCGTTCCCGAGCATGCGCCCATACGCGGAACAAGACGCCAAAATTAAAGAGCAGAATTCAACCCCATGGCCAGGGGTGGCGAACCAATTTGCCGACGAAAACTACCGACGCTTTCACCTTTTCGCTGCAAGCTTTCGGGCAAATTTTCAGGTAATAACAGTACGCAGTGGCGGCTCGTGGTAACATAATAATGCGGCTATGTTTTAGTTCTCAAAGTCCAGCCCTAATTACGTTTCGCTTTCGTATTTCGCATCGAAACTATTTCTTTTGTAGAGGGCGCCTCGTTAAATTGAAAGGATGGTTGATTCAATTAACAATAATTTTATTTCGATTCGCAACGTTAAGAATGAAGGGCTTTTATTTGAAATGTAAAATTATATATTCGTTCTCTCAAGATTATGACTTATTCTAAGAGACTTTCAAACGTTTTAAACTTTTGAAACTTGTTTCATCGTTAGACGTTTATTAACATTAAAATTGTATTTTCACCACTTTCATTTAATATTTTGTAACCATTTTGAAAGGCTGCTGTAGGGCCTTGCATATATAGGCGTATTTCGAATCAAAGAGCAAAGGCGTAAATTTTTGTATTATTGTAATCAAAGACAATAATTTTTATTTACATTGAAACACTGTATCTGTCATTATGTTACTGTTTTTGTCGTCTGTCAGATATTTAATTTGATTTTTAAGATTATTAATAGTGAGAAGATGAAATAAGAAGATGTTAGGGGACTTGCAAAAAAATTAAATGTATTTAGAATTCTGTCGATTTATTATGTGCACGAAGTACATTAATGATAAGTAAAACGAGAATAAGATTTTAATTAAAAACTTGAAGCGTGGCCTGAAGGCCTCTACCGTTACTACATACTAAATGTGTTGACTTAAGAAGAAAGACGTGTAAAAATCACGTGTACAATTCCTTAAAAATATTTTAAGTATTACCCTTATCTATCGAAAGTACATATATAAATTTTAAGAGAAAAGAAAAAAGCTATTTTTGCATGAGCTCCACACAGGAGGCCCTGAGGAAAACTAATTTCACTCGGGGCCTGTGTCATCCTTGCGGAAGCTGTGTGGAGGGTCTTTGTTAGGGAAAGGAAATTCTGGAAAGGAAAAAGGTAGGAATCTGGGGATCAATATGTCCAGGAGTAACGGACGTATTCAATTCAATCCAATTTATTCATTTTAATAATAATAATAATAATCATGTTTATTCCAGGATGTGGGGAGGATAGTGCAATCCCACACGTCCCATAAATTGGTACATATTTACAGAACAGATAAAGTAAAAAAAGTAAATAGAAAAGAAAAGAAAAAAAATAATAAAAAAATAAAATAAATAAATTAAAAATATATGCGATAATTGAAATAAAAACATTTCAAAATTAATATTTCAAATCATTTTTAAGAGATAAATAAAGTAAACAATAAGTGACTTGCGGATAAATACGCTCCAATCCCTACACAACTGGCAAGCAACCATTAAGCTTCTACCAATCGGGCAAAATCCAAAAAACGCCGATCAGTAAGGAATAAACGTACATAAGCAGATTTATACCAACAAACAGCAACAAAGTCCGTCTAATTTCTGCTTCACTGATGTTAATCATATCAATATTTGAAGTGATTTTGTTTAACAAGATAGCTCTCTCCACTGGCTTGACCATTATGAATTCATCCTTCCCCCTGCGGTACGCGGCGATGGGTCGGGCGAGGTAAAATGTCTCCACCTCTCCCGATCAGGACCGCCACCCAATAGGTGGGCAAACGCACGTCGTCGCAAGAAAGCAATACTGATGTAACAGCCAAAAACCAAATTGTTCACCAAAGCCAAAAAACTTATCACATTTAAAAAAAGTCGTAACTTTTTAACCAGTGGTTACGAAAACGCCATTTTTAAAATGCTTAGCTGAAAAAATATGATCTATCAAATGCTAATATTTATATCGTTTATAAAAGAAGAAGGAGAATGTTTGTCAAAAATATTATAAACACTACTGCTAAATGTATGACTACTGAAAATCAACTTTATTTTCAGCTGTATAAATTGCTGTAAGCGCCAAATTATATCAATATTGAAATTTTGAATAGCTGTAAATGTGCGTCGTTATTTTTTGGGCTAAGTTCATTTGGTTTATAACATACAAAAAAATGTGTTTGAAATGAAAACGATGTAAATTTAATTGACAATCTTTATTTGAAACTTTTAAAATGTTAACGGCACAAATTATTATGCCACAAAAGACAAATATGTACTTATTACAATCAGATAAAACAAAACATACGAATTTTTCTAATCTTTCGGTAAGAACACAAATACAGTAAGTGAATAAAGGAAGAAAACAGAACATCATGCTAATTCTTCTAACACGCATGGGTATGGGCACTGATAAGTTGTAGTAAACGACAAGTGTTATTATAAAGCAAACAAATATAATGTAGTAACCGCCGCGGAACACTTATATGCAATCTTTGAAAATTCTGTAAGCACCAACCGTGTAATGTTTCGGTGTAATGTTGTAATGTTGGACGTGTAATGTTTCGGTGTAAGCGATTTTGTCGTTTCTTTTAAAAATTTAATATTGCCGTAACCGCCAAAGGTAAAAAAACCAGGAATTTGAGGTGTGTACATCAGTTAAAAAATGTATTATAGACAAAATAGTTAGTTTTTCCAACGTCGTACAGTTCTTATTTATCGTTGTAGAGTCACGGGACCCAGATGGATCGACGCAGAAAAATGGTATGTAAAAAGTGTTTTCATGGGTAGTGGTGGTTATAGCAGAATTGCTTTCCTGCGACGATATGCATCTACGGCTAAGTCATCAAACGTAGCGAACCAGCTCGGGTAACCTATGGCAGGGGTGTTGGCTATTACATAAATGGTTCCCAGGGCTGCGGTACCCACAGCCACCTCTCAAATCGAGCTAAACAAACTGAAAACAAGAATAATAAGAAAAAGTCTAATAAGACTGTCTACTCTAATCAATTGAGCTTTTACACCAACATTTTGCAGAGAACTGTGCTCAGGGGACTGTGTATTTTGATGACATCAAGCAATGTTCCCGAAACTAATGGAATGTACTTAATTTCATCACTACACTACTTAAGAGTTTGTACACAAATGAAAATATTGACACACAGATTATGTTCATTCTATAAAATAAACTGAAAATTAAAACACTTACCAGAGGACTATGTGTCGAAAAGGCTCACGCTCGTACTCACCCCGCTTTGAGTGATGACCTAAAAATAATGGCGTCTCATCGCCACTTGCGCCACTGACACGAACTTGAAGTCGGTTACGTTCCGATTCACGATTTTTTTTGAGCTTCGATTTTTTGGCGGGGTACTATCTCTGTACCTTCGTATCTCGGTATTATCTCAGGGCAGGGTGCGTAATATCTCCGGACAATGATCGAAAACTACTGAATCCGGCCCCCGCGCACTGCTACGAGGTGTCAATACGCAGTGGCACCATTACGACTATCCCGTGACTTTTCATGCGTCTGCGCTAGTGCTTTACTAATCTTCAGGAAAAACATTAAATATTTTGAAATTTTTAAATAATTTTTACAGTTTTCTAATATGTACTAAGTACCTACATATCTCTCATGAATATTTAACAAAAATTCTCAGAATAAACTGAAAATGCACTATGCATGAAACCGTTAATTTGTCGCAATCGTCCTACGACTTCCGTTCTGGAGCACATCCATCTTTTAAAGGACGGAATTTAATATGATAGTCATAGCGCACCGTTTAACAGAAACGCCAGCCAAAGTTAAAATTCGTGGAACCTTCCAAGGTAAATTAATTAAATAAACCTTTAAATTTGTTCGAACATTTAATGAAAACATACGCTTTATTTTACAGAGGAGAAACTAAAGAGCACTTGCTGCAACGGTACCTAATTAGGTATTTTGAGTTGGTTGAGAGAAAAATGAAATAATATTTGAATTGAAACTTCTTTAGCCCCGTTGTGATTTGAAATTCTGATGAAACGGAAGTACGTCAGAAAAATATGTTATTTCACGGGTCCTCGGTTCTAATATAATGCGGTAAGTTCACGGTTCCGCGTGAGCCTCCGATAGCATAGCGGCGTAAAGCGCCTGACAAATCTCAGCGGCCAGAGAGACATTAAGGGAACGGAGGTTCGAATCCTATGAAATCCAAAAAATAAACAATTCTATTTTTGTAAAATCAATATCCAATCTTCAAACCACTCCAAAATAAACAGGCAAAAGAAAAGAAAGCGACATCAAGAAAACACAAATACCAAATGTACGGGAAAAGGTGCACTAGAATTCGACGGCAAAAATATGGAAAAAATCATTCTTCAAATTGATAAAAAAAAGTGCTTCGCAGGCTCCACACTCTTGTCTATTTTAGTTTTCTGAAGGATTCATTTCTACCGCGTGTGAATTGCACCATCTGATTTTTTTACCTTTGAGATCCATTGAAAGCGTGCCAAAGGCTTTAAGCTCCATTTGTTGCACAACATTGAACAACGCGTCAATTTGGGAGGCTGGTGTGGATATCGTCGCCCCTGGAACCATTCATTCGATAACCAACACCTCTGCCGCAGGTTACCCAAATCAAATCCACTTTGGATTGGGATTGTAAGAACAGTTACGTAATTTGATGTTAAAACTGGATGTTATGTAATTTTTCAAAATAAATGTCGCATTACCCAAACTTATGATTCACTAGAGCGTCAACAGAAGAAAGCTTAGTCCAATAAAAGCCTCCTGCAGCGCGTAGCGGCAAAATCAGCAGGTTTTAAGTTGCAATTTTTATTTATTACTCTTTTGTTTTTCTTTAATATATAGCATTGACCTGGTTTGGTCGAAGTTAATTAGTCAATTTATGAGATAGTCAGAATAATAATAATTAACATCCAATTATAAAGGAATTTGAGAGAACTAGATAACCAAAAAAAAAATGTATAAATTTTATGAATTACATTTTTGTTACTTTTTTCAACTACCCATATTAAGGTTGTCATACATGATTTAAATTATAATGTATGTATTAGAAAAATAATATTTTGTGCAAAGAAATATGAAAATATATGAAAGGGAAAATAAAAAGTAGTAAAATAAAAGGAAAAATTAAAACTACGTACAAATACAAAAGTGAAAAATAAATTGATTTATAAAAATATATTTTAAAGAAATTCAATAAATTTATTATCATTTATTAATTTTATCAATATTACTGATTTCCGTCAAAACGCGTTTAAGAGTGTACATTTGTGTTTCTGGGAGATTAAGGCATTATAGGAATACGTGGTGACTACAAATCTAACGTAAAACACCTAATAACCGGGCACTAAAATATCTTTTCTTATTATGGGACAAATTTCATAATAGAGAACTCCAGTCCAATTTTTTTTTAATGAATAATGACCTTCTAACTTAAATAACTGCATTTATATTTTTATTTTTAGAGTTACTTTAAATAGTTAAAATAATTGTCATAGTTTTAATTTTTCAAGACACCGTAGTATGTCACCACTACGTACGTCATGGTGGATTTCTTCATTTACCGAGAACACTAAATGCAATGCTAATTGTAAAAGTAAACGGTCAAATGCATAGAAATTTTTAAATTTCGATCGTTTACTTTTACAATTAGCATTGCATTTAGCATTCTCGGTAAATGAAGAAACCCACCCATGGTGTAGGATCGGGCAATCAGCTGATCTATTGCCGCCATTTTGAATTCCGTTGTTCGAAGTATGTTTGAAGTATTCTCCCTAGAAATAACATTACTATTTTTTTTGTGCAGTAGTTTTTGAATATTTTCAATAATAGAGATAAACTATTAAGAAATACTTTTATTTTTGAAACATTATTTAGGACTATAAACAAACAACTAAATCTCTATAAACAGTATGTAAATAAACGAGTAAATTAATACGATGGCTTGTGTCATATCATACATTCCAATACAATGACTTTACGATGACGTCACGACACGTCGAACAGTGACGTCATCTTGACAGCGTGTTTTTACGACCCGATTAAAAATGAACTTTTTAATATTTTAAAAAACTCTGTGTTTAATATTATTAAATAAAACTTATACATTCAGAATCAGCGTTTATTGGTCTGTATGAATATATTTTTTTACAGCCAGAATATTTTTCACTGGATTTCCTTATTCTTGTTAGCAGTGACATCATGGCATCCACAATGCCAGGAGGGAAAGGAGATGGTGAAAGAGGAGGGGGAAGTTGGGAAGTATTTTGCCATTCGGTCTAGTCACCAAACACGGCTAAAGCCATTTCAAGCAATATTTGTATTCTAACGTTTGTATGGTGGTCTTTCATCAGGGCAATACTGAAAGTATCTTCCACTCTGGAACGTGTTGCAAATTCACATTGTAGTATTTTGAAATTATGAATAAAATTATGAATTAACGCAAATTAATCTATTTGTTAATTTATCATCAACATTATACGTAGATATATACCGCGTTAAAATATTATTGAATAAAATGTTTTCATTGTGTACCTACTGACAAAGCACATAAGTAGTTAAGCAGGTTTGGCAGTAAAAAAAAATTCCTCGCCCAAAAAAACAATTGAATTTACTTCCCACCTCTAATTCCGAATTTCTACCGTTATATTTCTCTTGAACACTCAAGTTTTTAGGTTTCTAAAAAAATATTTGTTATTTTTGAAGATGATATCTACACATTTGCCAAGCCGAAACGCTAATAATGAAACCGTATTACGGTAGAAAAAAATCGCAAATTATGGTCCGAAAATTATTATTAACACATTTTTTCTGTTATACGTATCAAAAAATTCAGTGTTTCTTTAAATACTATTTAAGTCATGTTCCACGAGATTTTTGCTCTATTCTAAACAAATTGTGTTTTTTTTAACATTTTCACAATTTCCGCTTAAATATTATCATTTTTTATATTAGCTCCTCTAAAATTCGTATTTACATATCCCCTCTTCTTTTTTTGCGCGCTTATTACCAGGCTTTAAGAGTTAAAGTATTTATTTTAATTTATCGAATACTCGTTTAATATCGTGACCAGATTGTAGGTACACGTCATTTTAGGTACTTACACACATCGTATCTATGTTACGTGTATTATCAATGATGACCCCTATCCCTGAAAACGGGAGTAAAGTTTATTTCCGAAAAGTCTTTATTTTGCTTAGCTTGTCACTTAGAATTAGTTGGATAATTTTCTTTTCCTTTATTTATCCCCAAGTTTTTTTTTCGTCAAGAAAGTTTATGACATGTGACCAGACCTGTAATGAATTAAATATTAAGGTACCAACCAACCGATAAGGATTTCATGCGAATCTCTGAGTTAGGGAGGATCCTTTTTATTCATAATGCAGACGATACATCTAAGCTGTTGTAGAACTTTTGCATATTTGATTTCGAGTATTATTAATGGAGAGGATAAATAATCACTTACTAATTGTCATTAAGGCAAAAATATTAGTTTAATCATTTCATCGATCAATCAAAAAAGAAAATTAAATATGTAACCCCTCAGTCCTCGACTATATTCTGTCAGTGGGTCACAATATTTCCGCTTTGCAATAAAATCTAAATAAATGGAATATTTGAACGTATCCAAAAACTAAAAACTGTTTTTGAAAGATGATTAAACATGCTAAATTTTATTATTTGAAATAAACATGTAATTTTTTAAATATATAAATATTGAATGCAAATTTAAAAACGGCTCACAATACGTTTTTTCCGACTAAAATTACTGGTAACGAAAAAAAAAAAAAACAAACATATTTTATTAGACTAATACCAGATTTAAATGCCCGGGTTAAATTTTCCCCACAGGAAAAACTAAACCCTTTCACACACTTCCTCAAATGATTATCTAGTCAATTCACGCTATGCAATTGCACTTTTTTTTTTTTACAGTGAATACCGCACAAGAATCTCAACTGCTCCCGTCTGGAGCCAGTGAGACTATGGCATCCCCAATTGGGGTATGTTGTGAGGCTAAAGGTAGCGGGGAGGGGAAGGAGGTGGGGAAGAGGAAGGTTGGGAAGTACCTGGCTATTCAGATCTGGTCACTAAACACGGCTAAAGCCATTTTCAAGCAACGTTTCAATTCTGAATGGTGGTCTTACACAAGGGCGATACTGACAGTATCTTCCACTCTGGAACATGCCGCAAATATACTATATATTATTTTAAATGAATTAATTGTGAAATAACACAAATTAATCAAATAAAATTTATTTGCGCATGCCGGGTTCGAACCCGCGACCTCCGGAATGTGAGTCAAGAGTCTTACCCACTGGACTACGGGGGTCGTCAAAAGGTCGTCATCTATTCGTTTCTTCCACTCTTCCCTGTTTTGCGCTAGGGGACGCCCACGCCGAGAGTACCTGGAGGACCTGCTGGTGGACGTGCGCACTATATAAGTTTAATAAATACAAGAACAACAATGTCAACCTACCAGAGACCAAATGGAAAAATAATTCACCGACTCCAGATATTTTCATATCAGAGGGTTCGGCTCTGTGGAACTCCTAATTGGACCTATAAATCCTATAAATCCCTCAATATAAATATTTTTAAAAACATTTGTAATCCTACATGTATTTAAAATGACTGAATTTTGCATTTTTTTATATAAATTCTTTGACAAATCCAATATGCCTAATTTTTGAATGAGAGAGCTAGGTATAATGCCAGTAGCCGAAATAACAAATGGTAATATTTTTATAGTCTGAGAATGCCAAATTCTTTTAATCTCATTTCCTAAATCTTTTTTTTTATATTACAGGAATTTAATTAAAAACGTTTTTATTACCTCACTTTTTATCGTTTCATGTAAAAATAATTAGTAAAAAAATTCGAAGTTTCATCATTTTTTTTCAAATTGCGGTCGAAAACTTTGGTCTCGTAATTTTCATAATAAGGAACTCCAGTGAAAAATATTATGTCTTTAAAAAAATATGTTCATATAGACCAATAAACGCTGATTCTGAATATATAACTTTTATTTCATAATATTAAACGCAGAGTTTTTAAAAAATTTTTAAACCTCTCCTGAAAACACAGCGTTAAGTTGGCATTACTGAAATGGTGAATGGTGACGTCACGCGTCACACTCACCCACTGTCACCTGGTGATCGCGTTTATTGTATTGTATTGACATTAGGAATGACAAGTGCACATACGCAATTCAACATTTCGTGTTTTTGGTTTATTTTTATACTGTTTATAGAGATTTAGATAAATAATAGTTATTGTGTTTATTGAAACATAATTTAGGCCCACAACAATTTACGAAAGGGGCTATATTTGCGGACAATCTGGAATAAATTTTGCCTATTTGAGGTTAAAAGTCGTGTCATATTTTGACATTGTATTTTCAAGTTGTTTTTAGTAAAGGGATACAAGCTATTACGCAATCGTCATGCAGTGTATATAAATGCCAGTTTCTGTGTGTGTTACACATAAAACAATGTACAAAATCACGCCTGAACCGACAAAATTGAAGAACGATATCACTTGTATTTGCAAAGATGATTCATTATTTATATATTGCACTTTGTTAAAATACAATAACAGTAGCGGTGAAATGTGGACATTTTACCAATGTTTTTCTATATTAAAAGCAGTTAATCTTAAATAAAAAACGCCTCAATTTCTCACACAAAAATCATTGAGTCATCCTATCACATCCTATCTTAATTTTATTCCGCCATTTTCTTAAATACAAAATCAGGGATGCTCTGCCCAAAAAAATTATTTCCCTAGATTTCGAAGTGAAATTTCCCTAGAATTTCACATTAACGCAATTACCTACGTAGCCACCTGATTGTGTAACACTAATCCTGTTATATGTTAATTAATATGATTAATTAATTGGAAAGATATCGGAACTTGGTAAATATACTGATAATACTGTGTTTTTCCAAATAAAGCACTTTTTGCTACGTGAAGTAATAATTTTAAAGTACGAATGCACTCACCACTGAATTAGAAACTGAATTCCAAATTAAAAAAAAACACTTTGCAAAATAAAAATTAACCACAATCACCAAAAAAACAGAACTTAAAACATAAATTAAATTTTTTTTCAGAGGTCCCATTTATCTTTTTAGATACATATAATATCATTGTGAGTTGTCAGTGTTAAAAATAACATTGCAAGTAAGTACATGAACAATAATTAAGATTCATAAGAATTCCAAAAAATATATATGTATACGTATATAATATATATATATATACTGATTTTATTATGTTGGTTTCATCTGATTTTCTGTAATCTAGTTAGGTATTATGTATGTATAACTTCTTATATTAATGAATTTTTTGTTTTTTCTTTAAATTCTATATTCTCAAATGTGGAAACTTCACTGGTTCATGCAAATTTGTCAAATGTAATTATTTAATAAAATATGTACAACTGTTTGTTTCCCAAATAAAGTAAAATAAAAATAAAATATATATAAATAATACCAGTAATATTGTCATATGTAATAAACATTTTGCCAGAGTTCGAAATTTCCCTAGATTTTGTCCTGATTTCCCTTATCCCTAAAAAATATTTTTCTCCCCTAGATCTAGGGAAATTTCCCTCGACATAACATCACTGATTCAATATGACAACTTGAAGGTAAATAAACTATCGGTGGATGAAGACCATATCACCATATTAACAATCCACCATAGATATGGTGCTTTTCTGATGGTCTAGAAAAATTAAAACTTTGACAATTATTTTAACTATTAAAACTAACTATAAAAATAAAAATGCAGTTATTTAAGTTTGAATGTCTTTATTCATTAAAAAAAATAAAAAATTTGGACTGGAGTTCTCTATTCTGTGGTTAACTTTTAGTTTTGAATATATAGCATGGTGTTTTCTCTTTCCAATACCGTTTAGATCATATTTCTCACTATGATAGTAAGAGAGACACAACGAGTTCTACGGGATGAGTTATTCCGAAAAGTGAACAAATTAGCCTAAGGGTTAAATCAGGGGTGTCAAAGATACGGCCCGCGGGCCGCATGCGGCCCTCGGACCCTATCAATACGGCCCGCGAGCCGTATGCGGCACTCAGGTCGGACGCGATGCGCCGTGCACCGAGCGTGAGCGTAACCTTTTCTCTTACGCCGGCTGGTGGCGCTGGTCTGGTGCACGACTCGTACTCACGACGCCCCCTCCCCCCCGACCCCGCACCACAAGGGTCGCAGTTGCCGGTCGCCGGTCGCCGGCGCAGTCAGATTTAAGCCTTAGCATCGAGCGGTCGCGTCGAGTGTTTATATTACTTACGTACTCATAGTTTGTTGTTCATTCAAGTTCTAATATTGGTACGTGGCATAATGTCACAAAAACGTAAAGTTGATAGTGAGTGCAGAGTTTTTCAGACAAAATGGGAAATCGCATATTTTTTCATGGAATGGAAAGGTAAATCACTTTGTTTGATTTGCAATCAAACAATTGCTGTTTGTAAGGAATTTAATTTAAAGAGACATTATGATTCGAATCATAAAGGAAAATTTGAAGGTTACACTGAAAAGATAAGAATGGACAAACTATTATCTTTAAAATCTAACCTTCACGGCCAACAGTCGATATTCACTAAAGCTAAAACTGAAAGCGAAGACGCCTTAAAATACAGTTTCATTATTGCATTAGAAATCGCCAAGAGATCAAAACCTTTCACTGATGGTGATTTTATTAAAGAATGTATGTTAAAAGTGGCTGATGTTTCATTCCCATCACAAAAATCAACCATTCAAAATATTCCGCTGTCAAGAAACACTGTTGCTTCAAGAATAAGTGATTTATCTCAACATTTGTATTCCCAGATGAAGGAAAAAATTAAGGAATTTACACACTTTTGGCTGGCTATTGACGAGAGCACTGATATTATTGATACTGCTCAACTTGCTGTCTTTATACGAGGTATTAATAGTAACTTTGAAATATGTGAAGAACTATTGAAGTGCGTTCCATTGACAGGCACCACTACAGCAAATGATATTTATTCTGCTATTGAGCATTTAATAGTAGAATATGAACTCGGCTGGAATAAATTTTGCAGCAAAACTACGGATGGCGCTCCTGCCATGGTTGGCAAACATTCGGGTGTTGTGACTAAATTAAAACAGAAAATATCAGAAAATTTTGTGGGAATTCACTGCATCATTCACCAGGAATCACTCGCATCCAAATATTAAAAAATGGACCATGTCATGCAACCGGTAATTAAAATAGTAAATTTTATAAGGAGCAGAGGTCTAAATCACAGGCAGTTCAGGCAATTTTTACAAGATTTGGACGAAAAGTATTCCGATGTACCTTATTTCACGGAAGTTCGTTGGCTCAGTCGAGGGGCAGTTTTGAAAAGATTTTTTGAGTTACGTGACCCTATTCAAGCTTTCATGTTAGAAAAAGGCAAGCCAATTGATTATGACAACGACTGGTGGCTTGATTGTGCATTTTTGGTAGATATGACAAAACACATGAATGACCTCAATATAAAGTTACAGGGTAAAGACTTGATCGTCACTCAAATGTATTCGCATTTACAAGCCTTCGAAACAAAATTAAGACTGTGGGAAATTCACATAAAAAACCAAACACTCGATCATTTCCCTCACGTGAAATCATGTGGCACAGTGAACCAGACAAAATTGGATGAGTTTTCTCAACTTTTGCTGAATCTGATCACAGAATTTAACAGTCGTTTTGAAGATTCTCGCAAAATGCATAAAATGGAATTCCCACTTTTCAACAATCCATTTACTTTTGATGCTGCACTGGCACCAATTCATTTGCAAATGGAATTGATGGATCTCCAATGCGACAGCATTGTAAAGGAGAAAATTTAAGGAAGTTAATGTTACTACATTTTATACACAATATTTCAAGAGTTTGAATAACTATCCAAGTATAAGAAATCATGCGGCACGTATCCTGTGTATGTTTGGTAGTACGTATTTATGCGAGCAGATGTTTTCCGTTATGAAAATAAATAAAAACAAACATCGCTCACGGCTTACGGATGAAAATCTCCAATCGATTCTAAAAGTAACTACGACGAATATGACACCCGACATCAATGAACTTGTCAAAAACAAGAGAAGTCAGGTGTCCGGCTCAAGATAATTTACCTTGTTACCCTTCTTTTTAACTTACTGAATTTATAATAAATAGGTATCTAACTAAATAAAGATTTTAACAATTAAGTATAGGTTTTATTTTTTAAATATTGAGTCCGGCCCGCTTACACACGCCAAATGTTATAAACGGCCCTTAAGAATATCCAGTTTGACACCCCTGGGTTAAATGTTTTTTCTACGATGATCATAAGAAAATCTTGTCGTAGAAAGTTTGAAAAAATCCTGTCTTACTTTTTCTATATCAGCTGAATCAGCCCTAACTGTGAAACATCGCGGAGTCACTAGTTAATTTGAAGTGAACCGTTTATAATAAGGGCTATTAGACTATTGCCAGGTAATAAAAATGTGTCAGTTGGCATTATATAATTTAATTATATAAAAACAGAAATTTCATAATTTAATATTTCTTGTGAATACTAATGAAATACAATGATAATAACTATGAATACCTCCTTTGGAAAATCTGTAAAATATTGGTTAAATATATTTAAGGCCTATTGTTCATTATATTATAATTAAACAAATATAAAACTTTATTCCACTTAATTTTATTTGACCGTAACCGGTTTCAGCTCGTCAGAGCCATCTTCAGACTGGGACAAATAACTCTTAGTCTACGGTATAAACCGTATAAACCATATAAACTGTATATAAATACACAACATATTGGGGAGGGGGAGAGGGGTGATCAACAAGGATTTTAATCTATTATAATAATTATATTTGTTGCTAATCGTTTTAGACTGTCGAATTTCTAAATATTTTGGTAATTCCAGTAAGCTAATTACTTTGGATTTGTAGCTCACTTCAATGATGATTAGGGAAAAACCTTATAGGTAATATGAGTTACTAATGACCTAAATTTGTTGTTAAATCGTTATTATATTTAAATAGGGCTATTGTTCAATTACTTTTTTCATAGCTTTTAATGTCTTTTCAAAGAGGCGTTGAGTTGTGTTGAGTTGACTAGTAGTACTTGTGTACCTACTTTGTACAGTATTTGGACAGTAAAATTTCAGTTTCCTGTAAAATAATTATTTCATACTAAACAAAATAGTAATTTTTTTTTGATTAATTCCCTTTTTATAATTTTTGAAGGTTATTCCCATCAATGTTATATATCACTGAAGAAGAAAATAACACTAACAAACTAAACTAAAATTTGAAAGAAACAAGACACAGAAAAATAAAAAGATAACGGTCACAACTAAATAAGTAACAATCGGTATGACGAGGGATTCTGGATTCGAGTCTCAGTTGTGTCCGTTATCTTTTTATTTTTCTGTGTCTTATTCTTTTTCATATTTTCGTTTAGATTATTAGTATTATCTTCTCCTTCAATGAAATAAATAATCTGCAAATATCTTAATTCGCCTTATAAATGGATGGAGTTGAATTAGCAACGCGACGCGCAACGCTGCGCCGGGATGGAAATCAACAAACATATTTCTCTAGTTTATTTTTTAATTAGTTTTCTTTGTAGAACCATAAAACGTTTAACACACAGCGTTTAATTTTTTAAAGAAACTTTCAACTTCATTCACAAATACCGACAATAAGACGTTTTGCCTGAAATCTGGCTTATTATGAACTCATGGGCGGCTCGAGAAAAAATAAACCTTAAAATGCATGTTGGACACTTATCGCCGATAGAATTAAACACATGCCTGATGTTGGGCAAATTGCAATAAACACAAGCTGTAGTATTTCTGTCCAAGGAATAACAGGTTATTTTTTTTATCTTGGCACTGCACAGCCAAAGATGACACTTTCGCAACATGATGATTCTTTTAATATCATCATGTTGCGAAAGTATCACCCACATTGATTTCTTTAGAGATTTTTAAATCGAAAATTGACAGTTCTAAATTAAACCTAATACTACAATTTTGTATGTAACATGCATTTAGGGAGGCGGGTATGGGTACCGCCCCTCCGGGAACCGCAAGTGGTACAATTGGTGACTGAAGGGGTGCCCGGGTTCAGAGGGTGAGGTTTTCTGGTGGCTTATACACGTGACACCTACTGCGTGGCGGACCGAATCGGAAGAGACTGTTTGAGGAAGACCTTTGAACTCTCCAGTCGGACTCTCTCGACCCATCACTTTTCACCGCAGTAGAAAGAATGAATTCATGCATCCGTCAGTCCTGGACATATTGACCCCAGAGGAATAATAAGCACTTGTACCTTTTTCCTTCCCAGAAATTCGTCTCCTTCGTTTTCCTAAAAAGAACCTCCTCACAGAATATTCTAAGATGAAATACGCCCTAAGGGATTTTTCCTCGGGTCATCCTGTGTGGAGCTAATGCAAAAAAAAAATTAAAAATCGGTTCCCTGGGATGGCCCGTTGCTGAGGTATCGCCCGTTCCCCCTGCTAATGTGCTACAGTGCAACGAACCAAACCAATAAATCACCGACAATCTTTCAAATTAGCCGCTCGTACATTTCGTTCCATAACTACTACATTCGTATCAAGTTAGTTTGGACTTGGACACTCAAAACAGGGTAAACAGTGAAAAGGGATATTTCTTCAAATTTTTGTTCAAATTTTACTGCGTTTAGGGCAGTGCTGCGGGTCATTTTTTACGATCTCTCCCGACTTCTGTTGGTAAATGGAAGTTTTCTTTCCTTTTCGTGTGTTGTTATTCGTTGAGAGCATTTAGGTCTCTATGTGGTTTTGGTGTGCTTATAATAAAATGAATAGCTTGCAATCATTTCTAAGGTGAAGTTGAAGCATTTTTTCGGGTGAAATATTGATTCGATTTCACCAATAGGTTTTCAAGCGAAAGTATTAATTTATTGCAGAAAATAATTTTCACACTTCCCATGAGGTTGGTAATGAGAAAAGTTCTTTAAAAATAATAGAATAGTTTAAAGGAAGAGGTTGTTCCAACCAAAAGCACTGAAATCTATAAAATAGCCCCATAGTATTCGGTGAAGTTGTTTTTATTTCCGGCACATTAATTCCACTTATTTGCACGTACGGTATCGTCTATTGACTTTGATGACCTTGTAATCTTTGTATTTTGACACACCAATGGTCGAGCGATGGATTTCGTATACTAAATCCCTTGTGGTGACTTGTCACAAAAACAGCCACCTATTATTATTATAATGTATTACAGACCCTGTAGGTCACCGATCGCCACTGTGGGTTCCTAATTTATATTTTAATTATAAAAATTTAAGAACGAGTTATACATACTATTTTCCTTCCACGATACTTCAGATAGTTTCGATAACGAAATTAATTCCTATTTAAGTACCTTTATTCTTAACAAGTTTCAACTTACCTTAACCTTCACTTTTTACAACGATTAAATTCTAAATATAATTTTATCGTTATCAATTTTTGGGTTATTGCGACGTTTTGCGCGTTCTCCTTCTTCAGCCAACGTTTTGGACACCGTTACAGTTACCCATCATCATTGGAGGGGACCCACCACTTTCCCAACGGCGTTATAAGGAAACATATGGTTTCCTCCTTCACCGCACACCTCAAGACTCTACTTTTTTTTTGAACGAAGCTACATTTATTTGAACGACTCTAGACCCTCCAATGTCCATGCATACGGGGTTAGTAAGCAGTATGCAAGTACTTACATTAAAATTATACAAAAGATAAATAGAAGTAGCAGCCCGTGGAATAATTCTTCTGAAATAGGTAACATCAATAAGAGAAAACAGTGTTAGTAAAAGAAAAATAAAAATAAAAATAACGGCTAGACCAGTCGAAGAAACCTTCTGTAAATAAAATAAGTAATGAGGAAAAAACAGTTATATGATTATGTTATAATGTAAGTAATTACTATAATAGCGGAAAGAAAATAAAATATATAAAAAGAAGAGCCAGAGAAAGTATTCCATTGACCACCGGGCAGTCCCAATGAGAATACGTGTAGCTATCGGCCCAACCGCAGACGATGCTCGAAGTCCGCGCCCTTTAGCCGGTTCCCCGATTTTGCCTCGAAGAAATGCACTTGGGAGAGAAGGGGAAGATTTTGAAGACCTTGAGGAAAAGATGAGCGTCGGGTTACCGGAGGGGGGACGGAAGGACATCGAGACCACACGGTTACGCCTCAGGCCTACGCATGACGATGGGGGAGGCGCGGGCGGATCGCGGGAAGACCACTCTGGTGTGTGTTCGTCTGGCAATGTGCATGGACAGGGTCTATCCCACCCCCTTTCTATGGGGGAATGACGATACATAACATGTTCAGTTCAGTTGCGCCACCAAAGAATGGAAACCAAAACTAATACAGAAAAATAGAAAATAATAAGAGCATTTATACATGTGAAACATAATTACAGAATCAGTTCAGAGTGATAATATATCGAGCATTAGTGTCATCACTAATATCGATCACCAACACCAACATGACCTGTCGAGGTAAAAACATAAATCATTGTTAGCAGAGATCAGAAGAAAAAAAAATAGACAGATGTTATCAGTATTTTATAGGTCACATAAGTTATATTATAGATAGTTCAAAGCATATTCACTAAATAAAGAGTAATAGAGGAAGACCGAAGAAGAAGACGGGAGCAATACGTGTGGCACCTGAAACAAAGATGAATTTAATCTAGGTCCGCGACTCTAAGTACAGGCCATCTCTCTACCCAGGACTTGACAAACTTTTTCAAGCATTCAAAATTCTCTTTGTTCGACACAAGGTCAGCATTCCACGCTGGTCTTGTTATTCCGCGCAAGCCATCCAACATTTCCTCTCGTGCTTCCTTCATCAACTCGCAGTGCCACAGAATGTGCCTGGCGTCCTGATTAGTATCACCACATGCGCAGTTTGGGTGAGGAGAGAGGGTCAAGCTATGAAGCCGACCCCTGAATTCCCCATGCCCAGAAAGCATCTGCGTCACATAGTGATCTAGTTTAATGTATGCCCCTTCCATTCTGAATTTAACTGAAGGGAAGAAGGAGAAAGTCCATCTGCCCTTCGTCGACCTATCCCATCGCTCTTGCCATACACTCAGCGTTCTCTCGCGCATCGCTTTGAGCAAGCCAGGGAGGGCCACGACTCCTCCCGGTGTCAGCTCGACTCCCAGGTGGACAGCAGCCCTGCCTCTAATAAGTTCCTTTTTGGTCAATATTTCCCTAATTTCAAGGTCAATCGGCAGAATGCCGGCCAGAACCGGTAGTGCATCTGAGGCCACAGTCCTATAAGCGCCCAAGAGCGCCAACAGGGGAGTCCGCTGACCCCGTTTAAGAGCAGAGTTTATCAAGACGTTATCCAAGCGATGCTCCCACACAGAGGCAGCATATGATACTTGCGACACATATACCCCTCTGTACAGCAGGCGAATCGCCGGAGAGCGCAATCCCCATTCGGCTGTCGAGAGTCTTCTCAGTTTCTGAAACAGGGCTTGTGCCCTGTCGGAGACGTTCTTGACGTGGGCCAGGAATGAAGAAGATCTGTCCAAAATTACGCCTAAATACCTGGTGTTTTCTGCAAATCGGATGGATGAGCCTCCCATTCTGATGAAGGGGTTCCTGCCTCGGCTGAGCATGCCCTTCATGAGGAGGCCCACGGTCTTGTGGGGAACGAAGTTCAGTCTATTTCTCTGTCCCCATTCAAGGATCACTTGTAAACCTTCTTCAGCCTTAGATTCCACTTCCCTCCTACTGTCCCCAGAGACCAAAAACAATTTGTCATCTACGTAGTCGACCGATATACAACCTTCAGGCAAGGGCAACCTGGAGGAGTCGTCGAACAAGATTTTCCACAGGTCGGGTCCGAGAACCGACCCCTGCGGACATCCCATGTCGACTGTTCGGGTGATTAAAACGTCCCCGTGCCCTATGATAACTGTCCTACCACTTAGATAGTCACTAATAATCTCAAACAGTTTACGCGGGCAGTTCCTGCTTTTCAGCTTGGTAAGTATCATCGGCCACCACGCGTGATCAAAGGCACCCGAGATATCCAAGAAGATGCCTATAACGTACCTCTTTTGGCATACCCTCACCCATTCAAGCGCATGTTTAATGGCGTGCTCCGTGGATTTGCCGGGGACAAAGCCGAATTGAAGATCGCTGGGCGGCGTTAGGGTGAGGTGTAGTCGGTGCTT
The DNA here is from genome assembly GCA_917880885.1 of Limnephilus marmoratus. NCBI lineage: Eukaryota > Metazoa > Arthropoda > Insecta > Trichoptera > Limnephilidae > Limnephilus > Limnephilus marmoratus. The sequence continues at coordinate 33,570,127 of OU862910.1, forward strand.
GATGATGTTTTCCAAAACTTTGCCTAGAATTGGCAATAATGTTATAGGCCTATAAGCTCCTATGTCCGTCTTCGGCTTACCGTTACCCTTTGGTATAATCCGGAGCACGCCCTTCTTCCATTCCGTAGGAAATTTTCCCCTACGCAAGCACGTCTCCAACACCTGGTAGAACTCCTCTTTGGCGTGGATCCAGACATTCTTCGCAATTATTCCATTCAATCTATCAAATCCCGGTGCCTTTTTCGGACCCAAACCCTTAATTATTATTTCCACTTCAATTCGACTTAACGGTGGCATGCCGTTCCCCTGGGCGGGCTCACTAGGTGGTAGCCGTGACAGATTTCTAATCTGTTTATGGTGAACACTTTCCCCTATTACTGAGTCTAACGGAACTAACTTACCCAGAAGTGTCTCAAGAGTGGAGGTAACATCGACACTCTCAACGTTCCCCAGCACCACGCTCGACAAGTAACTTTCAGATCCTTTTCCCGTTTTTCCAACGACGCTGTGGATTTCCCACGGGTAATCCCACAGGTTACCCATCATCAGGGCAGATGTATAGATTATGGTGAAGTGTATTTATCAATGTAGAAAGCGATGGTTGATGTGGTTTTTTCTTTTAGTTTTGGTGAAGCCATCGATGCCGACTATCAAGAACTATTAAGCTTATCCACGTCGTCCCTATTAATATTTATGGGATTCTTGTGGGTTTTAATTGCCTCCGTAATTATGCGCGCTCAGTGCGTTTTGGACCTTCCCAGCACTTTACGCACAAATCTAAAGTAATGACCGATTTCCATTAAGTGATCGCCAATTGCCGATTTATCAAAATAACCCAAAAAATAATGACCATTATCCCATTGGCCCTGAAAATCTCACAAATTCTAAGTATTTTTCATCAATACTTACAGTGCCTTTATAAATACATTTTTTTATGAATTTCAATAAACTTCCTGAGAAATTGTTTTTCCATCTTATATCGTTATAAAGTTATAGTTTTCTTTTCAATTGCTTGCGATATTTTTTTCGTTTTGTAGGCTTTTATACGGCCCTGGCTTCCATGGTAACAACTAGCCCATTCCTTCTCTAGCCATAAAATACATATAACATAATAATGTCTGCGGCAGTAAATTCCCTCCAACCTTTTGGCGTTTTCTTAATTTGAATTTTATTCCCGCCTTTATAGCTCGTTACCCGCTCCTGGCGCGCTCCGGCGGCCGAACTCGAAACACCCAAAACCGAATCACCGAATTACCCAAAATATCGCTCGGTATTATTAATTCCAAATATAAAATAAGATTTGGATTTCACGTCTGAGGAAGAGACTATTTGAGCAATTTCTTATTTCCCGGCAATTTGAATAACTTGACGTGAATTCATGTCGCGTTGTATGAAAGAAATTCTATTAAATCTATGTTGTTTTCCTGCGAAATCTACTGTGCTCGGTTTAGTCGTGTACAGATTTAACGCCTTTATATTTTGTTGATAAATAATTTCGCACGAATTTGTCAAATTGTTCGTATATTCCATATTAAAAGAGGATTCAATGGAAAATAATTTGGAGATGCCACGAATATTCGGCTACAATTCGGTATTCGGCTACTTTTTGTACTATTCGGTATTCGGCCGAATATCGCAAACCATTCAGCCGAATACCAAATACCAAATCATGAAAAAAAAAACGAATAATTAATAAAATATAACTAATGATTTTTTTATTTCCACAGAAAATCAGCATATTTAATACTTAAAATCTAGCAGTGGTAGGTTATAATGAATGAAAACAATTTTTTCAAAATTTGTTGATAGAAAACGATTACGTTTTTCCTCATAAATTGTACCTACTTCCAAAAATAGCCGCTCACTGTACAGGTACGCTGCTACCGAGGATGATAAAAAAATGTTAGCAAATTCTGCTATAATTTTTTTTATTTTTTTATTTTAGTAACTGTATAATTTTTTTTTACATTTTTATATGAAACATGTTAGTTAGATGTATATATAAAATAGAAAATATATTCGCAGTCCTCCTCACTAGGAGATCCTGTGCTGAGGGGGACTATGCTTTGGATAAGTTTTTCATCGACATCTATGGTTTAACTTCAATGTCTGGATATGGTTTTCCAGAAACTTCTATGACGATGTTTTAAGTATAGTAGTAAGTTCATTTTCCGATACTTCCTTCAGCCAACATTTAATGTCCTTAATGTAGCTATTTTTTGTTTTAATTTGTTTGATACTAAGTGGGAGTTTATTATATAACTTTACTGCTAAAAATTCAGAACTTCTTTGACCAAATGAAGAGTTTGGTATATTAAGTATGTCTGTTTGCTTGACTCTGGTTTTATGAGCATGTGAGGTGTCTGCCTCTGAATCATTTTGTGGTGATGTACTAGAATGTTTTTGGCATAGATTTTCTGTATGCTTCTGGATTGGATTATATATATTCTTGGATTCTGTTTTGTGTTTGCTAACCACCTGCTGTCTGCGGTCTGCTGTCCAATCTATGCGAACATTTTTTATGTAAAAATCAATTTCATTTGCGAAATGTGTGCAAAATGTACTAAAAGTGTCACCGAATATTTGGCCGCCGAATGTTCGGCGCATCAGCCGAGAGCCTAGCCGAATATTCGGTATTTGGTATTCGGCAAAATCACTATTCGTGGCATCACTAGAATATATAATAATGTAATACTAAGAACAAAAAAACTTAAAGCTATCTCTTGATAAGGTTAGTTATCTTTTTGTTTGTAAAGGTCATTTGTAGGATTAATGTATTTTTTTTTTATATAAATACCTGCACAGGAGTCCCAACTGCTTATAACTGTTTGGAGTTAGAGGGTGTACGGTGTCCTTAAATAAATGGGGTATTCAGTGATGCCGAAGAAAGGGGGTAAGGGACGGCGATGGGAAAGAGGAAGTACCTGATTATTAAGCCATTTCAATCTATGTTGCTAATTGCTCTTCACCGGGACGATATTGAGATTATCTGAATTCTTTTGTTCAGCAATATGAAAATATATATACACTGTATTTCATGCTCATACGGCGAATTTTCGAGAAATAATAATTGAAGAAAAGAAATCAAAGCAGTTCCATTTACCAAAAAATAGTTTAAAAAACTGCCTGATGCAATCGTAATTTTACGTTTGTTAATCGTAATCCAAATGTTCGGATAATAACTGAGATATACGTTTTTAGATTTTCACGGCCAAAAGTATTTTCGTTATTTGTTTTTGGGGTGTTATGCCGTATTGCGCTTCCTTCTTTAGCCAACGTTTCGGACAGCGTTAACAGTGTCAATCATCAGGGCAGATTTGTATTTGTTAGTGGTGAAATACGCGCGTCGCTCGCACGAGTCGAGATACTACAAACTGCCTGGTTGCGTCCAGTTTACGCGCGAACTGCAGAGCGAGTGCGCGCACTAATGCAGGCGCCATACAGAAGTTCAAAGAAGTGATCACTTCTTTGAAGACTTTGCTCACACATTTGGTCACATGTTGTTGTATCTGCCAGATATGTGTTCAAAGATTTGATCACTTCTTTGAGCTCACAGTTTTCAAATAGACTTCACATAACATGGACGACGATTTGGTCGACACAGTTTGTTGTTTCGATGTTATTTAGATTTTTATGCCCTTTACATTTCGGATCCCATATATCTGACTCTCCTTGCATCAACTCTATAAACTCGAAAAGGCTCTCATTATTCCACACCATCGTTATTTCGTTTGGTTGTTTACGCACAAACGACATCTCTCCACGGCGAAGCTCTCGCAACTGGGCTTCGCGCAGTGTGGAGGCACACAAACTTTGGACTTTGATCCCTTTGATGTGCGCTAAAAAACCGATACTGAACGGCAAAGCGCACTTAAGTGATCACTTATGTGACAACAGTATCAAATGCCCGTGCCACACATGTGAACACTTATTTGATCACTTCTTTGAATTCGTGTCTGGCGCCGGCTTAAGGGCAATGGAGCGGCAACATTGTGCTACGGAATTTTTAATATGTCCCCAAAGGCTCGCGCGTTCCACGCTTCTTCTGGACGCAATATACGCGTGAAAAGATTCGCGGCGAATTCGCCCTTCTGAGCAAGATCTCACAGATGCTGCTTCAGTAATTGTGATCGAATACGCTCAGATACGTTTCTAGAGTGCATCGTTCTGTCATGAACTCCTCCTTAAAAGCGGTTATTAATTTAAAAACACGTTCCAAATATTGTCTTAAAGATGAATTAATAAAATATATAAATTCAAAATCATTGATGTATTTATACATTCATGCTTTGTAAACTGCAAAAAAATTACTTCTATACTTGAGAAAAAATGAAAAAAATGTTAAAATCTTTGCCAAGTTTTTCATTAAAAGTTTTGCTGTATGAGCGTGAAACACGGTGTATAAATATATGTATTTATTTCTTAGGTCTACAGCTCTTATAAAAGAAATAATTAAATGAGGTATAATTTGGGAAAAAAGGGTAGCCTTAAATTAAGCAAGGTAACAGAATAGTGTGAGAAAGGTTACACCTCTTCAACAGTAAAAATACTTTTCATTATATCCGAGTGTGGCGAGCATTAGACTTGGGGCAACTGTACGAGTAGCAACCGTAGTTATAAAATTCTTCAATAATAGGTGTTGTCGGCCCTCTGCTATAAACCTTCTACGGTTCCAGTGAAAGACGGCAAAGGCAGGAATTGACAACCCACAGAACCTATCATATTATTTTTCACTAACTGATGCGATCCGCCTACGTGTGTCACGTGCCATGCCACATTCCAAGCTGGTGGTGTAACATAATTTTTAATGATGGATTTAGTTATATAAAGCATTATTTGGTAATGCTGACCAAGCTTGTATTTGCTTAAAAGGATTGCGAATTTTGGCATATGATTGGTTTGCATCATATTCAGGTACCTACACTTAACGTATGTATGTCTACGTATCTTCGTAGAAAGTGAAAGCTTAAATAGTTGAAGAGACACACGATAATATATTGTGTTACAAACAAAATGATCAACGGCATACAACAAGGAAGCCTTCTGGCGCCTCTTTTACTCGTATGTCTCATCTATGTAGACATGTAAGCAATCTTTTGATTGTGACCATCTAGTCCTTTTTACTCAATGATACGGTTTTTCAAGTAGATTGCTATGTTAAATCCGATACACGGAAAATAACAATAAATCAGAAATGGCAACGGTAAATATCGATAAAAACAAATTTCTCAAAATGCTTCCACTTTAAGCAATGACCCACCATTCACAATTATGTTTTTGTAATATTTTTTTACCTTAATTTTTTTCATTGCTGAGTGACTGCAGTTAGGCTCAAATATAAACTGGAAGCAAGAATATAAAATCGTGTATTAGATTTTGCCATTGTTTTGACGAAAACTGAGAAAATCACAAAATTTGATATTCTTTATTTCTACCACTGAGTTAATGGGACCCTAACCTCTTCGGTCATGTTTAACAATAGCATACTTCAACTAAGAACTACCAACATTATCTTCACTTTCTTAACTCATATTTTTAATGGCTGCTATCTTTATGTATGATTGCAAGATTCATATCGAACTAAATGCTACCTCGACAGTGACTGGGATAAATGTGTTTATTTTTATTTAATGCTAGCTAGTTCCCGGCATGTGTTGCTATGCTCGCCTTCGCTCTCCCCACTCCTCTCTCCCGTTTCCCTTCCCGCGAACCCCCTTCCCGAGTTCCCCTTCCACCTCCCGCGTTCCATATATTCAGTCCAGTACATTCGATTTTCAAACCTATTGCAATTTTTTTATACAAATGTCATAATGCCAGAGCTTACCAGTATATATATAGAAACCATCGCGGGTGTGATCACAACAACTCACCAAAGTTTCCTCGCAACCGGATGAACGGTTTAGCACCGCCTAATTTCATGAAGTCAGAACTCACTATTGTATATAATAACCATCGCGGGCATGCTCACATCAAATCCTCAAAGTTTCATCGCAATCGGATGAATGGTTTAGCAATGCGTAGACATCTCATTTACTCATGTATACATATATACACAAACCCAGAAGCAAGCATATTTTGATTTTTATATGCATAGGTATATAGATTCGACATCAATTGATTTTTCTGCAAATCTAGGATGATTATTTATTTTAGGTTAATGAGTAAAATCTCACATCGTAATATTTACGACTATAAACAATATTAGCGACTCAAAATCGAAAATTTGAAATAGAAAAATCAGAAAAATAATTGGTCACATCCTGGATGTGACCATATATTTTTTCTTCATTTTTATTTATTTCTACGTAGAAATATCTTGAAACTTGATGTGCGTTAGTGTTATTCCTGCTCGAAATTACTTCGTAAAATCTAGTTCAATGCAACCAAGTTCAATACAATCAATGCTTTTAAGTTGTCATTTTCAAAATTAGAACTGAATGTTTAAGGCTCTGCAACCGGGCACGAAAGAAGAAGATAGAGAGATACGAAATTACGAATGTTAGAGGAGAGCGCTAACATTTACAGCGACAAAATCGATGCGAAAATTGCGAAAATGTTTATAATAAAACGACTCGTTTAAAATAGAGCAAAAATCTCGCGGGCATTATCTTAAACAGCATTTAAAGAAACACTCTGAATTTTTTCATACATATAACTCGTAAAATAACTGACACAAACGTGTTTATAATAATTTTTTTGAGCATACTTTGCGATTTTTTTCTATCGAGGGAATTTTATATAATTTGCGTTTCGTTAAGTCTAGATATTATCTTCAAGAATAACATTTATTTTTTAAGAGATTTAAAACTTACCGTGTTTAAGGGAAATATGTAATAAATTGGTAGAAATCAGTGTTGCGGGCCCTTAAAGAATTCAGCCAAGTGATAAATAAAGTAGGCACCTACCTAAAATCAATAAAATATTTCATTTAAATTCATTACCTAATAATTCTGTTGCGGCGGGTAGCAAATGATCCCTCTCAAGATCGAGGGATCAAATGCTACGGTATGTTGTGGACTGTATGCGTGGTTCTTATCTATTTTATTATATTTTATCTCACTTACCCAGACTGCTTCCCTCTTAGATTTTGTGTTCACTGGGAAGGTAGGTATGTTAGTATGGGAGATTTTGGAAGGAATGGCGACTGGGAATGAACAATTAATTGATCGCGAAATCATTAGCGAGAGTAAGTGACGCGTGGCGATGGTACTCGATAATAGCTGCGGTTTTAGAATTACGTTTGCGGTTTGATTATTTAAGTGTAAAGCGGTGCGGTATAGGACTTGTGTCCCTTGCGACGAGGCGAATTCAACTGAGGCAGAGGGCCCCCAATAGGTAGTTTCAAAGAACCACATGCAACAATAAAAGGCGCGAACAAATTCTATATGTGAAATGTGTACTTCCGTTTCAAATTTGGACAGATTTCATGATTACTAACGGTGTGCATTCGAAGGGTAAATTTTTTATTTTCTCTCTAATTTGTTAACAAAAAATATGTACCTATACAATATTTTCAATTCCTTTCAATTGATGGATAAATAAAATACTTGTGTTGCTCTGTAAAAACAAAGGAACGACTTTTAGGTTTATTATGTTCATTTCATTTTACAATTTATCCAACAATCTATATTATTTTGGTTATGTAAAAATGAGACGCAATATCTCAATATTAGTTTTTCTGTTTTATCTTCCAAGTCTTAAATTCTAACTATAAAGCCCTGTTTTGTCGACATCGCAGAACACTGCAAAATTAAAAATTTAAGGGAATACGTTTCCTTTGCATGTAATTAATATTTATGTTGTATGAAAATCCTGAGACCGATATTTCACAAATACGATTGTCTTCAAAAATTCTACAATTTTAGTATCCCGTGATTTTTTCTGGTTCTGCGCTAGTCGCTAATAAATAAAATCGATCACAAAGCAAAATATACATAAAAATATTTTTTTATATGAATACCGCACAATAGTCCCAACTGCTTCCGTCTGGAGCCAGTGAGACTATGGCATCCCCAATTGGGGTATGTTGTGAGACTGAAGGTAGTGGAGAGGGGAAAGTGAAAGAGATGGGAAAGAGGAAGGTGGGAAGTACCTGGCTATTCAGATCTGGTCACTAAACACGGCTAAAGCCATTTCAAGCAACGTTTCAATTCTGAAAGGTGGTCTTACTCCAGGGCGATACTGAGAGTATCTTCCACTCTGGAACGTGCCACAAATATATTATATATTACTTTAAATGAATAAATTGTGAAATAACACAAATTAATCAAATAAAATTTATTTGCCATGCCGGGATTCGATCCCGCGATCTTCGGAATGGGAGTCAAGAGCGTTACCACTGGACTACGTCGGCTTGGTATTATTTGTTTTTATAATTTGATTTAAAATTTTATCTTGAGAGTTTTTTATCCCTGGTCTACGGTCCACAAAGGGGCTGGCTACGAAGTGCTACAGCTACAAACAGAAGTTGGTTGGTCGGGCACCGCTGCCACCCTCGCTAGCACTAGGCACTGGGTACCTACTGGGCACTAGGCACTAGGTAGGTACTCCGGTAATTGTGTAAAGTGATACTTCTCGATTCGCCCTTAAACACCGCTGTAGCCAAAGGCAGGGCGCGTATTTATTAAACAATTTTACAAAGGTTCTGTAATTGGGCCAATCATCTAGTTTCTTCCAGGTAAGTTTGTAACATTTAATGGTTAAAAAATAGATAATATTGTGAACGGTGACCGGGTTAAAGAAAATACAAATAGAGGGATCTTCCATTTTTTCTCTATTGGTGGGCGAAAAAATATTATTTTCCAATTTTCCGGGCGTCTGAATAGAAATAAATTATACTTTTTTTTTAATTACGAGTTTTTTCTCCATTTTATCAAGATTGATGACGAATAATTGGTTCATTAAAATTCTGATTATTTCTTAGATAATATTCGTTGGTTTCGAAAATGAGCGCCAGTACCTAAATACATTATTAAATATATTTTTCATGCCAAGTATAAATGGTTGATTGATCTTCTGTTTAAAAGCTCTTTTGACAGGGTAATACTTGTCTTTGTTGGTTGGCCTTTGAGAAGCCGGTTCAATTCCCTCCGGGGTGCAAAAGTATAACTAATGATTTGAGTTTTCGTGCCTTACACTTATATAAATTTCTTGTGAATTTCTGGGTTGAAATAATGAAGAATTTCAAATACAGTCAAAATATATGATTCTCATCTCTCGAAATTTTATGTGTTTGATGCCGGACTTCAACCTGCGATTTCTTGGTCAAGAGCCAATGACCTAATTGGTTATCATTGAAGTGATCTCTACATATTATAAAGTAAAGTCCCCCGCGCCGTCTGTCTGTCTGTCTTTTCGCGATAAACTCAAAAAACTACTGAACGGATTTTCATGCGGTTTTCACCAATAGATAGAGTGTTTCGTGAGGAAGGTTTAGGTATGTAATTTGTCAAAGATTTGTGTAAATTGGTTGAAACATAACGATAATTGTTAGAAGTGTCGGAAAAAGTCGAGCAGCCTGGTAGCTTTCATCGAAAACGCTGCCTAATCCTTTTGGGATATAACAAAACAATATATGGTGGGATATTCCTCTTTTATAGATCTACAAAAAATTCCGCGAAGGCACATATCTATCTTTTACGGATAGCTTACTATATCCATTCTATCTTCTAAAAAAATGGTCACGTACAGTGCGGTAATTGCAAATTTATTTAGACAGATACAGTATTAATCCTTATTAACTTAAATAAGTTAGTTACCCCAAGCATTTCGTGCAAATTATTACAATCTTTCACACCATCTCCACGTATTATAAATTAAAGTCCTCTGCGGCATCTGTCTGTCTCTTCGCGATAAACTCAAAGACGGCGGTGGTTATCAAGGTTGGATAACCATCAACTAGATGACGTTGTGTTTTATTAGCCAAAGCAACGCGTGGCCGGGTCAGCTAGTAAAAGGATAAAACTAAGTTGAAAACTAATTTATACCAGATTAATGATTTTTTTTGTGATACGTCAAACGATTTCTAATTTATGTACCAAAATTCAAACGCCGCCTTCTAAAACACACGTGTTGTTTTCTCATTTTCCTCGTAAAATCAGTGCTTTTAATTAACCTGTTGAAGAAGCCGATCGTGCTTAAAGGTCCCACCTCACCCCTCTCTACACCTGTCGTCCACCCCTTCATTTACATAATAGATATAGCCTTCTCTTAAAACAAAAAGTGTTTTTGTAATTGAATCGAATCGGGAGGGCGTGAGCTTGAATGCATTATGCATTAACCCGGGGGTATTTTGTTCCGATTATTCTCCCTCCTAGACTTTCAGAACTCCGGATAACTTTTTGTAATTTATCTGTAATCGATTTTCTTCATCATTAAGATGCAGGATTACAATTAAGAGCATCAAAAGGAAATGGCTTAATCATAAATGTTATTATATTGGTCTGTGTAGATCGCAGGAGCACTGACGCCGTAACCCATTGTGATCATCGATCACAATGGGTCATGGCAGTCCAGGAGACATTGTCAAAGTGTCTTTGACAATGTCTCCTGGATCAATGAGGGTGGTTTGTAAAGTTGATGTTTTTTTATCTCCCAACCCTGTCTAAGGGTTAAACTCTTGGTCCAGCGACTTTCCCATTTTAGCACCTGTTCAAGAAAAACTCCTGTAAAACTGTGCAAAATAGCCCCTGATCCGTCAAATACTTCTTCCCGCCTTGCCAATCTTTCAGTTTTAGGAACAAGAAATAAATGCTTCGAGTCGGATCCGGAGTAGGTATACGGTGAAAGCGGAATCAATTCCAAAGTCAAATCATGGGACTTTGCCAGTGCAACTGCTTACCTATTGTCGTGAAGGAAGAGACCGTTTTGCGTTGCACACTTGACTCTTTTTCCTTCGATTCGTAACTATATGAAAATTTGTCGGACCTCGTCTGATGAATTCTATAATAATGTGTAGATACCTACCAATCGTCAAAATAATGTTTAATTTGTGGCACTATCTCCTATTAATTTACCAAGCCTTTCAACCCCCAGTCGTATAATCAGGCATGAGCAGTTTTTCTTCAATTTATTATCTTTACTCGTTGAGCAAGATACACTAGAAACATTTACTAATTCAAGAGAAAAATATTCGATTTTTTATAAGAAAAACTATCTTTTTATAAATTTTGAAGGTTATTACCATCAATGTAATATATCATATCCTATCCTTTTCCTATATTCCCCTTCCTCTCCCCTTCCAATAACCCAAAATTAATTTTAAGATATTAAAACTTCATTTCCGATGTACTTTAGCATACGAAACTTCTGTGGCTTGACTTCAGTTCACTTATATATTTATCACTGTATATTATGTAAAAGCTGTTTGTTTCTTACAAATAAATAAATAAATCATTGGAAAAGAAGAAGAAACAATAATAATCTAAACGAAAATATGAAAGACAACAAGACACAGAAAAATATTTTGTCCCAGTTGCGACCATTGTCTTTTTCTGTTTGTCTGTCTTGTTCTCATTCATATTTTCGTTTGGATTGTTATTATTATCTTTTTCTTCAATGAAAAATGTTCGCTTTCAAAATCAACGGATTACATGTTGCTGTCATATAAATAATATTTAGGTCGCTTTTGGGGTTACTTACATAATATACCAGTAATAATGTAATAAATTATGTATTAAAAATATATTATATTTTCACTGGAAAGCCTTTCACCACGTTGCGACGTAATTTTGAAAGCCTTGCTTCCTAACCAGTACAACCAAACAAATCAAATATTTACCAAAAACTTTTTCCCTAAAATCGCGGTAATTGGTTCCGCGTAATCATTGTTTACAATTCATTTGGTGACATGGAAACTTGGAACAATGGAGCAGAGTTTTACTGGAACCGAATTAAAAAATATATTATTCGGAGATATAAATCAGGAGAAAATAAGAAGATGGCTCTAGGTCATTTTCCCTCGACTAATTGCCGGGAGAATCAGCGCCGGCCGAGAATAAGAACCCAACTATTAAACTGCTGTAAAAAGTCCAAACGAATATTAAAAGGGGTGGAAGTTTCCTTCAAAGTGGGATAAATCTCCCTGAGTGGTACCGGATGGGGCATAAAAACTCGCATCAATCTATCGTCCGTCGTAAGGCTCATTAAAACCGTTCTCGGGCACCCTGTAGCTACCCAAGTACCGCCCAGTCAATCGAGGATTGATTTACAACACCCCCGGTACATCTTTAGTCGATTGATTTCTCGACTTTTTCCACGAATATTTCACGCTGTTTTTCTTTGTATACTTGCCCTATAAAAGATCGCAAATGCGGACCAATGTGAAGAGAAGATTGTGTGTGACAGGCGTAATTATACATAAATATCTGTAGGTAAGACAAAATATGCTTTTTACCACAAAATCTCTGAATAATTTATTTTGGTTAATTAATTACGAAAGCTGTGAAATTATTATAAATAAATTAATATAATAAACAGTTTTAATCTTTTTTCTTAATTTCCACGTATGATATGGCTTTACATGAAAAGGCGTTTTCATGAAAAGGCTTCAAACAAAAATAAATCACATAGTTTTCGAATTCCATTTAGTGTTTTAACATTTATCAGCAATTATTATATGTACTGTGAAAAATGTAGGAGCATGGGTGTGATGAATGTGGGAAGAATTCATAGACATATGAATATATATAGACCTGCCCTAAGTGCTAAAAGCGTATTATTTCCCCCTCCCCATACCTGTTCCATGGAACCGGCTGGGCTTACGAGAGCCTCGCTTGAATCTAAAAAATGTGACGTCATCATTCTTGTCCGGACCAGCGTCGAGCTCTGATCGTACATTTTACAAAATAACACGGCAAAAATGTTAGCTTATGCTATACATTATACCCTAAAATATGTCGATCATAACGAATGTGGGAGGTTCTCCAGTGTGCTCGTCGCTGGTTACAGGGGTAAGTAAATTATGAAGCATTTGTAAAAGTGTCTTAACTAAATACGGCAACAAAATATTCGTCTGTGAAAAGTGGCGAACTTTACTTTGCCTTATTTGGACTATATGTTAATAACGTGGCGAGCAATTCGCGCTCCCATGTGAAAAGGTCTATTCATTCAAAAGCAGATTTTGCTTTTAAGAACTAAATGGTGATATTACAATGCGAGATGCCTATATACTGTCAGATTGATTTTTTAACGAATCACAATCATTTTTCCCCTCTTCGTCCCCCCATAGTTTGATTTTACCCCTCATCTGTATTTTCTCGTCTATTAAATTTGAATGTCTATGGAAGAATTATACAATACGTGTTAAGGATTTATTGTGGGTGTTATGGATTGAAGATGAAAACCTGCCTGAGATAAATATTGAGTTTCCCAATGCTGAGCTAGCCACCTGATAGCCTTTGAGGTAATTTCTAGATCCTTTGGGTATCTGCAGAGCTAGGAGTGCCCCCGTGGAGCCCTAGAGCAACAATGAGCATAACACTGCCACCTTTTACCACGGACGCTCTTATCACTGGCGGCTTTGAGCGTATTTTATCAGTGGAAAGGATTGTTGGTTAAGAACGGCGGTTAAAGAATTTTAGATGAATCATGTTCTCAGACCCGGCAGCACGCATTATTTAGTACAAACGACAATTAAATTTGAGATAGAAATGCCTTAATACTAAAAGACTGGGTGTCAAACTAATGTCGTCCTGTAAAAAGATAAGAAAATAAAATCTGCTAGCATCCGTTAAAAAGTTTAGTTCTTTCTGAAGAAATTATTGTGAAGCAAGTTGGTAGAATATTTAGCTCATTCGGAAAAGATTCCATAATTTTTACAACATCTTCTTGTGATTAATTATACAACTTTCACGAACTGATAACCCGCAAATAACTTTTGAAGCATGACCATCCGAAGTAAAGATTATTTTATCATGCTGAAATACTTAATAGCGAAGTATTTATTTCAGTTTTGTAGCGTTTAAAAGATTAAGTTGTGTAAGATTTTATTAAGAGAGGATCAAAAGAGTTATGCAAATGAGTTAATGAGCATTAAAAAACTTACGAGTCAATTTTCTTTGAAGTGTTTATTTTAACATGTGTTTGTTTTATTTCGAATGTTTTAACGTATCCTTTTTAACAAAATGATTTGTTTAGAGCGATGAAATTGAGAATTTTTTTATTTTTTTTATTTATTGAATCAGATACAGAATTTGTTCGGCAATTTTTATTTTATCATAACAAAATATTTAAGAAATCGAGGGGTTGTGATTATCACACAGTATATGGCCAACTCAATTTCAGACAAAATGGAAAATCATTCATATTTTGTTTTAGAATAAAGATTCGCGCATCAAATTATTTACGTTTCAAAGGAAATGATTTCTAATGCGAGCAGCTTTTTGGGACTGAGATTCATCGTTTATTCGCAAATGCAAAAAAACATAGAAAAATAAAAAGTGAATTCTTTATATTGTATTAACATTTTGTGTTGTGGTTGTTAAATTGCTTATAATGGTTGTTGACAAAATGGTGGTCTACTATTCTATTATTCTGTTCTTTATTTTAATAACGATTAAAAATATATTTATATACGCATAAGTTTTTAATCGTTCTCCGGTTAGAGTGTAGCGGTGGTTTTAAGTAGGACATTAATGTTTTGTAGTAAATATCATTAACAGGGTTTCTCAATTATCAGCATTATTATTATTATTACATAGTATAAAATCTGTAGCGGTGTGGCAAAACTTGATATGTCCGATTTTATGGCAAAATCAGATTATGGGCTTGATATGTAATTTAGTAACATTTCTTCAAGTTGGCAGAAGTTGATATGTCTGTGGTGAAGGTAAAACCGTTAAAAATGAAATGGAATTATATGATATGTCAGCTGCGGTACTTATTAGATACGGCAGAACTTGATATGTTACATATCAAGTTTTGCCTAATCCCATAACCTAGGTCGATGATCTCTGACTATGGGTAGGCATTTGGTGATATGTCACAATTTTTTATTTATTAAAAAATATTTTTTAATGTAATAAATATTTTTTTATGTAAAATAAATAAAACTTTGATTTCTTTTACTGTTTTAGAAAAATAAACTAATTTCCTATTTTTATGCATTGCTTGATATGTCCATTTACTTTGTGTTTTTGGTTTAGCACAACATGATATGTCTTCTGTTTTGAAGACGATCATTAAAAAAAAGGTATTCACTAAAAAATTTGCGAATACCGGTTAAACGATATTAATAAATTTCATTTCACATGTAATTTAGTAAGTTGAAAAAAACATTGACAATTCACTTAGAAAATTTCAAGAATTTAGGGGGCCTTTCAAACTTTCAAAATCCTCTACTGAAAAATTAGGCAAGATTGACATATCAAGTTTTGCCATACCGCTACAGAAATGAAGTCGCTCAAAATATATGTGCGCGTTAATCTTTTAAACTACGCAACGGATTTTCATGCTGTTTTTACCAATAGATAGAATGATTGAAGAGGAATGTTTAAATGTATAATACATGTAAATTATATTAGAGAAAAGCCGAGAAATTCGAAGAAAACATATTTTTGTTATTTAAAACGGCTGGCGGGCCGTACTATATATAGTCACTTTTGAAATTCGTTCTACGGAAGAAATTGGAAAATAGATGTCCTAGAGTAAGTAGGTATTTGATTTCCCCTTTTCGAATATCCAGTGTTGCATTGCAAGCATTTTAGATATAATTAGTGGCGATCGCTCAAATTGCATTATTACATAATATAAAATGACGTCGCTCAAAATGTATGTGCGCATAGATCTTTTAAACTACGAAACACATTTTCATGCGGTTTTCACCAATAGATAGAGTGATTCAAGTGGAAGGTTTATATGTATAATACATGCTTATTATAGTAGAGAAAAGCCGAGAAATTCGAATATTCAATTTAGGCAGCGGGCAGCGGGCAGCTAGCAAGCGGGTGGTATGGATTTTATAAAGGTTGGGTAATGGCGTTGTGTTTCGTTAGCCACAGCAACGTGTGGCCGGGTCTGCTAGTTACTAATAAACGATACAATTTTTGAAAAGCTAATACGAACACAGATTTTATTTATAAATAAAATGTGCATTTTACTAAACTTGGACGGATTTTATAAAAAAATTGTTAAACTAGTGATATAATTGAACATTCTGATTATGCTTAATGGGAATTTTGTAGACGTCCGGCGTACAATATTTCCTGAGATTTTGAGAAATTTTCGCAACCCAATGGCCCTACATCAAAAATGCTTTCAGCGCAACTTTTTTCGTTGAAGGGAGCCACGTATTTTATTAAGTCTTTGAACAAAACAGCTTTTCAACCTCTTCAGGTTCATGTTGGAACTCCAAATGAAAATGAATGATCCATTATTTTTAAATCAAAAATAATAATATCATACTGTGATCCCTTGGTTACCATTTACTTAAAAAATGGTGGTGAAACCGTATATATGACAGAGTTCGTCTATTTTGCAATCATATCTCTATCCACTCTCCCCCTCCCCGGGGAACGGGGGGGTGGTAATACTCTTTGTATGCTAATAATGTTTGGAACTTTTGATTGGTACACTTGACTACTAGTCACTAGTTGGCGAACTCCATTGTATAACATTCCGGTAAAATCATAATTTTACACTGCTGAATATTCGATTCGTAGCACATTTTATCTGCTACCATGGCTAGAATGAACTCACACTTGTTCCGGAGATTAGATTTAGAACAAAAAACCTTTTATTCCATGAAACGTCTCATATTATTTGGTTTAATTGAATGTTTTGCGAAAAGAGTGTTGAAACTCGGATTTACTTATTGAATGTGTGATGTTTTTAATTAATTAAAATAATACTAAATTGAAATGATTCACATAATTGTCATAGATCTTTCTATCATAATAAAAAAATAAGATAATTCTTTATCTTTCTGCTATTTTTCCTAGATTTTTATTTTCAGTGCCTTTACTGATATTATTGTCAGAAAGTTTCGTTTCATATGTAATGTCTTCCAGGTATTGGTCACCAAATTGTAAATTCTCACCTTCATCTAAATAAATTTTCCTCAAATCTTGGGTTAAGGGAATCCATATTTTACGTGTTTGATATCTTTTCTTTAGACAATTCTTTATTTTGGCATAAACATCCGTGGTCTTTATGGCGGTGTGTTTGCTTGCATGTTTGAAATCATCCGGAATATCAAATATGCGTCCATCAGGTGTCTCGATTGAGGTTATGCAAATTATATTGGTTTTATTATCCGATGCTGCCGACACTGTAAATGTCAATTGTAACTTTTCCATTTCTAACGTCATTGTTTCTCTTCACTAAAAATGTAGTTTTATAAGAGAATTTGTCTATTGGTTGTACTTCTTTATTGGTAATGAGTAATGACAAAACAAATCATGTGTTGCTCTGTTAACAAAGAAACTACATTTGAAGTTTATTTGTCGATCAACATTATAACACTTTAACACTTACTTTTCTGATCTCATGATTACTTGAATGTCTGCTACATAGCTCGTCAATAACAATAATAATGTGTTTGTATGTCACCATGACAACACATCAATGAATGACATTTGAAAAGTAATTCATTATTCGAACACGAAGGAATCCCTATGCATTTCTAGATAGGTATTCCTTTACATTTATAATATATAATATAATATAATAATATCGTTATTCAATGAAATTGGCAACATTATAACTAAACAAAATTACATGTTCAATGTAGTTTACATATAGATTACATCAATCAGTACAAAAAATTAACAAATAGAAAGTAATGTAATAACGGTTACACAGAAGTAGTATAATTATACATTATTTTTAGTTGTGCATAGCCTGCCTCACTAGGTGAACCTGTGTTGAGGCAGAATTTTTTGTAAATTGTTTCTCGCAAATTTATCGATGGTTTTTTATAAATGAGTAAAGTCGGTTTCTATACAGCAAAAATTTTATTTTAGTTTACATTATTGTTTGCATATACACATTACAAAAACTGCAAGGTTATTACTACAATAACAATTCTCGAAAAACCTTTGGTTTTATTTACAACTAGCTGACCCGGCGAACTTTGTACCGCCTCAGAATCAATAACGGTTGTGTTAACTTATTACCTGAATCAAATTCAGTTTTTTTATTAGATTAAAAATTACACAATGAAGAATATAATCGATGCGCAAGTTTTGTTTTGGTCGGTATCGGAGTTGGCGCTGTGTAAAGATTTTTAATTTTTGTGATTTTCTTACTTTTCCACTTACTTACGGGAATTGCGTATTTTTCCTATGTAAGAGTGCAGACATATGTTCACCGTTTGTCCCATTTCGGACTGATGACATTTAGTGTGTTAGGAAGAGGGGCAGCATTATATGTTTGAATAAAAGCAATACAATCAGCGCACTGATATTTGCTTTTTTGAATTTTTGGAATTCATTCACTACTCAATAGTATACTATCACAATATTGCTGCAGCTCTTTCAAAAGATGAGAATTCGCTATATACAAAATGTTTGAGGAAAAGAATTTTCTTCATAATTTATTTTTTCGTTTGTTTTTCTGATGTTTTAATACCTATTCTGCTATTCGGGGCAGAGACAAATCCAACAAATTAAAGATCTTAAAAATTGGTCCAGCCGTTCTCGAGCTATAAATGTAGAGTTATAAATGTAACTAACCCGACTTTGTTTTATATATTAAGATTAACATCGTGCGTTATGGTTGGACCACTCTTTACTTAAAAACTGATATTTATTTACAAACAATAATTTATTACAAATTCATGTATCATCATCATCATTATTACATAGTATAAAATGAAGTCGATCAAAATGTGTGTGCGCGTTAATCTTTAAAACTACGCAACGGATTTTCATACGGTTTTCACCAATAGATAGAGTGATTGAAGAGGAATGTTTATATGTATAATACATGTAAATTATAATAGAGAAAAGCTGAGAAATTCAAAGAAAACATATTTTTGTGCGATTTACAACGGCTGGCGGGCCGTACTATAGTCACTTTTGAAATTCGTTCTACGGAAGAAATTGGAAAATAGATGTCCTAGAGTAAGTAGGTATTTGATTTTCCCTTTTCAAATGTCCAGTGTTGCATTGCAAGCATTGTATAATTAGTGGCGAGTTAATTAGTTTATATGTATAATAACATGCTTATTATAGTAGAGAAAAGCCGATAAATTCAAATATTCAATTTAGGCAGCGGGCAGCTGGCAAGCGGGCGGTGTGGATTTTATAAAGATTGGGTAATGGCGTTGTGTTTCGTTAGCCACAGCAACGTGTGGCCGGGTCTGCTAGTTATTAAATAATTCCAATAATATTATATTTTTTATTCTTTGTGAATTTTAATTTTTTCCAACAAAGGATAAGTAATTATAAATTTTCGGGCGTAATGATAAACGAATTTTGCTTTGAGTCAGATGTTTGGGCGTTCAAGTTGCGTCACAGCTCAAAAATATTAACCATAAATGTTTTAATTTTCTACTAGTTTTGTAAAAGCGTAAACCGGATTATTAAAGTCGACGGTTTTTACTTATTTATAATGTCTGCTAATTAATTAATTAGGTAGTTAGAGTACCCGTTTCTATCAATTTAGTATCAAGATTAAAACATTTACAGCCTTACTAAAAAAAAACCACAGCGCGACCGATTAACTGTATTATTGCAATAACATAAATAAACCTTGTGTACGCTAGATCCCAATTTGTTACTAATAACGTTTCTTGCGTGGTCACGCTGTTAAAATGCATTAAGATCTGACAACATTGCAAATGGTTTTAATTTCCTAGGAAACAATGTTGTTTTAATTCTTCTCCGCCAGGGGCATTATTGGCGCGCCTTCTCAACGGCACCGCGATGAACATGAACATAGCCCGGTGTGTTTTTTATGGCGGGGTGTCAGAAAAATTTGTTAGTGCCTAAATGTTGTGATTTTACTTATTAATTTCTATTGTAGTGACGAATTTACTCTTCTATTCACATGATTGATATATTTATTATGTTATGTGTGTGGTTTACATCAGTTTAATCGAGTTATTGTACAAACGCCGTACTTTCAAAGTTGGACTGTCAGAATATTGTTCTATAGAACTATAGATAGTTTTCTTAAAAGATAAAATTAACATTTTAAGATCTTTATTTTATGTGAATTTCATAAATGTGGTGTTTTTTTTAAATATTAATATCTAATACATGTGTACCTAAACTTATCAACGAAATTAACGTTTTAAAGTTGCTAGAAATCTGTTATAAAAGTCGGTATTATTTTTTTAGGTTAGTTTTTTGGCAATAAAAAAACTTTGAAATTTTTTATTATTTTTTTATTGTATGTACGAGGAAAAAGTGAGGTGGCAGTTTCGTTCCAAATTCATTATATAAAAGGTCAGTATTTTTCAAATTTTGTTTTTTTTATAAATTTCTGTACACTTTCATCAAATATGTTTGGGTAAGAAATTTTTTCCATTTTTTTCCGAGTTTGGATCTTAAATTATGGCAGTTTTTGAAAACTAAAGTGTATTTTAAATACACGAATCTAAAAGGTAATTTTGTCTAGTTTTCATAAATGGTATTGGTTTTTACGACACCTTCAAAAATAAGAAATATATAGAACATTCAAAATACTTAGGAAAAATTCCAAATTTCGTCCGAACATCAATCGTTAAAACAGAGATAAACTACCCCCCCAGGCCGTGGAAACCATGTGTATTTTTTTCCATGAAAATTTTTTTAATTAGTAATGTTTTCACATCCGCGGCCGTTTGTCAATTGAATAAAATTTTCACTGGGTTTTTTAGTAAGGCTGTTAGAGGTTATTAATTTAACGTTTTAACAATTTAACGTAAAAGCCCACAATCTTCTAAGTGAAAACGCCAAATGAATCTTTGCTACGTGACTACCCATATAAATTTATGGGCTGACTCACACGCTAGCTATATTATCTTTATTCTTAAGAAAGAAAACATTCCCCTTGTACCCGGGGAGATAACTTGGGGCAGATGACTCGTGGTGCTTTTCCAACATCCGGTGATGCCGCTAATCTTGTTCGGCACGCGCCATTGCCCGCGTTACCGGAAGCTGTATCGGTTCCGAGATTCCACGAACTTTACCGAACATTACCGAGCACGACCGAAATCTCCCGACTGGACTTGGAGGCGCCTTAAGAAATTAATTAAGCGTTATTGTATTTTTTGACTAAGCTTTTTTGTGAGACATCTGAACATGAATATTGATATTGTTTCAAATAATTCAGAATAATCAATTTTATTTATTATTTGATCGATCGAAGACAGATTAATTTATAAAAAGTAACCAGCTGAACGTTTTTGAGACTAAGTGCATGCAAAAATTTTATTATAGAAGAAGGAATGTATTTCGTTTATACGCTTTGTTGCGAAGAAAATGAGAAAGTGAAAAGGTTAAAAATTATAAATGTTTTTGTAAAATGCACCAATCTTTTTTTTTATGTGAATACCTCACAAGAATCTCAGCTGCTCCCGTCTGGAGCCAGTGAGAATATGGCATCCCCAATCGAGGTATGTTGTAAGACTGAAGATAGTCAGTAGTGGAAGGAGATGGGGAAGAGGTAGGTGGGGAAGTACCTGGCTATTCAGATGTGGTCACCAAACACGGCTAAACTTTCAATTCATGAAATTTCAATCCAATTCTTACTTTCCAGGGTGATACTGAGAGTATCTTCCACTCTGGAAGGTGCCGCAAATATACTTTACATATATTATTTTATGAATTAATTGTGAAATAACAAAAATTAATCACATAAAATGTATTTGCCCATGCCGGGATTAGATCCCGCGACCTACGAATAGCAAGTCAAGAGCCTTACCCGGTCAATCAACATCACATAATTATTTTTATACACAAAATATTGGCTCTGCAATGGGAATCCCCCAAAACCTTCCGATTTAAACTTCAATTGATTTCGTTTTCGTTAATTTATTACTAATATTGGTACTATAAATCTATGACCGGTCAGTGGTTGAGTGGGCATAGCGCTTGGGTCCCACCCGAGCTCCGCGTGTTCTATTCCTCGGCTGGCTAAGTCCTCCATCCCAACACAAGCAACATTTTCGGCTTTCTATGGTGGTAGTAGGAGATTTTCAA
This sequence comes from Limnephilus marmoratus, assembly GCA_917880885.1. NCBI lineage: Eukaryota > Metazoa > Arthropoda > Insecta > Trichoptera > Limnephilidae > Limnephilus > Limnephilus marmoratus. The sequence continues at coordinate 33,592,254 of OU862910.1, forward strand.
ATATTGTTGGGTTATTCGTAACCCGGGAATGTTTGTCTTTCTTTTGAAAAAAAAAATAAATAAAAAAATGTTTTTTTTTTTTTGCTTTATGAGTAAAACCTCAAATTGTAATATTTAATAAAATGAAGACAATATTAGCGAAACTCAATCGAAAATCTGGAAACAGAGAAATCGGAAAAAGATATATGCACCTCTGTGATACGAACCCAGGACCATACGCATTCCTGGCAAATGCGCCAGAGGTGCCAATATCTTTTTGTGATTTTTCTGTTCCCAGATTTTATTTATTTATTATCGCCCTTTTTCAATAATAAGAAATACACAGCATTAGATACAGAAATACACAGTATATAACGGAACTGACTCAGTAACAATTTATTATATTTGTACTCTTCAATTCTCAGTGTTACCTGTAGGTGACAGAAGTTTAGTATTTTTTTTCTACCACATCGAAATTTTATTTTTAAATTCTACTACTACCATAGTAAAGGCAAATAGTTACTCTTTTCGTTATTTTTCTGGCAACACTAGCCACATGCCATTTATCAAATTCATTCTCGTGTTTCACGCGAAATTGGAGCAGTCTGAGTTTGTGTGATCTCTTGCGACATAAAGTGAAATAAAAATGCCTAAGCCGTAAGTATTATTTTTTTTTCTTATTGTATACAATAAATAAATAAATAAGCTAACGTACACATGTATTTTATGACAAAAATAATTTATAGAATGTTTGATACAACGTTGTAAATATGCCGCGTCACCTGTGGGTGCCACTGGGCGTTGTAACTATTGAATTGGTATAATGACTCTTTTGTTCGAAATTCATTCTAAGTGATAAATAACTAGACCGTTGTTTACATTTTGGCCTCATCGCTACGTTGTGACGGTGTTTTAGAATTTGTTTACGTATTACAGGTTGACGTTAGATGAGATTTTGGAGGAATTGCAGGCGAGGGTGGACCTAGGTGATATTATTTTATTTCCTCCTGATGGATGGTGTGGTGATGGACGAAGATAGTGGAGATGAAAAAGGGACTAATATTTTTCATCTTCCAGTCGCATGTTTCGATTTCTAGTAGAACTCCAAAACAGACCTTCCATCTCTAGAGAAAATAGTGTACATGACTTGGAAGAAGGAGATAAAATCGACGTTCCTGCCCCGAAGAAAAAAAAAGAAAAGAGAGTACTATAAAAAATTGGTACAACGGTCTCAGCAATACTTTTATTTCTGGTGGTAAGGGAGACTGTGATGAAGAAGTATTTTCTAACTCTAAATAATTGCGAAAGCTAAATGCTGGGGGTACAGGTACTATTCGGGAAAACTGCAGTTTGCCACACTCAAATAACATGAAAAAAGAGCAAAGAGGTAAGAAAGTATCGTGTCATAAAGTTTCTAAGAAAATCATTGCAGCTAAATGGCATGAAAATAGTATTATCACCACTGCATCTAACTGCCATGGATTGAATCCTATCTCGAAAGTGGAACGAATTATATTTGTGGATAAAAAACGGGCAAAAATTCAAGTAGATTGCCCAGCAATTATCAAGATGTACAATAAGTACCTACATGGGTGGGGTAGACCGTTTTGACGAAAGCACCCACTACATGAGGGTAGCTCTTCGCGGCAAATAGTGGTGGTTTCCTCTGTTTGCTTTTTGTTTAGATGCAGCTTGCCAAAACGCATGGCTGCTCAAAAGTCAGTCAGAAAACAACTGGAACTACTGCGATTTCCGGCGAAATGTCATAACCAAATACTTAAAAATGTGAAAAGCCTCCGATCCTCAAATCCGATTGTGGCATACTTCTGCAGATAAGAGTGCCTACCGAGGTAGGAGTGCAGGAAGTGTTGACGATCACTCGCAAATCGACTGCTCTCAACGAATATGTGGATATTGTTACCAACGCACCAGAAAATGTGTGCCAAGTGCAATATCGGTTGGCATCCAAAGCGTTGGTACAGCTTTCACAATAAATAAGTGCTCTGTTTTTTTTATATAAAAAAATATTATTATAAAACTTTATAGAAACTATATAAAACTGTTATTTTATTCCTACCGTAAGAATAAGTGAAATGCTGTTTCCGCTTCAGAGCCTTCTAGCACAATGCCCAGTGTCACCTGTAAGTGACACACCCATAAATAAGGGGGGGGGGTAATATATTTTTATTTTTAATATTTTTTTGTCTTATCCATATATATGTAAACTATTTTATTTATAGAGAAAAGAAAAATCTTTATTAACTTTGACATGGGAATTGAAGAGTTAAACATAAAGATTTGAAGATGGGAATTGAAGATGTCCACTTTCTTGGTATAATTGTTTCCCTCCATTAGTATTCTGGGCAAAGAGGAATAAGGTAGTTAGTCCCAGAATTTCTGCACTGAAATAAATCCTGTCTTCTAGTATTATGTTGTGGAATCCGGAAACTTATCAATTCTAGCAATACCGGACTATCAACTAAATCATTTAGAATTTTATATAGAAATACCAAGTCAGTGAAAATTCTTCTGTCTGACAAATTGAGCGTATTCATATCATTTAAAATAGTGTTGTAGTTCCACATAATCGCTGGAATACCCATTTTCTTCATTTAATTAAATAAATATACGTGTGCATACTCATGTAGTAATTAAAGATACCGTAGTCTCTCTGGTTTCGTACGGTTGAGAGCCGTTGGAAATCTTGAGGGTATTCACATAAAAAAAAATACTAGGGCCAGTCAATAAGTAATGCCTCCTATTTTTTTTCTCCTTTAATTATCAAGAAATAAAAAACACAATTGCATGGGTTGTGTGGTTGTAAACCATACTATTGACGATTAATTTGTTATTTTTCAATATAATCTCCGTCCATTTCTACAGCTTTGGTCCATCTTTTAACAAGGGCATGTATCACAGTGTTGTAAAAAGCACGGTCATATCCAGAACACCATCGCCATAACTTTCCCCGCCGATCACACAGTTTTGATTTTTTTTTGTACTTGAGTGAGTGAGTTTGTGTGACGCTATTCGATTGACTGCCTCTTTCATTCAGGTTAAAAAAAATGAAGACATTTTTCGTCTCCGGTCACAACTTTTTCCTAAGAGCTAAGAGCTACGAGTGTTGTGAGGCCATTGTTATCTTGTTTTTTATTCTAGTCGGTTAAGTTTCTAGGTACCCAACTTGCTAAACTTTTATTGAAAAATCAGTTGTCAAATATTCGTCATCACACTGCCTTTACTGAGGGAGAGAATGCGACATCTGTAGTTATCTGGGATCACCACGTATGAGTGCAGTCGCTGCAATCAACGGCCTGCGCCGCTCCGCTTTTCCTCAGCCAGTGGTGTTTGTCCTTCAGCTTCGTTATAGTCAAGAATCAATCACAGAACGCTATTTATTGCGAACATCGATGTCGGCCATTTTGTAAGCGACTGAAGTACTGCCACTTGTTGACGCAAGAAGTTACTACTGCAGCAGATTGTAGAAGAAGGCTTAAGGAATAGCACCAAATTTAAATTTTTCACTTAACTAACTTTATTTAAGTAGAAAAAAATAGGAGGCATTACTTATTGACTGAACTTCGTACATATAAAAATAAAATATCAGATAACTAAATGGATTTCAACACAAAATATGCAATTTCATTGTTTCGAAAATCGATTGTTACTATATTATTTATCATTTTATGTTAAATTTAAATAAGTACTTAATTGCGTAAATTGTAAACATCTTTTATAGTCGATTGTTTGGTTGGCATTTGTAATTTGTTTGTTTTGTTTGAAATTTAATAATTGTTGGTTGATTACCAATTTTAATAATTAATATCTTTGTGGGTTAAATTGGAAAATTTATGTATTTTTGGTTCCATCGAGAAATTTTTCACATGATAATTAAATATTTTACATTCCGCTATTTAAATGACATAAATTTATAAATCAGTAGTTATCAACGATATTATTATCGGATAATTTTTATGGCGCGCGCCGTTTAGTAAATTATCTCAAGAGCGCCTAATGAATCTATTTTAGGAACAATTTTGAATTCTAATGCACAATTTTAAATTCTATTTGAGACAGAATTTTGTCGATTTTCAAAAATAATTATTTTAATTTGCCTCGCTGGCAACTATTGCAATGATGAAGCCAATGCTATTGTAATATTATTGATTTCACTGAAGCAAACACTAACTTTCCTCAAAACTCAAAATATTGACAAGGTCTATCAGAATTGCGTATAAACTTTTATGAATATTAATTTCAATAACAATGTTAAAAATTCCGTCTTTCTTGCAAAACCGAAAAAAGTATTGCAGCTATAAATCGCACAAATTAACTCCTGCCAGTGTTATATTATTATATACGTGTATCTATTTAAAGGCAGTGGAGAACAATATTTATCATCCATCTATCCGAAACTCTGAAAATTTGTTTGGTCCTTTTTTATATGAATACAGCCCAAGAGTCCCAACTGCTACCTACTAACGGCAAGTGGGATCCCACTGTGGCTTCCCCAGTTGGGCCTTTTACGGGGCCAATACAACATATAAACCAATATTATACAACACACAGAAAGGTGAATCGGACTATTCAGATCGGACCACCAAACACGGCTAAAGCTACTTCTAGCAACACTTGATTCTGAATGGTAGTCTTTTCCCAGGGCGATATTGAGAGTATCTAACACAAGAATATAGTTTTGCTGCTAGGCCCTGCGGGCGGCTTTTGTTCGGTTTCGCCCAGTTTGAGTGTGGGTGACCATTTTATAAATTCGATAGGAAGTGGTTCCAAAAATAAAATGTTCCTCGGACACACTGGGATCCAGTGACAGCTAGTCACCGAGACAAAGTAACCGTGACAGATATATAATATATAAACGCGTGGTATTATAATTCACAACTGCCAGTTACAATAATAATCATCTTATTGTCAATCTCTTCATATTCGGAGAGATTCACGAAATTTCAAATCCAACAGTAGATACTTACTCCTGCCAGGCGATGCTACTCACGCTAGCTGTTGACGTAAGTGGCGCCATCTTTTGGCATGGCTTTAATTCGGTTCTATCACAAAATTAGATTTATATACAAACTCTACGTACGAAAACTCTATGTCAGAGATGTATTCTTAGCCAGATTTTCAAATTTCAACCGTACAGTCTCTGGGCTATTAATACTGTTTGATGATGATTAATGTAGGTGAAATAACGCATACTAATTATATAAAATTTACTTCCGCATGTCGGTAATCTTTCGCTAGCCAGTTAGTCACTACTAGCCCAAACAAAAAAAATAAAAGCAAACAAAAAAATTCTAACATTTTTTAGAACGTTTTCTAAAGATTACATCTAAATAACGATTTATCGTAGCTACTGTGAATACTGGTGCAGAGCCTAGCAGTGCCCCCTCAAGGACACTCTTGCCGCCAGCACCGTTTGGCGACGATGTGAGGACTGAGGACTGAGGACTGAGGACGTAATGAGTCAGAATATACAATGGCGCAATCAGGCTGCAGCGAATAACAAGTACACGTCCTCCACATTCAAAGGATGTGATTGCTCTCGACGTCAAATCATAGTTTATTGAACAAGGTGGATGAATGTGTTTTGACGGCTTTCAATAGTGGCGTAATTATTACGGTGAATAAATAAATAAAATATATTTAAAATATTAGTTCGTAATACACACTAGTTCTCTTTCTATGTGCAAATGTGAAATTTATTGATTGATACGTGTCATAAAAAATACCTAATGTTTAGCAAAATATTTTGTTCACAAAACACAAAAGTTTCATTAAAATTAATCAGATTTTTTATGCACTTATTTTTATCTACATAATTAGCATAATACCTAAAAATTCATAAAATTAACAATTAAAATATTATCTCAAAAGCCAAAAAAAACTAATAGTCTTAAAATAACGTATTTGTCGTGCTTTCCCAAACCAATAAACGATATATAATTCAATCAGAACTAATTCGTAAATGGTATGATCAAAAAATTGATTAATTATTTTCCAACTCACCGAAAATGTTTTTAAAAATCTTTAATCGTATTATTCTTCTTAAATAATTTATTAACCTTGATTTTGAACGTTACAATATTTTTCTTTTCTTCTCTGTTTTATAATCTCGTATGCATTTGTGCATCCAATTCGCAACCTCAACCAAAACCTTACTTTTATTTTGCGTATAATATTATGTATGTATTATTCGATCATTCATTCAATCTGTTAAGAGCGTTTAACCAGCCAGCGGACGAAAATCCACATTTCGTCGAAAGTTGTTCTTCCGATCGTGCAGGGCGGTTACAATGAGAAAGATTGATTATTCTCCGTACCAGCTTTTTTAAATTATAACTCAATATCGAATTTATTTCAATCCAAATTAGCTTTAATTTATACCTTCATCCAAAAATGCTGAAAGGCGTGATGATAAAACTATTAAAATAGTGTACTTTTTGTAGTTATTTGTTGATTATAAGTATTTATCATTTTTCAGTAATGTCTAAATTTAATAAGAATGTTAAAAAAATCTGAAATATATTAGTTTGTAAGTGCGCAAATAAATACACAAATGGACCAATTTTCGTCAAGAAACACATGTACGTACATATTTTTTAATGATTTTATTGAAACTAAAATTAAAATTCTAATACATAACTTTGCTAGATAATGTATTGATTTATTTTACTGCATGATTACATTATTGGAAATGGGTGTGATATAATACAAAAACTTTTTTGAAAATTGAACAAATCTGCCAACGACCTATGGAATAACCTTATTATACTAAAAATTTAAAAAATTTCTAAAAATTTATTACATAACTATGCTAGATAAAAGAACAATCTTTCGAAATCCATTTATAATTTTTTGTGAAAAAGAGTCAATACGTCTAAAAACTTTTTTGAAAATGACGTATTTCCGGCTTTCTCTGGTAATGCCCTCTTAAATGGTCCTGACAAACAATAAACAAATAATTGCAATACACTGGAATCAAACAAGCAACCTACTAATTTAAACCCAAATGCATAGATCTCTACACTGTGAAGCTGAATACAGGCAAAATTTGACTCCCCAAATACTATTTATTGGCTATCAAAAACGTGTCTAAAATTGTGAAGGCGTGTACAAGGGAATATAAATAAAGAAACCGAAACATCCCTCTTGTCAGCAACTTATCAAACAAAGCCGCAGATAAACCAAAGGAATGAACCGCTAGTCAAAAATCCGTAAAGCTGTTTTTTCCATCCACGATTACAAAGATGTGGCGCGTTTAAATTTGGCAAAATATTTTTCAGATTTATTTAGTTATTGTTTGGCATCAAACAATACCCATAACCCCAATTTTTTCCCTACTCCCCCACCCTTCCATTTTTTAATCGCGATTTAATTTTTTTTGCATGAACAAATTTAACCGCGTCGTTCGTATTTCAAACAGAATGAAAATATTTATGTTGTTGAATGACAGATGGCGCTACGTGCGCCTCATTGAACTTTCATATTATGGCAGAACAACTTTTTGCGGGTCAGCTAGTATTTAATGTAAAAACCCAATTACCGAAAAAAAAATTTAATCGACATTCCCGTGTCTAGATATTTAAAAAAATAAAAATTTCGAAATAGGGAATGTTATTATTGAATACTTTCAAAGTTATTTTATTATTATACGTGTGATAATATAATGTTCAGTAAATTAAATTGTTCTCTAACTTTTATTGGAATTTACTGAAAAATTTTATGAAATAAAAATTTGACAATTAAAAAGTTCTAAAAGTTTTTCAAACTTCAAAATAAATAGAATAATATTTTGGGTGGGTATATTACCTTCAGATATTTCAGAATGTAGTTTACCTTCAGATATTTCAGAATGTATATTACCTTCAGATATTTCAGAATGTATATTACCTTCAGATATTTCAGAATGTAGTTTACAGATTTATCAGTCAGTATCTTTGAGAGCATGTATCATAAAACAGCGATTTATAAATAATCGTAATTTTTTAAAGAACAGCAAACTCCTTTTGTGGCAACATTTTAATTCAAAATTAATAAAATACTTGGTTTTAACCACCTTTATTGTAAAAAAACAACATGTTTCGTAAGCAAAGCTTAGTGAAATAGGGTTTACTTCTTAGTAAAACCTAATGAAGTAAGAATTGCTTACGAAGCATATTGATTTTTTAAACATCAAAAGTGGTTAAAACTAATTATTGAAGTGAAACTTCTATAGCCCCGCTGTGATTTGGATTTGAGAAGAAACGGAAATGACGATTACTGCACCTGCGACACATCAACTGCGCTCATTGGCCGCTTTGATTATGATGTCACTTTTAAAGGCTTCTATTGGTTGAGATATTAAGAAACGGAAATTACGCTAGGTCTGCGCTCATTGATCGCTTTGATTTTGACCTCACTTTTCAAGTATTGGTTTAGATTGTTTTGGTAAAGTTTCGCTTCTACCGCATGTAAACTGCGCTCGAATTTTTTTTAAATTTTGAATTAATCAAAATTTTATTATTATTTAAAGATTATTTAAAATTACATAAAGGCATCGGTATTTAAAACCATAAATAAATCAGATTAGAAAAAACTTTAGTTGCATCGTATTTTTACAGGAAAGATTATTTAAAAAATCGAAAGACGGGTTTTGTTTTATATTAACAACTTGTTGCTCTCTTATCTCATTTATGTTTTACAGATGCATGACTTTTCAAAATATTCCCCAAACAGCTGAGAAAAAATAATCATGATAAAATCCAAAATAGTGGCAACACAGAAAGGTTGACTTTGGCAAGTAGTTTCAAACATCGACTGAGTAGTTTTAGTGGAAAAAAAACAACACGTTAGTCCGTGTATTTCGAATATCCTGTCTTAGAATTAAACAAAAACAATACAGCACATCCCCTCATTCTTCGATCATTGGCTCCCTCTCTTGATTCCACTTGAAACTCGGGAAAATCGTCCAAATACAAATTCATATATCATTCTCTGCTATAATAGAGGGTCAATACTCCGGATGGAGTCCGTCCAGCTACCATACTGCAGTTTCTCCCAGTGCTAACCATTTGGACAAATGGCATGGGGTGGATTACTCCCTGGAATTGTGTGCTATTTATATTGTTTTCTTAGATTCCTTTGTGTGTATCGCTTGGATTCTTACTGCAGACATTCAAAGCGGCACCGCCAGAAGTATATACATTTTCTGCGAGTCGTTACACATAATTTGGATGAATTTTATGTTCTTGCCGCTGAACTGAGAGCTACATTGTAACATTTTTTCTGTTAGATGCGTCGATGTCGTTTGAGAGGGAGTGGCGTACGTTAAAAGGAAGCTAACAGCGGTACACCTTTTTACTTATGTGTGATGCGTAATGGGCAAACGTCGCGTTGATAATCAGTGAGTGAATGGCTTAGTAAATTACATTAAAATCATTGGAAGATTGAAACCAATTGACGATCTTCCTCCTGTCCACACTTCATCAATCCATTGGATCGAAGAGATACAGACACAGCAGTGCAAAAAAAATAAACCAAGGAGACTGAGAACAGGAATCAGATTCTCCCGCTTGATTAGGGATGATCTCAACTTTGTAAATTTACCCTACTAATGTTGTTTCTTTTTTGCTTCAAATGTTAAAAACCTTTATGTTATTATTTTAGATCAAACTTCGTTGGCAACGCTCACCTTGCACATAATAAAATTCTTCTTCTTCTTCCTTACGCTGTCCCAACTCATTGCCTAGGTAGGCTGTTGGGGTCGGCTCTTTTCGTTCTCAGGTTGTAGTTTCTTCTGTTCTAAGTATCGCCTTCATCCAGGCCGTTTCTCTGAAGTATTTTGGAGCATTGAGTCATCCAGGAGTTCTTCGGTCTTCCTCTGGATGACTGTCGATGAAGCTCCATAGACATTGCCTGCTTCACTGTGTGGTCTGACGGTCTCCGTCTTATGTGCCCATACCATCTCAACTGTCGTTCCTCCAGCTAACTGTTTTTTTTTTTTTTTTTTTTTTTTTTTTTTTTTTTTTTTTTTTTTTTTTTTTTAATTTCAATAACAAGGTTTGTACATGTATGTATGATGTATATAATAAGTATGGATTCATTTTTTTTTTCACAGACCTCGTCACTAGGATTTCCTGTTCTGAGGTGGCCTGTGTGTCTGTTTATGTCTGTGACACCCAGGCTACCATGAATGCGTGAACTTTTAATCTTATCTTTTAGTGATACTCCTGCCGACCATCTAAGCATTCGCATTTCTGCTGTTTCGAGTTGCCTAGAGTAGGAGTTGTATATAGTCCAGCATTCGGAGCCATACATTATCACGGGTCTTGCAATAGTCTGGTATATCTTTCGTATATTTTTGCACATAATAATATTATTTGTGGGAATCAGGTAAAAATAAATATATACCTATATATATATATATTTTCTTTTCTTTTTTTTTAATAAAGCAAACATTTTCGGGTTTTGAATAACCTGCCAATATTTGAAAATCTCCTACTGCCACCACAGTAAGCGGAAAATATTCCTTGCGTCGGGATGGAGGACTTAGCAGCCGAGGAATCGAAAACGCGACGCCCGGGTGGGACCCAAACGTGATGCCAACTCAGTCACTGGCCAGTCAAATATGTGAAAGAGACCACGCGTAAAGAAGAGGGACAAAATATGTAATAAAAGGCTTGAACGCTTGATCGTGAGATCTCTTCCATTACAACCAGTGAAGTAAGTTAATACATTCTACTATAATTGTGACTTTTTTTTCCTTTATAAAGTGTTCAATAATCTAATAATACCTAAAACAAAAACTTTGCATTTGTGTACTTAATATTTTTATCCTATCTAAGAATGAATTAATATTTTGAATTTTTGAAACTTTTCAATCTTTGACTTTGGTATAAAATTATTAAGGACTAGCTTTTTCCCGCGGCTTCGCTCGCTTGGTATTAGGGGATTCCCACTCAGCCTCCTCCACCTTCCCTCTCCCCACTCCACTCCCCCCATCAACCCCCCTCCCCCTCCCCCTCCACCCATCCCTCCCCTTCCACCCACCCCTCCCCCCACTCCACTCATCCAGCAACCCCCCTCTCCCTCCCCCTCCTTCTCCACCCACCCCTCCCCCACCCCATACCCTCCCCACTCCACCACCCCCACCTTCCTCCACCCCTCCCCCTTCCCCTTCCTTCTCTCCCCCCTCTCCCTCCCCTAACCCCCTCCCCCCATCCTCCTCCCCTTCCCCTATCCCCCTCCACTAACATCCTCCAACACCCACTCCCCACCCCCACTCCCCCCTCTCATCTCTCGTATTCCACACATTCATTCCCAATACATTCAGTTTTCAAACTGCACGCGTGCCACCAATTATAATTTTTTATACAAATTTCATAATGCCAGAACTCAACGGTAGTTTTATACAAAATAACGAACAAAAAAAAGAATTATCCAATTTGGTGCAGTTGTTTGGGTTTATACGCATACAACATTTCGGTGATTCATTTTTAGAGATAGTTATTAAGTACGACCCGAACAAAACACTCTTTTTAGGGTGAATTGCCTAATTTAAAAAAAACGTCGTTTCCAAGGCGACAATTGGTTGACGTTTGCAATAAATCGATTTTGTTATTGACAGAAAACGTATGATAAGTATTTTCATAACGCCAGAGATTATTCATAACGCCAGACCTTACCAATATACATATATAGCCTATAGATCTCGCAAATAATGTAGCTTTCTATTAGTGAAAGAATTTTTAAAGTCCATTCAGTAGTTTTTGTGTGAAAGAGTAACAAACATACATCCTTTCACGTTTATAATATTAAATAAAAAATAAATAGGAAATAATAGGATGGTTTGTTTAAAAAAATTTGAACAATTCATCATTTTTTTAAGTTAATGTTCACGTTCTGTAAAAGTTCTATACAAGTTAAGTGATTATTTCAGATTTATGAAGCAACTGGCCTGTAATTATATATTACCAGAACTTGAATAAAATTTACGTAGAACGTGAATATTAACTTAAAAATATTGTTGAATCGGTAAAAAAATTTTAAACATTCCATCCTCCTTGTCGTTGTGTTTAATTCGTAGAACTCCTTTTATTTTATTTAAATCAATTTTAGTAATATTATAAGTAAGAAAGAAGTAAAGTTCTACAAGTATTTTAGTTTAATATTATTGTGACTGTTTCCGTCAACAAGGCCATTTCAAACTGTGGATAAACTACTTTTAGACGACTTATTTGTGTGATTCTATTTACTCCCGCCCAGTTTCAATTTTTAAAGTGCCTAAAATGCTTTATTACTGATTAAACCGATTAACTGGGAAAATAATTGTGACAGTAGATTCTATATTTTGTGGGGTACTTTAAAATCTGTTTTCCCCACAATAAGTATTAATGTGTTCTTTATTGCTTTAATACTAGCAGAACTTAATTAAATTTGATTTTAATATATATTTTTTAAATTAGGTATAAAAATCCTTATAAAACACTTTAATGTTACTTTTAGCTTGTCTATTCGAAGTTTATGTTACCTATCCAAAAAATCTTGATATCCTTTGAATCAAACATACTTTTCAGATAAAGTTTATGAAAACAGCATTATTCAAGCAGAATATCAATAATTCCATAATAAACGATGGCCATTTAAATGCCCAGCCCTTATCGACCCTCTTCATTCGAATGACCGTCAATAATAATACCTCGACAGTAAATCGGCAAATAAAAATTCATACAAGTCCCATATTCCTGTTAGTATAGCATATAAAGTACAAAGCTAAGCGACCAAGAGATCGCTACAAACATCTTATGAGGAAATTATACACGGATAAAAGTTGAGAGGGAAGTGTTCGAGTCCACTTCACTCGCTTCTCTAGCCTTTATCGAGAGAACCCTTATCATATCACCACCGAGGATGATATTCCATACGCCTTGGGGCTTTTATGCCTCGTCTATTCGCTTCAACTTTTTTACGAGCTGTTATTAACCCACGAAAATCCGGTGTATGGAACAGGCCCGAGCTCGGCAAACTTTTGTGAAAACCGTACGCTTTTCGATTATTGTGCGAAATCTGCATCATAAGTTTGTAATAAAATGATTTAGAATATTCGACAATACAATGTGAAATCTCGAACCTTTATTCTTAACTCTTTAATTTCCTATTATAACCTCGAGTTTTATATCACCAAACGTTGGTTGTAAGTAAAAACACGAGGTATATGATAGGTACCCAGTTTTTTGGCAAACCAAACCATGACATAGTAGTAACGAATATGGATTGGTCAGAACGCACATTTACAAGTCCCATAAGGTTTCATTCACGGTAATAACTACAAAAGAGTAAGTATTTCTTTGAGCATTTTTTTTAACATTAGCTCCTCACATGAGTTCTTGAGTCATGTGCATAACTTTACATAGACAAACTCAGGCCTATTTACAAGATCTGCATTACAACGTACATTCCACCAACCTACAACTAAAATGACTTTTGGGCAAATAAATATGTACTATTATGCTTCTCTATAAAATTATTTAATTTACTCCCTATTATCTAATTTAACCATTAGAAAAATAACCGACTTCAAAAGAAGCATAAAAATATGGATTATGGACATGGGAAGGAATAATATAGATACAATTTTGCAATCTAACAATGATGATTTCTTGTATTGTACTTTCTTTTAAATTTAACTTTATAATTTTCCTCTGCAATATTTTAACATGCGTGTTTACTTATATTTCAAACAGGAAAACTTCTACAAGAACGGGGTACCCCAGTAAGGACACATTTTTCTCTAAAAAACTGTAAAACAAAAAAAAATCATCTTTGGGATGCTATGTGGAGGGTTTTTTAATGAAATGAAATAGAGAAAGATCTGGAAAGGAAAAGAATCTGAGGATCAGTGTGTCCAAGAATGACGGACATTTGAATTCATCCCTCTTTCTGCGGTGTTAAGAGAGTCCTGCTAAAGATGCAAGAGTCTCCCACAACCGGTCTGATCACCAAGCAGCTGGAGGGGAGATGCATCCGCCGCCAAGACCTAGACAATCCTCACTTTGGGTGGTCTATGGCAGAGGTGTTGGTTATCCAAATGTACATATCTCCGTACTCGCCTCCCAAATTGAGTTTTAGTCACGGTGACAACTATTTACAACAGAGTAGATTTTTTGTGCAAAATAATTTACAAAGCCTTTATCGTTCAGTCCTAGATTAATTAAATAAAGTCTGTATACTGAAATGGTATAACAGGCTTTGTAAATGATTTTGCACGAACCAAACCTAATAGGTACACCACAAGAAGTCTTAAATGATTCACGAGAAGAGGAAAGAGTGAAGAGTAGAATTGAGTACTGTGAGTGAAGAGCAATGGATCATCGCAGGTAAAAAGTAGGCGATAAACGAGAGTTACTAGTTCAACGAAATTAACAAAACTATAGTACCAATCTGCTGTATAAAACATGGACCAATATAAAGTTATTCCGCTTAGTTCAAAATATGTTCTCCTATCTCTTTTTCTCTCATTTCAATAAAAGTTTTCATGGTCTCAAAAGCCACAGATTGTGCATCCCTACTTTTTTTTCAGTGCAGAGTACAACACCCTTCCATATTTTATTTATCTCTCGTTTTTCTGGTCCCCTTGAATATAAAATGTATACGAGACATAAAACGGTGTTCGTAACATTTTTTTCGTTTGCGTTTAAAGTTAGACATAAAACAGTATCGGTGCGTAAGGTCCACAAATTGGTTCCATTCCCAAGATCGGGATTTATTATTTCTGATAATAAAATTGTATATCATTATGCATTGACATCTACATGGAAGTATACTTCCATATAGGTACAACAAGTGATTCAAATTGATTAATTCCGCTACAAATTAAAAAAAAAACACATTTTCTAATAAATTTTTGTAAAGTATATATCCCATAGTTTATTTAAGACAACTGCATTTTTATGTAGTTCATTAGCTGGATTCCACAGGGGTTCTCTTTTAAAAACTGATGCTATTAATATTTCATCCATTTTTTTCTTCTAAAATGATTCGCGTTCGTGACAAAAAACCAACACGTTTACTTAGATAGACGCTAAGCGACCAGCTAGGCGCCAAGGGCGTCGTGCGGCCGGTTGCGAAAATTCTAGAACATTCGTTTTACTAAGCTATTCGCTAGGCTCTAAGCGCTAAGCAGGGGGCCTAGTCACTATTTTTTGTAAACCTCCGTTTCATGAAGTTACGGGTTTAGCTACGTCACATACACGTATTTTGACAGATTCGCCAACTTAAATAACAACAACAACGGGTATGTGACGTAGCTAAACCCGTAACTTCATGAAACGGAGGTTTACTCCCTATTATCTAATTTAACCATTAGAAAAATAACCGACTTCAAAAGAAGCATAAAAATATGGATTATGGACATGGGAAGGAATAATATAGATACAATTTTGCAATCTAACAATGATGATTTCTTGTATTGTACTTTCTTTTAAATTTAACTTTATAATTTTCCTCTGCAATATTTTAACATGCGTGTTTACTTATATTTCAAACAGGAAAACTTCTACAAGAACGGGGTACCCCAGTAAGGACACATTTTTCTCTAAAAAACTGTAAAACAAAAAAAAATCATCTTTGGGATGCTATGTGGAGGGTTTTTTAATGAAATGAAATAGAGAAAGATCTGGAAAGGAAAAGAATCTGAGGATCAGTGTGTCCAAGAATGACGGACATTTGAATTCATCCCTCTTTCTGCGGTGTTAAGAGAGTCCTGCTAAAGATGCAAGAGTCTCCCACAACCGGTCTGATCACCAAGCAGCTGGAGGGGAGATGCATCCGCCGCCAAGACCTAGACAATCCTCACTTTGGGTGGTCTATGGCAGAGGTGTTGGTTATCCAAATGTACATATCTCCGTACTCGCCTCCCAAATTGAGTTTTAGTCACGGTGACAACTATTTACAACAGAGTAGATTTTTTGTGCAAAATAATTTACAAAGCCTTTATCGTTCAGTCCTAGATTAATTAAATAAAGTCTGTATACTGAAATGGTATAACAGGCTTTGTAAATGATTTTGCACGAACCAAACCTAATAGGTACACCACAAGAAGTCTTAAATGATTCACGAGAAGAGGAAAGAGTGAAGAGTAGAATTGAGTACTGTGAGTGAAGAGCAATGGATCATCGCAGGTAAAAAGTAGGCGATAAACGAGAGTTACTAGTTCAACGAAATTAACAAAACTATAGTACCAATCTGCTGTATAAAACATGGACCAATATAAAGTTATTCCGCTTAGTTCAAAATATGTTCTCCTATCTCTTTTTCTCTCATTTCAATAAAAGTTTTCATGGTCTCAAAAGCCACAGATTGTGCATCCCTACTTTTTTTTCAGTGCAGAGTACAACACCCTTCCATATTTTATTTATCTCTCGTTTTTCTGGTCCCCTTGAATATAAAATGTATACGAGACATAAAACGGTGTTCGTAACATTTTTTTCGTTTGCGTTTAAAGTTAGACATAAAACAGTATCGGTGCGTAAGGTCCACAAATTGGTTCCATTCCCAAGATCGGGATTTATTATTTCTGATAATAAAATTGTATATCATTATGCATTGACATCTACATGGAAGTATACTTCCATATAGGTACAACAAGTGATTCAAATTGATTAATTCCGCTACAAATTAAAAAAAAAAACACATTTTCTAATAAATTTTTGTAAAGTATATATCCCATAGTTTATTTAAGACAACTGCATTTTTATGTAGTTCATTAGCTGGATTCCACAGGGGTTCTCTTTTAAAAACTGATGCTATTAATATTTCATCCATTTTTTTCTTCTAAAATGATTCGCGTTCGTGACAAAAAACCAACACGTTTACTTAGATAGACGCTAAGCGACCAGCTAGGCGCCAAGGGCGTCGTGCGGCCGGTTGCGAAAATTCTAGAACATTCGTTTTACTAAGCTATTCGCTAGGCTCTAAGCGCTAAGCAGGGGGCCTAGTCACTATTTTTTGTAAACCTCCGTTTCATGAAGTTACGGGTTTAGCTACGTCACATACACGTATTTTGACAGATTCGCCAACTTAAATAACAACAACAACGGGTATGTGACGTAGCTAAACCCGTATCTTCATGAAACGGAGGTTTACAAAAATTAGTGACTAGGCCCACAGGCCGCATGTATGTGCGGACATAGCCTGACACAATCAATCGATAAGGATTGATATAACTTTCGATAACCTCTCATCGTTCCCTAGCGTGATTGCTGATCGCTAACGAATTAGTAACAGTTCATAATGAATAAGTGTTCTTAATATATTCGATGTTAACTGTTGTTTGTACGTTAGCGATTTGCAGTTGTCCTAGGGAACGTTGAGATATTACCGAAAGTTACCCTGTCAATCCTTATCGATCGACCATGCGAGGACCCCTGGTATAGCGTGAACATGTATTACGTTTACCTATCCATATTTTCATGTTAAATCCCTAGTGAATAACAAGCTTTAATTGGGTGGAACTTGAGGAGAATGGGATTCCTTTGTTGTACGATCTTTGTAAAAACGTATTTTAGAATATTTTCGTGTATCATTATTTACATAACATGACTCCCACATTTGTTTGGGTAAAATTAATACTGTTTTGTTAAATTTATTTACCATTCTATTTTAGTATTTCTTTAGAAACAAGGTTACTCAAATCCAGAAATTTCATGAACGTTAAGAATAAATTAACTGTTTCTCAAGAGTTTGTAAAGGTTACCTTATGTGCTCCGTACCATTCTCACATTCCTTAATAACGCGTACG
Source organism: Limnephilus marmoratus (assembly GCA_917880885.1). NCBI lineage: Eukaryota > Metazoa > Arthropoda > Insecta > Trichoptera > Limnephilidae > Limnephilus > Limnephilus marmoratus. The sequence continues at coordinate 33,610,024 of OU862910.1, forward strand.
TCTTTGGCTTTGAAAAATAAAACTTTTACTTCTCCCCGGAGGCGTTTATTAAAACATTAACCTCCGTTAATGGGCACAAAAGTAACAATCACGGTTCACTGAGTCAAAACTTATATACCTTAGTTGGTAAAGTATTTGCTGCCAGACCGATCTACCTTTATACCAGTACCTACGCTATACCTATATAATGGATCCACCCTACAAAAGCCGAAGGCTAATTCTATCGTCTCATTGGCAACGGTTAAGTCTATCATTTTAACAAGGTTCTACGTTTGCCTATCACTTATTGAAACTTTTTATAAATATATTTAATCACGCCAGACGGAGTCGAATACGGGAAAAGCCAGGAAATGGCACGATGGAAGGAATCAAATGCTTGAGTCGGGGGAATCACGTCAAGAGACAAAATAATAAAGTATCTATTCTCTGAGAGGACATTGATGAATGGTGACGAGAAAATGTTGAAATAATGAAGCGAGGTCAGTGCTCAGATTTCATTAAAAAAAGCAGATCTTTTTACTAGTAGTTTTTACGTGAAATATGGTACACCGATTTGGCAATTCTCATGTTGGAAGTACTTTTTCTACGAAGAAGTACGATTCTCTTAAGGCGGTACACAACCGTAATAATTTTTGTTTGCTCAAAACTCACATTTTAATAATTTCCGGCGAATTCGTAACCATAATAACTTTTTTTATTTCCATACCGCAAAAGGAATGCGAGTTATTCATATTTTAGATTAATAAAAACAGTACCTTACTATTAATTTATTTTACGTACAACAATTTTAAAATTATGTAACCCGTTTTTCAACTATAAAGTTAGCAGTAAGCACCATATTTTATTTTTCTAGATGATGAATAAATAAATTCGGAAGGACAACATTGAGACACATGTTAAATATTTGTAAAACGTTCTTCAGAATTAATTAAAATCAACGCGGCAGAAAGGTCGAATCTCCAGGTCTGCTAGGGTGAATTCGACCGTACGTTCGTACAATACGCCATGCCGCGGCGTATATTTGTTTACACGCTTTCTTCACTTGCGTCGTTAAGATTCCCACTTTTTTTTTTGTTCTTCTTTTCTTTCATACGGCAAATTTTACATTAGGTCCGTCCAACAGACGGGTCGCGAGTCGCAATTTGTAAACACGGCTTCTTTACTTATGTCGTTAAGATTCTAAATATATTTTCGGGTACATTGTCGTCTTAAGAATGTAGTAGGCGCAATTTGGATGACGGGTAGGTACCCCGCGGCGCCTCGGGAACCATTTATTGGATAACCAGTACTTCAAGTGGTTTGCTGTGTTTGGTGACTTGGCGGCGGATGAGATGTTACCCACCTACAGCGCGCGGGCAGGTTCTGGAGATAGCTTGGTTGAGAGAGACATTTTGACCTTTCCAACCGGACTCTCTCGACCCATCCACTCGTTCCGCTCTGGGAGGAATGGTTCACACGTCCGTCACTCATAGACACACTGACCCCCAGATTCCTACCCACCCCTCACACCTTTTTGTTTTCCAAAACTTCCGCTTCTCCCTATCCCTAAAAAGACTCTAAACATCACATCTTCCAAGATGACACGGGCCCTGAGGGGAATTGATTTACTCTGGGCCTCCTGTGTGTAATAAATTGAGGTTTAATTAATTACAAAAGCTTTGTTTAAATAAATATAATTTTTGAATACTTTTTTGTTGGCATCTTAAAATTTCCATAGTGGTGTGGGAGTTCCGTCCACACAGGCACATTAAGGACTGTCCATCCTACCTTAAGGGCCCGCAACCCGGATTTCTACCGATTTATTACATATTTCCCTTAAACACGGTAAGTTTTAAAGCTCTTTAAAAAATATTTGTTGTTCTTGAAGATAATATCTAGACTTTGCCCGCGCCGAAACGCAAATTATATAAAATTCCCTCGATAGAAAAAAATCGCAAAGTATGCTCCAAAAATTATTATTAACACGTTTGTTTCAGTTATTTTACAAGTTATATGTATGAAAAAATTCACAGTGTTTCTTTAAATGCTGTCTAAGATAATCCCCCCGAGATTTTTGCTCTATTTTAAACGAGTCGTGTTATATTAAACATTTTCGCAATTTTCGCATCGATTTTGTCGCTGTAAATGTTAGCGCTCTCCTCTAACATTCGTAATTTCGTATCTCTCCATCTTCTTCTTTTCGGGCCCGGTTGCAGAGCCTTAACCCCTCAGGCTAATTTGTCCGCTTTTCGGAACCATCATAATGAGAAATATGACAGAAAAGGTGGTAGGAAGAAAAAATACAACGCTTCATATTCAAATCTAAAAGTTAACCACAAAGAAGTAAAATGTACACCTTTACGAATCTAAAGTTTCGGATCGCAATTTGAACAAAATTTGCAAACGTTGAAATGCCATTCAAAGAAATAAATTAATTCTCCCTGCATGTCCTTTCCCGTGCATTCCCGTTCACTTCCACCTTCCCCGTCTTCCCCCTCCCTTGCCTCTTCTCTCTCCGCGAACCCCACCTCCACTTTCACCTTGCCTTTCCTCCCTGCCGCTAAAATATATGTAATACATGCATTTTCATTCATACAAATTTCATTACTTATTTATTTATTTATTTATTTACGCCTATTTAGGCTTTTACATACATATATATAACAATATTAACAAAATTATACTGGTAAATAGTGCAGGAAACTACTGTTTAAAACACTTGCACAAAAATAAATACAAAGTAAAAATATTAGGTATTGAATTTAAACCACACAGTATGTAGGTACAAAATATAATAAATCTGAAATAGTTTTTTTTTTCTTTCAGCCGACAAAATACTGCCAATGAATTAGACAATTTTAATAGCTTTATCAAAGTATTATTCCCTTATATGATGAAAAAAACTTCAATAAGGTGCGCTTATATAATAAAATTGATGTACTAAAGATATCAACAACTTCAGAGTATTTGTTTCCAAGCTGTTGAATCCGTCGCATGGGAGTATAATATTGATTTGTTGACTTAGAATTGCTACAATAATATGGTAGGTACTGTCTTGTGACTGACCTGCCTGGAGTATGAAAAGAGATTTCATATAATAAATCAGGGGTATCAAACATTGAATTAACGATTTTATACAAACAGGTTAAATCGGAAATGATTCTACGATCAGATAATTATTACACCAAACGGCGACCAAAGCTTACCATTATATAGAGCCTATATGTTATTCTGATATTTTTTTATAAATGAATACCGCACAAGAGTCCTAACTGCTCCCGCCTGGAGCCAGTGAGGCTATGGCATCCCCAATTTGGGTATGCTGTGAGGCTGAAGATAGTGGGGAGGGGAAGGAGATAGGGAAGAGGAAGGTGGGGAAGTACCTGGCTATTCAGATCTGGTCAACAAACACGGCTAAAGCCATTTCAAGCAACGTATCAATTCTGAATGGTGGTCTTACACCAGGGCGATACTGAGAGTATTTTCCACTATGGAACGTGCCGCAAATATGCTATATATTATTTTAAATTAATAAATGGTGAAATAACACAAATTAATAAAATAAAATTAATTTGCCACGCCAGAATTCGATCCCGCGACCTTCGGACTGCGAATCAAGAGCCTTACCGCTGGACCACGCCGGCCGTCATGTATGAGCTATATTATGTTAAAGTTTCATTCAAATCCATTCAGTAGTTTTTACGTGAAAGAGTAACAAACACACATGTATACATCCATACAGACTTTCGCGTTTATAACATTAGTAATATTTATCTAAAAAATATGAATTCATATTTATTTTTATTTTGTTGACAGAAATTTTAGTTTTAAAATATAAAAATATTTTAAAAATTATAAAATTATTTTTATGTTTTAAAACATATATGTTTATTCCGATTTATAAAATTTGAAAGCGAATTCAATCTCGAATTCAATCTCCTTTCAAAAAACAGTTTACGGGTATGTTCAGAAATATTCCAATTATTTACATTTTATTGCAAAGTGGAAATATTTTGACCCTCTAACAAAATATGGTCGAGTCCTGAGGAGTAAAGGTTTATGAAATTATAATAAGCAATTAATCTACACTTTCAACAATTTGGGCGAAGTATTAACTAAGGATCAAAGGGGCGCGCGGAGCTACTGCGCCCGCTCTACTGTAATACGAACAACCTAATACTTCTTGTAGTAATTTATTCATTATTATGTGCATCTATGTAAAAAGGTTTAAATGTTATTTTTTTGGCCTTGCCTGTCTCACTAGGAAATCCTGTGTCGAGACAGACTAGTTTACAAATATTAAATAAAGTACCTACATTTTTCAATAAAGCAAAAATATTATTTATTAAAAGAAAATAACTTAGTTTACATCACTTTATTTTTTATATTTTATACTATCAACATGTTTCGTGAACCATGTTCACTTCTTCAGGAATAAAAGTATACTAAAGTTAAAAAATTAATTATAGATTACATATGGAGAGAAGAAATTGAAGGAGGGGGAAGGGTTGACAATATTGGGAGTTTCGAAGAATTGGGGATTACGAATCTATTAGAAGTAAAAGGCCGGTTAAGTGGGAAGATATTTAAAACAGGGTTAACAAAAAAATTTTGCTTATTAATTATGTCAGCTTTGGAATTTACATTTTTTCTTATTTCTAAAATTTCTAAATTATTGATTTGCGATGTTTTATATCATGTATGTAATATTTGAAGACCTGAATTTATGTCAAAGCTATGATCATATTTTAATAAATGGTCTGCGAACTCAGAATCACTATTGCCATTTAGTGCTCTGAGGTGCTCTTTAACCCTAATCTCAAAGTTTCTATAAGTTCTACCTATATAAAACGAACTACAATCATTACAATTGAGTTTGTAAACCCCTGATTTTTTTGTTTCAATTTCGCTATCTTTATTGTTGAGTATATATTTCTTCAATTTGTTATTTGTGTAAAACGCTGGTTGAATAGTACCGGGAATATTTTTACTAATAATTTTTGACGTATCGTTGTCGACAAATAAAATTCTACGCCAATGTTTATTGTTATCTTTAGAAATAGGGTAAATATATAATTTGAAAAAATTCTGTTAATTTTTTTATTTAGTATTTCATCTACAAATTAGAAGAATAGCCATTATTAATTGCTATTTGCTTTATAAGATTTAATTCAAAATTATAGTTAAGAGCTGACAAAGGAATTGTAATTAGTCTATTAATCATAGAGTGGAAAGCCGCTAGTTTTTGAGAAAAGGGATGATTTGAAGAATTATGTATAACAATATCAGTATACGTATCTTTACGGAAAATATTGAAATCTATTTTTGTACCTGTTAATGTTAAATTTAGAAGAAGTTTTCTTCGAAAAATCAAAAATATTACAAAAATTTTCAGGTTGGTATGTAGTGGTAACAATAATGAGATAAGTAAACGAGATGTTATTTTGCAATAATTTATGCAAATAAAGCGTAAAGCGGAAAGGTATCAAAGGTGGGATAAGTTTTAGATTTAAAAGAAGGGGTTTAAAATAGGTTATTCGTAGAAAGACGTAGATATTGCTTAGTGTTCAATTTTGAGATTTTAATATGATTCTGATATCTAGCTGTCATATTAAATTGTAAATTATTGAACTGTTTTTCTTTTCAAAAGAAGTGCATTATTTTGCGCCCTTCTAAATATGCTCATTGTTATTGTAGTTTTTTTTATGTGAATACCTCACAAGAGTCTCAGCAGCTCCAGTCTGGAGCCAGTGAGACTATGGCATCCCCAATTGGGGTATGTTGTGAGGCTGATGGTAGCGGGGAGGGGAAGGAGATGGGAAAGAGGAAGGTGAGGATGTACCTGGCTATTCAGATCTGGTGACCGTACATGGCTAAAGCCATTTCAAGCAAAGTTTCAATTCTGAACAGTGGTCTTACACCAGGGTGATACTGAGAGCATCTTCCACTCTGTAACGTGCCGAAAATATACTATATATTATTTTTAAATTAATTAATTGTGATTTCGCACGCCGGGATTCGATCCCCCGACTTTCGAATTATGAGTCAAGAGCATTACCCCTAGACCACGGCGGCCGTCATATATATATATATATATATATATATATATATATAGTATATTGTTTCAGCAGCCGTCAATTCAAGCACAATCAACAGGTAAAGATCGTTCTAAAAGTTGGAAAGTCGCTCTGGGATTTGAAAAGAAAATTTATTTTCCCTAATTTCATTAAAATCATGCCTTGAAATGTATATTAGTGAATGAATAACTATCTCGCTTACAAAAATATGTTCAAAGATTTATGGGGCATTTTGTTTCCGCTACTTAAAAAAGAGTAAAAACATTAATCAGTATAAATACGAAAGATAATATCATTCTGCCTATACTCATATTCTACTTTGTGTTTTTTGTCGGTCCCACTAAAAGAAAGCAATAGGACCGAAATACTCATAGTATTCGTTATAGAATCTGCAGTACATCTAGGTCTATTCAGTAATTATAAAATACATTTTCGGTCCTTTCCTGGGTCTGATCCTTTGAAGTTTTCCTTGAAATTTTTTTTATTTTTTTTATTTCTATATATTACAGTATTTACCTATTTCTTATAATTTTTACATAATATATTTTGAAAACATTTTTACATAATATATTTTAAAATTTAATTATGTTGGGTGTAAGGTAGGTTTGAGAAGGTGAAACTGTGGATGGATAATTTTGTATGTTTCGTGAACACCTCACTAGGAGAACCTGTGCTGAGGTGTTTACGTGTTTGTGATTAAGTGTGACAAGTATTTATGTGTTGTAGTAGAAAGTTTTTAATTTTTTTTTTAAACTTTAAGATAGATAATATTAAGATATATATATATATATTTGAAAAAAAAAAAAAAAACATTCATATACATACACGTACATGCATATATACATATAGATATATATATACATACGCACATATACAAGTTGTAAGTCTATGTATAGTTGGTGAATACTTACATAGAATACTTACTTGGTGAATATTTACTTTAATTACAATTATGGTTTGGCTCAGATATTAAAAAACAATGAACCACGGATGGAAAAATTACAAAGGAAACACGATTTTTTTTAGAAGTCATTGCTTTGCTTGTAAAATCTGCATTTGCTTCTTTACAAAAAATGATCGTAATATTACGATTTAGCAGATGAAGGAAGTTAATTGGAAATAAGAATACGAAATTCTTGGGAACAAAACACGGGCGAATTAGGGTACGAAAGCTAATTATTTTATGTTTTAGTTCATAGCAGAAAAGGCGAAATGAGCCATTAAAGAAAGCCCGAAATAATTTAAATAAAAAATGGATACTTCATTTTAATGTTAACAGCGTTATTTGTGTATTTTTTAAAATAAAAATCTAATAGTTTCGACTTTCGGAATGATGGCGTACATTTCAGCAAGTCTTTATGTATCAGTTATTCTGACATTATGTTAGTCATTTATTCCTATAATTTGGAGCAATTAAGCGTTAATGGCAAAGCGGAGGAAGCTTTTCATTTCACTTAGGAGTCGGGAAGCTCGTCGAGGTGACATTACACCATTAATCATTCCGGTACCATCTTGTGGAATAATGATAGCGAACAATGATACCTACTCCACGAGAAGAAGGCAAAATCAAATGACCGCGCTAAATACTGTTACTGTTAACGACCGACTTAAAATAAAAAAAATTAAGAATACATTATTGTTTGAAGACTTTCGTAGCAGAGAGGTAAGTTCCAACTCTGAAATCGGTGGCTGCGGGTTCAAAACTGTGGTCATTGGCGTTTCTGATTTCTTTCCCGAACACTTTCCATTTGGGAACGAGATCGATTTGTAGATGATCGGAACTATTTATGAAATGACTTTAATTATAGAAAAATGAAACAATTCAACTTTATATAAACCACTTATATAATGCGTAAATCCGACCGGTTTTTTCGGACTTCTTCAGGGAAAGCTTATACTAATTTGACAATTTCGAACAATGTTTTATTATGGTAGGGGTGGAGCCGTTGCTAATTATTAATGTAGAGTGGGTGGGTAGGAGAACAAATCCATGATTGGGCTATAACAGGGGTTCCCAAAGTGTGTTCCGCGGCGCCCTGGTGCGCCGTAGAAAGTAAAGAGGGGCGCCGTGAGTCGATCCTCTTGCTACGACGAAAAGATTAATAGCATACGTGATTAAAACATAATTAGGATTGACCAAAAATACAGGTATCTAGCTAGCTTGCTTGCTTGAATTACGATCTTGAGCTTCTGGTTTTTCTCCTGTAGTATAGACAGACAAAATACCTGGTACTGTATTCAGCCGAAATGTTTATTTGCTCCCAAAATCAAATCCAGCCATAAATATCTTGTATATCAAGGCGAGAATAATATATCTTCGTTATTTATCAGATTGATTTCCTTTAGGATATTTTACTTCCATGTGTTTACATAAAATGCCTGTTACTTAGCAATTAAGATTTGAAATTATTCATCGGTTATTTTCGTGTAAATTACGACGTTAGAAATGTGTTATTAAATACACTTATGGGCATCACGATAACGATGATCGCAGCCTAGTTAATTATGTTCCAGTTTCGGACAATAACCTTCGTATTTCTTAATTAAATTATACGAAATAATATCAAATGAAATCACGACCGACTCGTCAGTTAAACCCTCTACCACCTTGAAAGATAACTAAGAAGTGGGCCCTAAACAAAATATTCGATTTTTATACCCATTTCAAAAAAGAAAAAATGAATGATGTTACTTCCAAAATTTAAAAAAAATAAATCTTTGTTGAAGTTTATTATTTTTTTTAAATATTATTTAATCACCTCTTGAAATTAGGTACCTGCTTGCCTAAATCTATGATAAAATAAACTGCGAGAAATATTAACAAATATTTTATCATAACATTACCTCCCGGACCACGCAAATGTTTGTCCCCAAACATAACTATAAAAGAAACCTATTCTATCTGATACTCTTGTCGATCCAAGGATTTCTATAAAATAAAAACAACAAAGCAATTAATAATATTTAACAATCTTTTCAAAGATTAATAAAACATAATATATAATAAATAATTCGTATGAACTTTTGAAATATTTAAAATTGATTAAATTTGATTTACAATTAGAATACAATATTATTGATTATTATAGTTAAAATACCTAAAATAAACATGACATAATTAAATGCTACATGAACAACAATCAATAAATGATAAATAAACAACACACATTAAACTGAAAAAAAAATATTATAAATATTATTTCTACAAATTTTACATAACTCCTTCAAAAACGTCATATCACTTTATGCTCTAAAGCGTCACTGTCCCAAATCAGGGTATTAAGCCTCAATAGGCATCACTTTTAGGGAGATCAATCAACCCTCACTTTGCACTGAATTTAAATCCATCTTTAGGATATCAAGAATGTTCACTCCGTGGAGTTTCCTGACTAACTCACTAAGGTCATTTGGTCTATCCAAGAAGGAAATTTACATAATAGCATTCAATATTTATGTAAAATTAAATTATTTAAATGTCATAAAGTCATCAACCATCGCCAATGAATGGTGCCAAATAATTGAGGTAGACAACCAGCTTTGTGGAGTCGAAATTGTTTAGTAAATTGTTTGAAACAAACAAATTCCAGTTTCCCAAGAGAAAACAAACACTTTTTAAGCAAAAGTTTATAAATTAAATAAACTAATCTCTTTAATTAATATAAAAATACGTATTGCATACTCGAATGCATAGGAGATATGCTCTAATATAAACTAACTTAACCACATCTATAACTATATTTATATCTCTATATATTTTTTATATATTTTTTAAAGAAATACGATATGAAATGAAATTAAATGTTAACATTTTTATGTAAATTTTATATTTTTCAACTAACAAGACAACCCAAGTTGCAAAGAGGTACGAATCTTTGGATCTCTGAATAATCCCGTTAATTAAACAACAAAAATTGTAGAATTAAATGTAAAAGTACACAGTTCATTATAAACTGATTGCTTAGAATTTTTAAAAGAAAATAAAGTATAAATACTTGGTGGTAAATCTTTTTTTAAAAATTCTAAGTTAAATAAAATTAAAACATATACACATATATACAAAACGTCGTGATTAAAATTTTAGTTTGTCTGTTCATTCATAACATGTAAATTAATAAGTTGTATTATTAATAACTCCGTAATAATACACGATAATGGTTGAACTCGAGCGAAGTACTAGAGTTGTACCTGTGTTATAGAATGTTGTTAAAGACCATTTTTACATAAAATTGTATATTTAATGTTTAAATGTTATTATATTTTAGTTGTAAAACTGTAAATATAATAGTACTACTAACTATATAAATGCAAGGCAGCGACAAATCGGTTGATCAGACCTGATTGAAATGTTTCGACATTTGAGTAAATTTCTTCTGATGTTTTTGGCCAAACCCTTGGAAACCACCATATAACTTCGGTATATAAGCTCGTCTTTACAGAACTTACATGTTTTAAAGTCAATGGATAGATTCTCCATGATTACGACATGAAAAAAAATTACGCGTCGAGTGTACAATATTTATTATTGATTGTATGGGCTCGACTTTTATTGGCTCTGACGTAGAGCATAACATAAGACAATATAAAGGCGTGCACAAATTAATTGAGACTTGATATATTTGAGAAAAATAATGATGTGATTTTGCAGAAATCACTACCAATAGTACCGAGTTTATGAATTACTTGTAGAATGTTGTGTCAGAATTGCTCATAAAAACTTCCAAAACAACTCGAACCACTCAGACAAGTTTCACATCACGTAGTACTGCGTGTATGCACATGGACCAGTGGACTGCAGTCCTTCCATCACCTATAGGTATTATCCTTCTACAGACAACGGATCCACTGCCTCCCGACTGACGATGTAGCACACTGTTCCGTACCTAAGACAGCAGCTCAGTGTTTGATGAGCAGACAGCAAGCATCTCTCGCCCTCTGTCTCTCATGTAAGGTAAACGTTATCGACGCCGGATCGATACGTTGCGGATGGGGTACACGCCCACCCTTACCTTTTGGAACTTATTTAGACCATTAGGAATGGTAAGTTGAACACCAGGACCCAGTTGTTCAAACTGGATATACCTCCGCCAACTCCCCTCCAATGATAATAATGACGTTGCGTCATTGTCCATTATTTCTCCAAGTCTTATTACATTTCGTGTATATTGTCCTTTATTTGTTAAAATAATGATAATAAATATCACATTATTCCTTGTGTCACCGTTGAAAATTACTTGATTGTACTAAATTCAAAACGATTTTCAGAATTGTTATTGAAAATAATGCCCGTTTTTGTAAATAAAATATAAGAAAACGTCACAATTGGCAAAAAGAAGTTTTAAAGGTTATTTATAATTATGTATATTGGTAAACAATCGATTACGTTACAATACAATTGACTATTTCATCCTATCTCGAATCCTGTGATGATGGGCCCACCACCTCAAAAAAAACGAAATAGAAAGAAACTGTCTAACCAGAAAAGACAACTCTGAAATATCTGCATTCCGTGCGCTTGAAATGTGAGAAAATCGAGTAGCTCCATTCAAGTTATTTGTATTCCATAATAATATTTTTTGAATAAAATCTTTACTAGATTTGTAAATGACGTTTAAATAATTATTAAAATCTACGTTTAGAAAAATACCTTATTTGTTAAAATATTATAAAAGGAAAAATTGATTCTTGTTTTCGATGCAGTCGTTGAATAAGACGCTTAACTAGACCTTCTTTTGTTTTACCATTTACGTTCCCGAATGAAGTCGACATTTTGAAAAAAATAATAAAATATTCCAGTTCAGAAAATAAACGATTTGTATCACGTAGAAAACTATTAAAATTATAAAATTCGTAGAAGTAAATACATTTATTCTCCTTTAAATTACGGAAAATCAAATTTGTTTAATTTGTTCAAAGTTGTTCTATTTGCATTTCGTTTTAAAATTACTGCCGCAATAATTCATTTATAATTCGTAGTAATATAATATTTTGGAAATGACGTAGCGAAATGAAAATAGTTATACCGAAATACAAACAATAAACAATAACATTTGATTGTTTATCCTTTGTTTTTCTTTTAAATAAAGTGTTCGTAGCATTATTCCATAATAATAGCCGTAGAATTAATCGAAGATTGAAGACGTTCTCAATTGTATAATAAATAGTACGCAGTCGTAAAAATTCAAACATAAAGAAAAGGTATTAAATTTTGCTTGATTAAAAATTAGAAATGACGTTACGAGCTGAAAATAGTTAACCTAAAAAAAATAATCAACTTGATAACATTCTATTGTTTTTAAACAAATGAAATATTTTCAAAACAAATGAAACTCGTTAATAACAAAAGCTCATGAGAGAAAAAAAAAACGACATGTTATGAACAAACAGACTTTGAAAAAGAAAATATACATTAAAATCCTTGTAAAACAATCGTAAAGTAAAAAAAAACGAAACCCAACACGTTTAAGGCGGCCTATATAATAAATTGTTATAAAAAATTATACGCCCCACGTTGGGCGCCAAATTGCTACGACGAAAAGATTAATAGCATACGTGATTAAAACATAATTAGGATTGACCAAAAATACAGGTATCTAGCTAGCTTGCTTGCTTGAATTACGATCTTGAGCTTCTGGTTTTTCTCCTGTAGTATAGACAGACAAAATACCTGGTACTGTATTCAGCCGAAATGTTTATTTGCTCCCAAAATCAAATCCAGCCATAAATATCTTGTATATCAAGGCGAGAATAATATATCTTCGTTATTTATCAGATTGATTTCCTTTAGGATATTTTACTTCCATGTGTTTACATAAAATGCCTGTTACTTGGCAATTAAGATTTGAAATTATCCATCGGTTATTTTCGTGTAAATTACGACGTTAGAAATGTGTTATTAAATACACTTATGGGCATCACGATAACGATGATCGCAGCCTAGTTAATTATGTTCCAGTTTCGGACAATAACCTTCGTATTTCTTAATTAAATTATACGAAATAATATCAAATGAAATCACGACCGACTCGTCAGTTAAACCCTCTACCACCTTGAAAGATAACTAAGAAGTGGGCCCTAAACAAAATATTCGATTTTTATACCCATTTCAAAAAAGAAAAAATGAATGATGTTACTTCCAAAATTTAAAAAAAATAAATCTTTGTTGAAGTTTATTATTTTTTTTAAATATTATTTAATCACCTCTTGAAATTAGGTACCTGCTTGCCTAAATCTATGATAAAATAAACTGCGAGAAATATTAACAAATATTTTATCATAACACTCTATCATTATCCGAAACCTCAAATATTCGCGGGTACCTATGTATAAAGCAACAATTCCTATTTTGAGCGCTCGCATCTTTAAATAACATAGGTACATACTCGTCGCCATCGCTCACTCGCCGAAAAGTACCTACGCGCTTGAAAACCGTTGATGTCCTACCCCTCCCACGTTTTTACCCGCCCACGACTGTTTGTTCGCAATGTCCGTTTAATATTTTACTGAACCAGGTTTTTTGCTAAAACTAGCGTACCTACTTGTGCGATATATTTGAGAAACTAACTTGAATCTTTCTTTGCAAGGCAACAACACGGACATTCTGAAACTATCGGAGAGAATTGCGGCGTTTAGGAAGAATCAGCAGTTGTGGATAAAAAAAATGAATGAAGGCAGCGGTCAAGATTGCTTCCCGCAATTGTACAAACCGCGGTATCTAATGAACTGGTTGTCTCACAAGACCTGATGGGCCTTCTAACCGAATGGTTTTCAAAGTACTTTGCAGATGATGATATCGAAAAATTTGCGTGGATTCAAGATCCTTTCCGTGCCCAAGATTAGAGAACACGAGAGCAAGAGAGTTTCAAGTCTTATTTCTTGCTTTTAAAAACTGTGCGAAAATCATCAAGCTTACCCGTTACATTGATTTGACTGAGTAACTATCGTATTTTATTTTTTTCTAAGTCTTTTTGGTTCTCTGTTCCAATTCTGAATTCTTATAAATATAATAAAATTCAATTTCATATTGTGGATGTTTTAATTTTTGTACCCATTTACCTAACTACTATTATTGTAGGTGCCTACCTATTTCTATCGACTATAATATATATAGTCACTATATCTATTCCAAATAGCTTACTAAAGTAGGGTGCGCGCCGTGACAAAATACTTAACTTGTAATTGCGCCGCTGGCTGAAAAAGATTGGGAGCCCCTGGGCTATAAGACAATATTTTTTGTTTGTTGATAATAGATTCATTATTTTTAAGGGATTTTTTTAATTTCCAAGGCTTCTAAGTTATCTAAACGTTTTCCTTCATCATTAATATGAATAATATTTATCCCTGTATTTTTTTTTCAAAACTATGGTTATTTTCAATTATATGGTTAGCGAACTCAGAAAAATTATTAATTATTACCTTAAATTTTCTTTGATTATGTTTACTGAATAGATCTGAATGGTCGGTCCCATCCCAACTACCCTTTTCTCCTCTCCTTATGTATGTTATTTTATGAGTTTATTTATTTTTCTGTTATACGTGGTGGAATTATATTGTATTAAAATTGAAATTAAAACACTTTTTAACTCATTTCCACTTATTTATTCTATTATCTATCTTTGTAGAAATTATTTTTGTTTTCTGGTAAATGCAAGATTGTGTTCAATAGATCATAACCCCCCCCCCCTTTTTGATTTGCCCAACTAGTGAGGTGTTCTTTTGTTCAGTTTGATTCTTCTCTTCCGGTTTGTCCTACATGATATGCAGGACAATTCATTATTTTTAATTTATTAAATTATCGATTATTCTGCTATTTTTTTCCCAATTTAAACATTATTATTTCTTATTCATGACATATTTACCTTAAAGAACAATTGCAATGTAATAACCCAAACATATGTACCTACTTTAACATTGTGTACCTACCTACCTAATTTTGTATAATTTCTGTAACAAAAGAATGTCAATTGCCAGCCTGAAGATGTCTATAATTGGATGAAACCGGTACTGGTGAAATAAATAAGTGGAAATAAGTTAAAAAGTGTTTTAATTTCAATTTTTGTTATTTTAGATGATTTACAATTACTGCCGCATAAATTCGTCATCGAAATCGCTCTATGATCCTAGTAATCGCTATGTTTTCCCCGCGTAACTCGCATCAATAATTTATCTTGTATTTTTACCATTTTCAATACTTAATATTTCTATCAATGTTAGTTTATCTTATACAGCATGAAGGAAGGGTTCTCCTGAAATCGGTCGTCATGTAAGTTTAATTCTGCGGTATTTGTACTTTGAAAGGTACGTCTTTGTCTTTGTATAGGTAGGAATATCAACGGTAATTCGATGTTTGTTAAACTGTTGAGTAGGCTTCGTTAAAATTTTAACAAAACAAAAAAACGACTTCAAAAAATGCACTAAAAAGTAAAAAAATAATTTCGTATTCTTCTGCAACTTAATAATCAACTTACTTTTTCTACTCATCAATATGTAGCTACGATTGTTATTTTTGGAGTCGGTGTCAGCCAAGGTAGGTTTGTAACTACATACATAGTTATAGGTGAGATGTGCTTGTGTCGCACGCGCAACTTGACGAGGTGAGAGGCGAGAGCGGGCCGCGGCGGGAGGGGAGCTGTCAAGTGAACACGTTGGGTCGGGTACCTTGGCTCCAAAAATAATAATCGTACCTACATATTGATGAGTAGAAAAAGTAAGTTGATTATTAAGTTGTAGAAGAATACGAAATTATTTTTTTACTTTTTAGTGCATTTTTTGAAGTCGTTTTTTTGTTTTGTTAAAATTTTTGTTTATTTTTTTTATTTTTAGTGAATCTGGAGTACACTAACTAATTCGATTAAGATTCGGCCGAGTATCGTTATTTTGCTCTTAAGAATTGGAGAGTTCCGTCACTTTTTCATGGATCCCATAATCAGAACCTAACCAAACTCTCATCAAACTACCCTTGAAGTACACCCTTTCCAATAAAAAAGAATCATCGAAATCGGTTGGCGTGATATTGAGTTATTCGTCCATTTGTCGCGCACATACTTAATGCAAATTTAAGACTTATATGGTTTTCTCATGGATGCCATTGTCGGAACTGGACCAAATTAAAATGGGACCACACGGGAAGCACCAGCTTTCAAATAAAAAATGAATCATCAATATCGGTTAACCCAGTCATAAGTTCTGAGGTAACAAACATAAAAAAAAAAATAATAAAAAAAAAAAGAAAATAAAAAAAAATACAGTCGAATTGAGAACCTCCTCCTTTTCGAAGTCGTTTAATAATAAGAAATAAGAAAACATGTCATTTGTGCTAACGAGATGGCTATTGATATATAGTCCATAGTTAATTAGACGGCCTCCCTTAGTCGGACACGGTGAAGCACGTTAACTAAGTACGTATTTTGAGACAGGTGTTAAAATCTACTAGACTCATAAAAATTCTCAACTTCTTGCATGTTAAATATTCGTATTTAAAAAATACAAAATTTCATCCTGAATTCTTACTATTTTAACAAAATATTCTCGGGAGTGTTCTATTTGTTACCATATTCGTAATTGTATTGTTAAATTATAAATGCGTCAGAATCTTGGATTTTCTTTTCTCCGGCCGTAATTACGCGTTTTTTTCTCGTCAAACGGATTCCGCTTGATATGCAAACAACAAAGAGAGCACATTCTCACAAAGCCTAACAACTCGCAAAGGAAATAGGCGTGTTTAGGAAAATTTCGTATTATTTAACGTCTTTAAATTATTCGCGGAATCAGCGTCTGTTGCGTTGAATATATATTTTTAAATATGCGAACACGGTGAGCCGATGTGGAAAAGATAAATGAATCAAGAAATCGTGGCAATTTATATAAAATGTTGAGAAAGGGGTCTCCTTAACTTTTCGGAACCCTAGAGTTAGAGTTAACGCGGAAAACTATTAGTATTTTCTGAGAAGGAAATGGTTTCGCCTGTGTATACAATTTGACAAATATTCAATAACGCTCGAATGATTTAATATAAAGAGCGATTATTTCTCCGTTGCCAAAACCTTCTCCATGCAATCAAAATTTTCCGTTTTCTTCCGGCTGTTTCTTGCCGAACTTTGAATTGGATATAATAAATATTTATCATGGTTTTAAAAGATTTTTGACTAAACATATGTATTTTGTATTGTACTCCTTTTTTGAGAACAAAGTAGAAAAATCATTTACTCTAAACCCAGAGGCAGAGGGTTCAAAATGCGTTTCGGTTGTGGTCAAATAATAATTTATATAAAAACATTTTAAGATGGTTTTTCAAATTTGAAACAGTTTCGTTTTGTATAAAATAAATTGCTTTTTTTTAGAAGAATGAAATTATCACAGCATCTAAAAAACGTTCAAAATTTTTTGACGGTGTCTTGATTGCTTATACATCGTTAAAATTATTTAATTCATCATTTCCTGCTTTACGTAACTGCTCCATAAAAACAGTGTATTATTGAAAAATAAACTTCTCTGAAACTGGTACGTTATCGATGAGTACCTACCACGAATTTAGGAAGGATTTTGAATTAATACACGGCAAGGCTGACGGAAGGCTGTTGTGCAGTGAATAATAATACTATTATTGTGTTTGTAGAATATAATACTTGGAAAATGCACAGTGGTTTTCCTTATTAAAGCGCTCTCCTTCAATTATACCACCACATCCTACACCATAGTTAATGTCTCAGTGCGTTAAATATCACACGTAGTTGGTATTACGGTGTTTATACGTGAGTTTACATATTAAATTGTCTCAATGTTTACATATTAATTAACGGACATCTTGTTCCCTGTAATTTAAGCAAACGCCAATTTGGAATTTACCTTTCCTACTAATTCTAGTCTTGTAAATACATTATTCACAGGATACGGAATATAGGTTACCTACTTAGAATACACAATCAAAGAGGTTATCTTTTCAAGTGATCTATCAAATGTTTCCTTTGGAGGTAAATCAGACATTATCAGTTGTTTGCTAAGTTCCGTTAAATATTACTACTAATAGCGCCAATTCCTTTGGAGGTTTGGCGCAGATGAAATTGGCATATACCTATCTCTAAATTACTATTAGTAACACGAGTCAAAATTTACAGTTTTGATATGAAAATCGTGAATCAACATACTTAAAAAGTAAATCTTACTTCTTTTTTCTTCAACAACTTAACAGAAACAGAAGCAGAAAATAACAAGAATAAATTAAAATTAACATTTTACAACTTTTCAAACTACTTGAGTTTAATAATAGGTACTTAAAAAATTGTATACGTCGATCGTCCTAAATGTGCTGATATTGCAAAACAGAAATAAAGCTATTTTTTTATAATACTATCATATTGACGGTCGAACTATTCAAAATATCCCTTTATACCGGTCTTATTTTTACAGTGACATTTTTTTTAATATCACTATCTCATGGGTATTTTTCAATGCAACAAATACTTAAACTGTTTTCAAGATGACTTCTCAAAGATTAAAAAATATTTTCTCTAATTACTTATCAATAGATTATCGACTTTGACTCCTGTTGCGGGCTAATACATGTCAGCTTTTGAAGAATTAAGCTTTTACTTAATTGAAGAATAAGTCTCATTCAAGGAACAATTGCTACTACATATACCTACTCATTTTTTCATGGTGATTGTAAATACTTAAGTGGAACGTTCGCGCGGCCCGTTTCGGCCAGTTTTAGCCTGTTTTGGCCCGTTTCATACAAATCTTAATTTTGGATTTGAAATCAAAATACCCAACCAAACAGAAAAAAAATGTAATCAAAATCTAGCACGGGTGTGAGCTAATTTATTTATTTTTGCTTTAAATTATAAAATATAGGCCTTTAAAGATTTTAATATTTAATGATTTTGGAGACAACTTGAGTAACTAATTTTGAGTAAATGAAAAACATAAAAAACAATTTACTATCTTTATTATAAAAATATGATAAAATATGAAATATAAAATAAAAATTAATAATAGACATCATTTTAATGGGAGTAAATTTAAATTACCTAATTACGTCGGAACAAAAATTTTTCTAACTTTTTTTTTTTAGATGAGCTCCACACAAGAGGCCCTGAGGAAAATAATTTCCCTCAGGGCCTATGTCGTCTTTGGGGATGCTGTGTGGAGGGTTTTTTTTAAGGAAAGGAAGGAGAGGAGAGTTCTTGGAAGGAAAAGGGTTTAAGGGGTGGGTAGGAATTTGAGGTTCAGTGTGTCCTGGTCATCCGCCTCCAAGACCTAGACAAACCTCACCCTATGAACCCGGGCACCCCTGCTAAATCACCAAACGTAGCGAACCACTTCGGGTGACCTGTGGCAGAGGTGTTGGTTATCCAGTAAAAGTTCTCGGGGCGGCGGTACCCATTCCCGCCTCCCACATTGAATTGAACTAAAACTAACTAACCACCACTCGACTTGGCACACACTCCTTGTCTCGTTCATATTCATACATCGTCTCATACATGCGCTTCTATAATTCCGACTCTTCACATGGCCCGACTTTAGTATCTGATTCACTTGGTGGTGCCATACCTTCCTCGGGCGCCCCCGACTTCTTTTATCATTCACATTTGCGTCGTGTATTCTCCTTACACTCCTTTCCTCGTTCATTCGCTCTACGTGCCCAAACCATCTGAGCGTCCCTTTCTTAATCTTACTCATTACGCTTACATCAGCCTTGCATTCTTCACATTCCTCACAGGGTCATTCATGGTACGATAAATATGGTAAATGTGACAAAAATTTGTCGTTTATGTAAAAAACAATTTTTTTAAATGTCTTATTTTTTATTTTAAATTTCACCATATTTTTGTAATAAATATTTTTGGAAAAATTTTATTTTTATGTATTTACTCACAAATAATCTTTAATGGCCTATATCTTATAATTTAAAGCAAAAATAAATAATGTAGCTCACATCCGTACTAGAATATTTGATATACTTTTGATTTCAAAAATAATTTTTTAGTTTTGTTGAATATTTTCGTACTTTCATGTCAAATCCAAAATTAAGAATTGTATGAATCCCAAAGATTCCTCTTAATGGTCATCAATTGAGAGACGGGGAAGCCAAGGATTCTTTTTTACGCCGTTAGCTGCATACATCAGGCAACGATTGCACCGGTGCTGGTGGTGAGGGAGATATTTCAAAATGACACAAAACATGATATTCAGTAAAGATGTAAATTGACGATAAAGATTGAGTCCCCATTGTTTTTTTTTACTTATTTATTAAAAATCTTTTTGACACTCACATTATCACCGTAGATACTATTATGACACTATTTATTTAATTTTTAATGGGTTTTCGCGAGAGCAAAGCATAAACACAAACAGCTGTGGTTTTTGTTGTAAATTTACTAATATTATATTAGTTTCATTATTGTATAATTTAACCTGTCATCAAGATTGAAAACATTATATAGAAATTAGAATATAGGCGATTATTTAATTGAAACCTCTCTCGGTGTTATAAACCTTTTTTATATAAAAATCACACAATATAGCATCCCAAGTATTGGAGTTGGGAGTGGAAGATGGAAAGAGAATGGTTGGGTTGATATTAGGTCTACCCTACAATATTTTCAGAATCTTAACGACGTAAGTAAAGAAGCCGTGTATTGGACTTACTGTCGAATTTGCCGTATCAAAGAAAAAAAGAAGTAGAAAAATAATGTGGGAATCTTAACGACGGAAGGGAAGAAAGCGCGTAAACGAATATACGCCGCGGCACGGCGTATTGGACGAACATACGGTCGAATTCACCCTAGCAGGCCTGGAGATTGGACCTTTCCGCCGCGATCATTTTAATTAATTCTAAAGAACATGTTACAAATATTTAAAATGTGTCTCCATGTTGTCCTCCCGAAGTTATTAATTTATCGTCTAGAAAAATAAAATCTGATGCATACCGCTAAATTTATATTTGAAAAACAGGTTATAAAGTTTTAAAATCGTTGTACGTAAAATATATTAATGAGGTACTGTTTGTATTAATCTAAAATATAAATAACTCACATCCAGTGCGGCATGGAAATAAAAAAGTTACTATAGTTAGGAATTCGCCGGAAATTATTAAAATGTGAGTTTTGAGCAAAGAAAAAATATTATGGTTGTGTCCCGCATTAAAGTCATTTCAAGTAAGGGAACGTACCCATACTACGTGACCTGTTCAGGGGGGGCCTTCAAAATACCACGCTTGGTACAAATGAGCGGCGGGCGGCTTAGGTTTTTGGTCACGGGGGGGGGGGGGGGGTTAAAAATTGCAAAAAGTTAGTCACGTAGTATGGGTACGTTCCCTAAGGTTGAATTGAATTTGTCTGTTATCCGGGATAAACTGAAAACAAATACTTTTGAAAGAGTTCATTTCAACAGTAAAGTGAGTTTTTCGATTTCTCCAAGGATGGTGAAGTTATGAGCTTCGATTGTACCTTTAACGGATGTTAAGAGAAATGGCGGCTGGTTGCACAGTGGGTTCGTGTACATCATTGGTAAAATGCTTAAAATTTTCTGAAGACTATAAAACTCATTTAAATTATAACTTACCAATGCAATGCTAATAATGATTATTAGTGACAAAGATGTCATCATACTTTTTGTAGATTTTGATTGCTGTTTACGAGTATCTTTTCGTGGGAGGAATCTTACCGTAAAATGAATGTGAAAATACTATTGTTTTTCATAAAATTTTGCAATGTAACTCTGAATTGTAGTAAAGATTTGTGATTTATAATTACTTGCATATTATATTACCTATAACTTTTACTTTTAGTAGTTTTGAAAATTATCTTTGTTTTTTTTTTTATTTTATTTAGGTGTACGTACGTAGGCGTCTACTAATATCTACAGGAATTCCAAAAACTGAAAAAATCGAACTAATATCTATGAGAATCAAAGTGTTGACGAATATCTACAGCTCAAACTGTTGATTAATATCTATGAGAACCAAAGTGTTGACGAATATCTACAGCACCGGCAGAGGTTGGATTTGCGATTATGTATAGCGTATTGGAATAACGTAATGTTGCGTATGCAGTTTAAAAAACTTAATTTATTTAAGTATGTATGTAAAAATCCCTAATATCGGACTATTGGACACATTTAGCTGATAAGTCCAACCTACGCTCTGTAGATATTAGTTCAACCTACGCTCTGTAGATATTAGTCAACACTCTGAAGTTCGTAGATATTAGTTCAACATATGAGCTGTAGATATTCGTCCGACATACAGGCTGTAGATATTAGTATCTGGAGTCAAATATTTTCATACATCTAGTAGGAAAATATAAATAAATACAATTTACGAAGTTTACAAATATTTTTTTAAAAAGAATACTAAGTAAAAAGATAACTAGACCAAAATACATTATATAAGAATAAGATATAAGAATAATATTGGTAAGTAATCAAAAAATATTTTTTACATATAATGCACATATCCTACGAAAAGTGCTAAGACTTGAGGCTTCCTTTATGGCATTCAGCAGACTGTTATATGTTTTGCCCTTTATATATCGCGCTATTTTGTGTGCACGAAAGTTTAGTTTTGGGAAGCCTAAAGTCTCCGCGTCTTCTCGTAGGATAATTGTGAACATTTTCTTGAAACATAATATATAGTCGGCAGATAATTTGGGGGCATTTAATTTTTATATCATTGTTAATGTATTATATATTATATGTTGTTTTGTTGTCATCATATTTAAATTTTATAACATAATTTTAACTCTTGTAAAAATGTTGCATTTTAAAATCATCCTCATGCCCCTATTTTGTGTAACCTGTAGTTTATTATTTTGGGCTTCGTTACATAGGAATAAAACACTAGAACAATAATTTAAATGCAGAGTTACAACAGAATTGTAAACAAGGCGCGTTGTGCTGAGATCCAAGTTATTTCTGATCCTTTTTAGGAATCCAACTTTTTTAGCAATTTTCTTTGTTATGTATTCTAAGTGTTCGTCGAATTTTAATTTATCATCCAATATTACACCCAGACGTTTAATACTGCTAACCCTTTCTATGTTTTCGTTATCAATTTTTAGTATTGCCTGCTCGTTGGTCCCCAGGACCATCGATGTCACTTACGTAAGGTTTGTTAGGGAACAACAGTATATGTACTGAAATAGGATTTGAGATTTTCACAGCCAGAAGTATCATTGTGATTTATTTTTGAATGCCGTGTTACGCTTTCATCGAAGGTTGAATTTTTTCATTGAAGGTCCTTATTTAGTTACAGTGTCCATTATCAGATGCCATGGGCGGATGTATAAAATGCTTGTCTGCCCTGAAGATGGACTCTCCGAAGAGTTAGTTGGAGGTAGCGCAACATGGCAAAATACCCCAAAAATAATTCACGATGGTTTATACGCAGCTTTTACGATTTTAGATTTTACCTTATTGCACGGAGAAAAAATCGAATGGATAGAAGTTTTCGCTCTTCAAAAACAACAAAAAATAGACATTCTCTATAAATAAGGCAGGTGGAATTACTTTTACCTAATGTTGCTAAATATTTTGTCATTAGTACGGATTGTTTAGTGAACCGCCACATTTTAACGGCAGCGGCCGCCGATTGTTAAAAGCCAATGCAAGAAGAAATATATTGATTTCGGCAAAAACTTTCAAACCTGTAGGAATGATGGTTTCTCGGAAAACCTTGAAATCTAGAATTGCCCATTTCGGAGTTGGGAGGAAATTGATTCAGTAGAGATGAGAATAGTATTAGAAATATTTATTTAAGCTGCCAAATGCTCAGCCTCCGGTATGACACTAATCTCTAGGGACTGAAATTGAAAAATTCACCGAAAGATTTAACTAGGTATCTTTTCAAGAGGCATCAAAAAACTGGTTGTACGACAGGCAGGGGTGGACATATCTCTCATGTAGTTTATGGCAGTTTAGTCTTAAATGGATAAACTTATTTGAAAGATTTAACATTCTAAAACTAAATATTCTAAATAAATATTTTTCTTGTCTCATGTCATTTTAACAGTGTTTTAACAACCATAAAAAAATCATGCTGACAAATTCCCCAGAGTTCAACTTTGGATTGTTTTTGATACTTCAAACGAAATTTTGAATAGACCAATAAAGTATGTTTACATTTTTCGATGCCTGTCTCACTAGGATATATCTGTGTCGAGACGCGTATATCCTTTATCACAGGGGCGTTATCAACTGCTCTAAAAATTAATGCATCGTGCAGATAAAAAACGGTGTACTAATTAATTCAAATTCATCGCCATTTTCATAAAGTGTAGCATTTTTTATGTGAATATGGCACAAATCCCAACTGCTCCCGTCTGCAGCCAGTGAGACTATGGCATCTCCAATTGGGGTATGTGTTGAGGCTGGAAGTAGTGAGGGGGGGAAGGATATGGGTAAGAGGAAGGTGGGAAAGTATTTCAAGTAACGTTTCAATTCTGAATGGTGGTTTTACACCAGAGCGATACTGAGAGTACCTTCCACTCTGAAACGTGCTGCAAACATACTAAATAGCATTTTTAATTAATAAATTGTGAAATAACACAAATGTATTTGCTCACCCCGGGATTTGAACCGATAACTTCGGATGTACTTACCCCTCGACCACGTAGGCCCTCAAAAGCACATCAGTATTGGATTTATATTTTAGCGGGACGTTAAATAATTGATTCAAATGTTTGTATGTACCTCCGAACATAAATGTTTTTTTCCTTGTTTTTTGGTATATAGGTCTATTGTGGCCAGTGGCGGTTTTCTCTAAAGTGCGTTTGTGCGCTGAACCCCCCATTAAAAAGCTGATAAAATAAAAGAAACTTGTTTTATAAAAATATACAAATAATATTATTATAAAACAAGTTTGTAATCATTATAAAACATGTTCATAATCATACCATAAATAGGGCTCCTTTAAAATCCGTTTAAAACTCGCGCCACCGACCGCCACCGCGTCGAAATCGTTACCTATATCCATTTTGTGCGAGATGTGTTACGCGCAAAATTCTGTATAGAAAATATCCGGGCCCATACATATCCCTCTGACGGTGATATGAACGAAACTATGCATTTTAGTTAGCAAATTCAAGCAGGCTCGGTGCGTTGCGATCGCGAGTAGGTACCACGTGATCCCCGATCTTTCACGAATTGTACCGATCGTGTTCGTCGCAGAATGACCATTGCACCGGATGAAGCTATTATATTATGCTATACTCGAAATCTTATTTAGATGCTATTTAGATTAATCTTTACTACGGATTGGTTTACATTATGAACATCAAAAAATATGCTACGGATAAATTGAACCTTTTACTACCTTTTGTACGGATTGGAATTACAATAAAATTGGAAACAAAAAATATAAGCGTAAACTACTAAATAAACGTTTTTTCATGACTTAAGTAACTATAAAGTAATAAGAGAATCAATTTTTAAAAGTACCCCTTTATGGCTGAGACTATTTTTGACGTTTTTATGATTTAACTTTTTTTCATTCTTATAAAATTATGCACAAAATAAACAAAAACCACTTTGGCGCGTACTTGCCTCGTGCAAAAAAGATGCACGATTTAAAATTTTGAAGGCGTGAGAATCAAAATATTTCTAGCGTTTAGGTATATTCCCCTTTTTTATATTATTTTCGGCAAACGTCGCATTGTCAAGTCGCTAGTTATGTAATTTATTGTTGAACTTATTTCGGTACTTTTTTTTAAATCGCTGAACACAATGGTGTGTACATAAAAAATAATGCTAATAATAAAAATGAAAAAAGGTTGGATATTAAAAATGAAAGGCCTCCGCGTCCACTTATTCTTATTTATTTTTCTATGTAATTATTCTTGTTGTAAAAACAATAATAATTAGCAACGTTTATGACTGTAACAAAAAACATTAAACAACTTAATTCATCTAAATGTAAATTTTGGTTAGATATATCTTCTCTTGGATTTCTGAACCCCCTGTTAAAAAGACCACGAACCGCCACTGATTGTGGCCCTATTTTGTGATATTTTTCTCAGAAAACTTCTGCATTTTAATTTTGAATAAAAGTATATCACAATTTGTATGACCTCTGCTTATTGTGTTCAAAACGTTTTGAAAATATAATAAGTATTTCATGTTTGTATTTTTAACAATTCAATTTTTTGCGCAACACAAAATGGCTTTACTCAATAAGAAAAATAATGCAAATACAGTTTTCAATTACCCAAAATAAATATTATTCTTTGTAGATATTATACAAAAAACGCATTCTTTCTAATTTTACGTGTTGACGTCTGATGGCTGACTTCAATACAAACATTTTAAATACTTCACAAATGGAAGCTTTGTTCGAGTTTTGTATTTTGTGTTGTCTGGCTTCATCGTGCAGTAGGTATGTTTTAGCCAGCTATAAATAGACAATGACGTATCTGTTAATTGTATTTTAGGCACAAAGCGAGCTATTTTCAGTGGCCTACCATTAAGAGGGCCTTAAAACAAAAATGCGATTGACAATCCGGTCCTGTTGACAAGTCTCGAATGGCTTTTATCCCTCTCATCTCTCCATTGTCAGCCAACTCTGGAGATCGTGGATCGCCGGCTTCAATTGTCCGCACGGAGAACAATGAGAAGAACGTATTCTTTATGCGAAGAAAATAAATGAAATATTATTTCTCCTCTTCCTCTCGGCTTCAGATTCTGTCAATTATTCCTAGGAGCGGCCCGTCTACTCCAGAGAACAAGGCCGACTAGAGAACAGGCCTGGGCGTGCAACTGTTAAATTAAGAAGTTAATACTGTCACTAAGTAAACTTCACTATTTAAAATAGTCTAATTGACGACCGGCGTGGTCTAGCAGAAGGCTCTTGACTCAGGCAACCCGAAAGTCGCGGGATCGAATCCCGGCGTGGGTAAATAAATTTTTATTTGATTAATTTGTGTTATTTCACAATTAATTAATTAAAAATAATATATAGTATATTTGCGGCACGTTCCAGAGTGGAAGATATTATCATATATATATGTAGGTATCGCCCTGGTGTAAGATCACCATTCAGAATTGAAACGTTGCTTGAAATGGCTTTGGCCGTGTTTGTGGACCAGATCTAAATAGCCAGGAACTTTCCCACCAGTCTCTCCCTCATCTCCTTCCACACCCTACTATCTTCAGCATCATTCATGACATACCCAAATTGGGGAAGCCATAGGCATACTGGCTCCAGAAGGGAGCATCCAGACGGGGGACTCTGTGAGGTATTCACATAAAAAAAATTTACTCTGTTTATTTAATATGCTTGCTGTAAAACAGTACACAAATCAGCAGTAATAACAAGTATCAACAACAATCGCCGCTAATTGCAAACTGTCTTTGCTGGCTGACCGGTGTCACTGACTTGTTCACACGATGCTATAAAATCTGTCGCGCGCTCAGGCCTTTACTCCAGTCGGCCTTGTCAAGTGACAATGTGACGTAGTTACTGGTTAATGTTAGGTACCTACACTGATTGCTGCCCGTAGATATTAAAAATTCGAAGGACTCGGCCAATAGAACAGAAGACTCACCTATCATTGTCTTTGTGGGCATTATTGTTTTAAAAGCTTGGGGTACAGCAATTTGAATACTTATAAAACAGTATTGATCCCTACCGAGGGTGTTTGAAGATCATCCATTGTAGGTCCGTTAAGGAGAATGTTTAATGTAGAATGTGAGTGTTTAATCGTTCAGCGGTGGAAGCTACTTAAAAATAAATAATTAAAATCGAAACCATTTATAAAAGGAATAATCATCAAGCAGGTACTGTTTAAATAGATATCAAAACATGTGATTTAAATACAGTTGCATTAATGCATTATCTTTTGTAATTATTACGGCTTCCGTGTTCGAGAGGTAAGGCTCTCAAATCCCGGCGTTCACAACAAAATTGTATTTGATTACTGTGTTTTATTTTAATATTAATTAATTTAAAATAATACATAGTACATTTGCACACATTCCTTAGGGGAAGATACTCTCAGTATCGTCCTGGTGTAAGACCACCATTTAGAATTGAAATTTTACTTGAAACGCTTTAGCCGTGTTTGGTGATCAGATCTGAATAACCAGTCATCCTCTTCCCCATCTCATTCCCCTTCGCACTACCTTCAGTCTCGCAACATACGTCTCACTAGCTCCAGGCAGTTGGGACACTTGTGCGGTATTCACTTAAAAAAATCAATACAGCGGAAGCCAGAAACACTGGGAAAAAAAGCCACCGAATAAAAACGGTTGGGAAAATCACAATTTCTTGGTATTACTTTGGCAAAAAAAGTTTCGTTTATTAGCTGCCTGTTGCTGTAAAACACTGCGATGCGTGAGCAAGGGGGAAAGGTTCCCAAGATGTCTGATGTTCAGTAAGCGGTAAATAAGGAACTCCAGTGAAAAATACTATGGCTTTAAAAAAATATGTTCATATAGACCAATAAACGCTGATTCTGAATATATAAGTTTTATTTCGTAATAAACGTAGAGTTCTTAAAAAATGATTAAAAAGTGCATTTTTTAACGTCTCGTTAAAATACATTGTAAAGTTGGTACGATTGAATGGTTAGCGCTGACGTCACGCGTCACCAGTCATTGTATCACAATGTATTGAAATCAATTGAAATGTAGGTATGGCACAAGCCATCAGTATTAACAATATTTCATGTTATTCTTAATTTCATACTGTTTATAGAGATTAAATTGTTGTGTTTTTTGAAACAATATTTGAGCCTAAATAATTCGGTATCAAAAATAGAGGTATATCTATTAGTTTATCTCTAATATTTAAAATATTTAAAAACTGCTGCACAAAAAAATAGTAATGCTTCTTCTAGGGAGAATACTTCGAACAACGGTATTCAAAATGGCGGTAGTTGATCAGCTGATTTCCCGATCCCATACTAATAATTCAGGAGTGATGACGTCACACGATTTACCATATTTCCGGTGGTTTTCGGGGGTCTTGAAAAATTAAAAACTTTGAAAATTATTTTAACTATTAAAACTAACTCTAAAAATAAAAATAAAAATGCAGTTATTTAAGTTAGAAGGTCATTATTCATAAAAAAAAATAAAAAATTGGACTGGAGTTCTTTATTCGGAGATATGTAAAATAATATCAGGTATCTACTTTTCTAATAGCGGCGAACCAAAAATTTGGAAAGATTTATAAAACGCAATAGTCAATATGTATATATGAATAAGTACCATAGAAGTAGTTGTTTAAATTATGGTAGGTAGATATTTTGATTTTATTAAATTGATTCAAAGTTGTAATATCATTTTTTATTACACTACCAGTGTATAGGGTTGTGCAAGAATTAAATTCCGTTCCCGGTTTTCGGTGACGTGAACATTTTTTCTCAAAATATGGTGGCACTAGCGTGTAGCTAACTCAGACTTTCCCCTAAAAAGGGAGCGATGATTTGGCTTGGTAGCTGCTTCAGTTCGCTCTTTGCGTCCGTTGACGATCGACGCTCCGCTGTCGAATCTCACCGCCTGCGAGGTGCGCTCAATTATTCGCTTTATCAACTAAGAGGGGGTCCGCCCTGTTGAAGTTTGTAAGATCGCAATTTTGATCCCAGAAGTCAATAAGTCTACCGCACAAATGATTCTGAGGGAAAAATGGCGTATTATTGCGTCATCGTTGGGTTCCCAAAATGCTGAAGAGCAAAATCGTATGGAAGGCGCTCGGATACCTTTTTTTCGGTTTTTCCAACCAAGGCAAAGTTTTTTGGGTTGAAACAAGGATTCTGTACCTAACCCCGGAATCACAAATGCAATTAATGAATTGAATTGTATTTTTTTCTTCACCTGAAGCAACATTTGGCCAGAAAACCTTTGTAGACCGATTAGACGCGGAGGTAGAGATGATAGTATATTTGGCGGCAGAGTTCTGCGATAAGGAAGTCAAGGACCTAATGCCACGGCTCACCAAGTACATCGATCATCAGGGACTATAATTTTTTAAATTATAGCGGTCTTTAATTCTTGGACAACTGCAAACTGCTGGTTCTGGTTCACCGTAAGCGCAAAAATGTGAAAAAAGGGATGATTAAAAATCTCTGCCATCAGCCTTTGGCGCTGCTAGCTGCACTGCAGGCTCCACTCATCAATAGTGGCGAAACTGGCGGCTAATCAAGATCAACAAACTGAGCAATCACCAAGCCACTTTCAAAACATACAACAATGGATTTCATAAACCAATATACTTTTTATCTAAACGTTTGCAAATGCTAATAGACAAACAAAACTTATTTTCTTTATCTTTGGAATGAAGCACTTTTTTTACTTTCTGTGAATAAATTTTACTATATTTTTTTAAAGCACAAATCTACATAACGCCATTTGATAACGCCAGAGCTCACTATATAGAAACATTCGCCATAACAGCTCACCAAAGTTTCATCGCCATCGAATAAATGGAAAAGGAAATAATTTCACAACGCTAGAGCTCGCCTTTATATGTATACAGAAACCTTCGCGGACATGCGCACGGCCAATCACCAAAGTTTCGTTGCAATCGCCGCCGTACCGCTTAAGGGACAAACGAAGAAACATTAATTTTTTTATATCAAGAAGATAATTCTCCATCCCTACCATTCTTCAAATAAAAGAAAATTCTTTTGACCGTTTTGTCTGCGTTTTAGCTAGAAGTTAAAGTAGAAGATTAAACATTCATTATTTGTATATCATGAAGGGAGGCTTGAAAAGAAAAAAATGTTCTCTCAGTATTAGCCCTTCATATATTTGACGGGTGTCTATTGTTGAAAGCTACTGCTTCCTTCCTGACAAAGAGGGATCACATCCTGGTCAACATTGAGGACAACGAACCCCTTCAGAAGGAGAGCATTTAAAGTGATAAAGTCTCTACTAAAACGAACCTAAACGAAACCTTTAAACTTTTGACCTCAACTTATACGAGTTTACCAAGCTTCGAAGAAAGTGAGTATTTTAAAAATAAAACGTACGTTTTTCATTTGAGTGCAATCCCTATTTTAATAAAATAAAATTATTTTTATTTAGTGAGCTTAGCAAAGTACAGTTTTAACTCGACCTTTTAGCAGTTACGTACATTTGTTTGCACATTCCGTTTCTGGTTTCTGAAATCTGCTGCCTCCACGTTATTTTTCAAGCCTAGTTGACTAGACTAACATTGATTGGGGGGCTAACTTTGACTAGATGGCTAACTTTGACAAGGTGGCTAACTTTGACTAGGTGGCTAACGTTGACCTGGTGGCTAACTTTGACTATATGGCTAACATTGACTAGATGACTAACTTTGACTAGATGGCAAACTTTGACTTGGAGGGTACCTTTGACTAGATGGCTATCTTTGACAAGGTGGCTAACTTTGACTAGGTGGCTAACGTTGACCTGGTGGCTAACTTTGACTATATGGCTAACTTTTACTAGATGGCAAACTTTGACTTGTAGGCTACCTTTGACTAGATGGCTAACTTTGACAAGGTGGCTAAATTTAACTAGGTGGCTAACGTTGACCTGGTGGCTAACTTTGACTGTATGGCTAACTTTGACTAGATGGCTAACTTTAACTAGATGGCAAACTTTGACTTGGAGGCTACCTTTGACTAGATGGCTAAATATGATAAGGTGGCTAACATTGACTAGATGGCTAACTTTGACAAGGTGGCTAACTTTGACAAGGTGGATTACTTTGATAAGATGGCTAAGTTTGACTAGATAGTTGACAAATTTGCGTTTTCAAAAATCTGCTGCATCTACGAGTATTATATTATTTAAGAAAGCCTTACCTTGATTGAATGCTTAACTTTAATTAATAAGCCAACTTTGACTTAGATTAGTTATTTATTATAGTATATATAAGTCTACAGCCTACCTGCATGAAATTTTTTTGAAAAGAATATCGTCATTGTGATCTTAAAATTTCTTTGGACAAATTGCATAATTACTTATTTGAATGGAACATAAAATATTACATTGTTTGTAATTAAGTATGGGGGTTTTTCAAATCTTTTTTTATTTCAAAGGAAATTTTGGTTTCGATTTTTTTAAATAAGACCGGTCAGTGGTCGAGTTGGCATTGCGTTGGGGTTCCACCCATGAGTCGTGTGTTCAATTCCTCGGCTGGCTAAGTCCTCCATCACGACACGAGCAACATTTTCCGCCTAGTGTGGTGGTATTAGGGAATTTTCAAATATTGTCATGTCATATGTAACCAGGAAAGTTTGTCTTTCTTTTATAAAATAGGAAAGAGGAAAATAGAAACATACTCTTTAGACGTCTACTTTTAACAGAACAAATAAAACTTAATGAGCGAAGGAAAATATAAGTTTATTCTTAAATAGAGAGGTTAATTAGAGCTTTATTCAACACTGGTTCATTTATTGTTTCTTCCATTCTGTTCCCGCGTACCTACACATGTTTTAGTGCATCTATTTGTGAAGGAGCGTTTTCTGGATCATAATATTTATCTTTAAATCAAAGATGCTTTGCAATTTTTGTATGCACGATGTTTAAAGTGATTTATTAAAATTTTCGGTAAAAACCGATTTACCTATACAATGTTTTTTTTTCCCTTTAATGATGGCGGGTTGACTTAAACTTTTAAACCGTTAGTTTTTACCCGGCCAGTAAAATAAATTTTAAAGTGTTTAATAATTACAATAAACCACCATTGACAACCAACACAGGATTTATTTTTCTCCATGAGGAAATGAACATCATAACGTTTTTTTCCTGTTTGAAATTAGAAGTTAACGCCACCACAAAGACCTCTTCACGTGTTCATGGCCTAGCCCCAAATTGTGCGAAAGTCCACATGTAATCAGGGATTAAAAGAAAAAGAAAAAGAAAGCTCTCTTCACAGGGCTTTCCTCGCGACGCTTTCATTCCTTTGGAAGTTTTAACTTATAAAAGCTCTTCACGATAATGATTGTGAAGGGGACAGACCCCAGGACTGGACCGCTATCATTTAGTGTCTTGGGAAAAAATATCAGCGCCATCGGGACTCAAGTGGAAACTTAAGTCTTAACATGGATATTTACTTTGCAGGACTTTGTAAAGCTCGAGAGGCTGTTTGTTTGTAGTTCAATGCCGACAGGGCCGAGGAGAGGGGTGGTAATAAAACGGTGGATTTGTGTCCGCTGTTGCTTAATTTAATGTTTTTCCCTTAAAAAGTTCCCAGCGAGGAATCACGCTTGAGACTTAGAAAGAAACACTTTAAAACGCCCAATAGATTCGGCTTAATAGCTTTTTTTGTTTATTCTTTAAGGCCGCTACCGAAAGGGGTATTAATTAAATCCCTTTCTCAATCAAAAATTAACCCTCTACTTTCAAGGGGCGCTCTTTCAGAACTCAAATACGTCATAGTTAATTTATGGCTGCAAATCTTTGTTTGTTTAAACTTTGCCAAAAGTATCGGAAATAATTGGTAGATACGCTTGAAAAATAATGAAATTAAGTGTGAATCTCACCATATTACATAAAATTGGTATAAAACCGGAAATTTTGTAACAAAAAGGCATACTTTTTAATACTACGTATTAATAATTAACCGATTTGCACTCAAGCAACAAGCAAACCTCAACGTATAGAGGCATTGTATCCCTTTACGCCAAAAAAAATTTTTTTCGTGCAATTTTTTTGAAAATAACGTGTACGATTAAACAACAATTTCGTAAATCTAAAGTTTGTTGTAAATTTCAGTTCAACGCTATATTTCGGGAACGAAGGGAACAGAAAAAGGCATTTTTATGAGAAAAGTAGTCAAATATATATCTAGAGGGTAGCCCGCCAATTTAATCCCACCGCGCACCGTAGTCCGTAGTAGTCACCGGCTTGCGGGGGTTCCCGACAGCCTACGTAGGTTCTACGCCGTAGAGTCAAGAAGGAATAAAACTTTTTAATATAATGCCGTCATAAAGGAAGCAACGATTCGGAATAATTAATGTTTGGTACAAGACGCAATTTGAGTATTTCATTATTCCAAGTTAAACCCGACGATTTAAACCGGTGATCTTTCCAATGAAGTTATTTTGAAGTGCGCGTGGCATAATATCTAATTTATTGAGGTAGAAATAATTTATAGATGGTTTTCACAAATAAATTATAATAGAGACTCTGCGGAGAGATAGTGAGACCACGGACTGAGGTCACCAAAGTAGAACAGGGATGCCTGGAGGCGTCTTGTCGAGGCGATTGTTCCCCGACCCGAACAGAACAAGAGGGGGAAGATTACGATGATTAGTTTGCAACATTCATTATATATCCTTTTTAAATACCTCATATTACCTTTACTAATGGAATTGCAATACGAAGAACTTATGAAGCACTTGTCCGCAGCATCCTGGAATATAGCTCCATTATTTGGGCCCCCTCAGAAACAAAACCATATTCTAGAAACAGAAAGAGTACAAAAAAGGTTTATGCGTTACCTGTATATGAGGGAATATACAATTATAATGATATGCTCGATCTTAATACCTTAGAAGCCCGTCGAAAAATATTTTTGGGGAAACATTTTTTTAAGCTGATCTCCGGAACTGTACTAAATCCACCTATGTTGAAGGAGATTAACCTACTCGAATATGAACTTAACGCGTATACTCGTGGGAGATCCCACGCACTTTTTATGCCACGAAAGCGAGAACTTCTCCTTTCAGAAGGCGCCGTTAACAGAGTAATTCAACTGCTTAACGATTCTGGATTGAGCATCGACATCTTCAATGTTACCTATAGAGAGTTCAGTAACTATCTTTTGAAATACATCACAACATCGTGAAACACGTCACAATATAGTGCCCTCGTAGACTTTTTTTTAAATTTTGTAATCTTCTCCGTAATAATTTGGTGTATAACTGTTTTATAAAGAACCTGAAAAAAATATTAAAATATTTTAGTAAACACGTAGAAGTTCCCTCTTAAGAAATAGCACTCCGAATTAGATGCTGATTAAATCCATCGGGTCACGATCACGGCTTGACGTATTTTGTCGACCTCACTTTTTGTGAATAACCGTGATAGATTACGTTCAAACGGGCTAAAAATTTGTCAGTTTACATATGTTAATTAATAAATTCAGTTTTTAATCTAGAAATCATTGGTTTTTATCTAATTAACCATAAGAACAAAGTGATATAATACGCCTGTCTCAACACAGTTATACCCTAGTGAGACAGGCATCGAATAATATAATGTAAACATACCTTATATAGATAAATAATAAAAATTAAAAAATAACAATTTTATCGATTATCGGAGCTAACAAGAAAGCTTTAATTGACACCAAAAGAATTGTGTATTTGCATACCGAGGATGAGGCTACTTGTACTTAACGGTTATTAGTTATTGACGTAGAAGGATTCAACCACTTCAAACAGAGCAGGTCCTTATTTCAGTATTTTTCACTTGACAACTAAGTAAATGTCTATTTCATTCAGCCTTTGTTTAGAAAACTAACCCATTATAGTAATTTTGAAAACAGTGATCCATAACCGATGACGAAAGTAGAATTATTATTACATTCAATGAGGCAGTCTCTGGTTGATTTATTTTTCTATTTCAGAAATGGTTGTAGAGCACTAAGCTCTAACAAACATTTTGAATTTATTGAGAGGCTATTATTATTAATTTGTCTATTTTGACGAGTGTGCAATAATTTTACGGTTACATTATACGTTTCACGTTTACTCTAGGTTTTTTGTATTTATTTAGATAGGTAATTCACGAAAGCGCTGCGGTGTTTAACGGAACACTGGAAAAAGAAACCTTGTTATCTGGTTATACAGTTTAATTATATTAGTCTATAGTTAAACACATAAAACGCCCTCAATAACGAAACTGAAGTAAAGGAACACCGATGAACTAATGTAAAGATCAAATGCTTTGGACATATGGCGGGGCATGGAAGATCTAGTCAAAGGCTGGAAATTTCGGGAAGCAAATACCGTGAAGCAAGAAAAAGGAAACGAAAATCAGCGGGAGCGGAAAACTGAAAGCGGAAAGCGGAAAGCGGAAAGCGGAAAGCGGAAAGCGGAAAGCGGAAAGCGGAAAGCGGAAAGCGGAAAGCGGAAAGCGGAAAGCGGAAAGCGGAAAGAAGCAGCGAGAAACATGAAGTGAGAATAGTGGGAAGCTGGAAACGTGGGAAGTGAGAAGAAGGTAGCAGGAAGCATAGAGTATGCAGGAAACTAGAAGCAGCGTGAAAGGGAAAGCAAAAACCAAGAAGCTGTAGGGAAGCAGGAAATGGGAAACAAGAAGCAATGGAAGCAGAAAGCACGAAGAAATGGAAAACGAAAAGTAAGAAGCTGTAGCAAGCTGGAAGCGTAAAGAGGAAAGCATGAAGTAAGCATGGAAAGCTGGATGAAAAACCAAAAAAGTCTCTACTAGGGAAGATGAAAGCGAGAAGATAGCAGATGGAAGCGGTAAAAAGGAAGCTGGAAGCGAGAAGAAACGTGAAGCAAAAATACACGAAAGTCAAAAAACGAAAACCAAAGCTCCATCGATTATTTTATTCCTGTCCATCCTACATTCCAATATTGGCTTACTAGGTTGCCAGGTACACCAGGTCGATTAAACTCCAATCTCCTTTCGAATTTCACAGAACGCATCTTCTTCTTCTTCTTTGCGCTGTCCCAACTCATTGCCTAGGTAAGCTGTTGGGGTCGGCTCTTCTCGTTCTCAGGTTCTAATTTCTTCTGTTCTGAGTATCGCCTTCATCCAGGCCATTTATCTGAAGAATTTTGGAGCATTGAGTCATCCAGGAGTTCTTCGTCTTCCTCTGGATGACTGTCGATGAAGCTCCATAGACATTGTCTGCCTCACTGAGTGGTCTGACGGTCTCCGTCTTATGTTCCCATACCATCTCAACTGTCGTTCCTCCAACTTACTATTTATATCTGTGACACCCAGGCTACCACGAATTCGTGAACTTTTGATCTTATCTTTTAGTGATACTCCTGCCGACCATCTAAGAAATAAATGTTACTTTATTATATACCAAAATTAAAAGTTTTTTTTGTGTAAATTGTGATTCTCGTATGAAGGGTCTCTACCAACTGAGCTAAGGTGTCCCTATCCGATTCGGTCATTTTTAACTGCGTCATACTTCGACTAAGACATAAGATAAGGTACTTCGACTTCGACCCGGAAAGCCGAAGGTCCTGGTTTCGAGTCTTAGAGGTACCAATATCTTTTTCTGATTTTTTCTGTTTCCAGATTTTCGATAGAGTTTCGCTAATATTGTCTTCTTTTAATAAAAAAAAATATATAACCGTGGAATAACCAACGTAAGATTTTCTTAATATATTTGAGTGATTTTTTTTTCTCCCTCTTTTAATCTCCGATTGAACTCCCAATGACATAGGCCACAGTTAAAAAGTAATATTAACACAGGGAAGTGAAGATTCTTTTTCAATGTATACATGCACATGTTAAGAAACATCTGGTAATCCTCTCATTAAGGTTAGAATTCCGTTTTGCACAAGTAAGCTTTCTTTGATGGACTTACGAGTATGTACCTAAATACCGCATTCACTGCACTATTTCTTTAACCACGTACGAATAAATCAGAATAAAGAGATTCTTGCTTGCGTAGTGGTGCTCTGTATCGTAGGACTTTGTGGGGTAAGAGGGGACTCCAAACTAGTTCTAACCAGATATGATTTTAGATTTTCACGGCCAAAAATTTTATGGTTATTTCCTTTTTGGATTTGAATTCCTAGACCATCTTAACTCACTTCACAGCAAAATTAAGTTCACAATGGAGTTGGAAAATAAAAACAAAATCCTGCCTTTTCTAGATGTGGAAGTGATGCGAAAAGAAGATGGTAGCCTAGGACACACAGTGTATAGGAAACCAACTCATACGAATCGGTATCTACATGCTGATTCGCATCACCACCCAGCGCAGAAGAGAGGACTTATCCATACGCTGGTAACTGGTAACCCGAGCGACCAGAATATGTGAAGAAACAAAAATCGGAGCGGAACTTACTAAGCTCACCGATGCACTGGAGCGTAACGGTTACCCGGCAAGGCAGACAAGGCAAATAATAAGAGCCAAATCTACACCAAACGAAGACAGAATTGAACAAGAGTCTAAAGGCTGTGCTTTCCTACCTTATGTTCACAATGTGACAGACAGAATTGCCAGACTGTTGAGGAAAGAAAGCATCAAGACTGTCTTCGGAACCACGACCAAAATACAAGACCTACTGAGGTCTGCAAAGACCAAGTTTCCTCTGGAAACAGATGGAGTATATAAACTCAGCTGTTCCGGATGTGATAAGGTCTATGTTGGCCAGACAGAGCGGACGATCTCCAAAAGGATATCGGAACACTTTCGAGCATGTAAACTTGGCCACCCTGACAAATCGGCAATCGCCGAGCATTTAATTGAAACCGGCCATTACTTCGGATTTGTTCCTGAAGTCCTGGGAAGACCCAAAACCTATAGAGCACGCTTAATTACAGAGGCAATTGAAATTCATAAAAATCCTATTAACATTAATAGAGACGACGGAGCTAAGCTCAATAGTTCTTGGTATCCGGTAATTGACGGCTACACCAAAGGTAAATGCAAAAAACCATCTTGAAGTATACTGTAATGCCAGCCCGCAGTGGATTGGTGCTGGCGACACGGTATTGCTTCGAAGTACTTAAGCACACATTTCATCTCTAACATTTACACATCTGCCCTGATGATGGACACTGTAACGCTGTCCGAAACGTTGGCTAAAGGAGGAGGTAGCGCAACACGGCATAATACCCCAAAAGGAAATAACTAGTTCTAACCAGTTTGGCGCGTACTCAGGATACCATCGGTGTGAACAAATAAGTTTAATTGTGTTTTTTTCTTTCATTAAAAAGATTTGCCTGTGCGTTTGTCGATAAATCTCTAGTGTACCAATAAACAACAAATATGATAGTTTATCTTTTATTTATTATTACTTTTAATACATATTTTTTGTTATTTATTCTTGCAACTCTTTTGATATTTATTACTCTTTTTACGGTTCTTTTGATCCTTGTAATTCTCGTGTTTCGTGAAAATCTTATGGTGTCTTAAATTTTCTGTGTTTTTCTTTATTCTTGGCTTTCGTATTACCCCAGTACCTACTTTTTACAACTCTCATATTATTTTCGTCACAATGCGCAATGCTGCTGTCGACAAGCTACTTGAAGGAGCTCAGCAGGCAGAAATTTATGTGGTAATACAAAAATATTTTTTAAAGTTATAAAATGTAAAAAAATATTATATTAGATTCTCAAGAAGATAAAACATGAAGTGTCATAAGCTCGCATGTTTTCCTTGTTCCCGGTAAACACCGAGGTATATCTGGTTTATTTACAAGTAGGTATGTTTTACCAACTATTCAACATGAGAAGCGTGAAAGTCCCACAATACCAAGTTTCTGGTACAAAGACCTTAATTCGCAAGATGTTAAACAACTAGGTACTTACTGCTATATTGGCGGGAAGTTACCAGACGGGATGATTAAAAAAACTTTAATTGTCATCACCATAGCAAAAGCCTTAAAATAGATGTATTTATTTAACGTATCATGTAACTTATTGTTTCAACAGTCGAAATTATTACTGTGCCGCTTAAGTTTTTTCTATGATTGTAATTTTATGACGATAAAATATGATATGATACATCTTAAGGCCAATACAAAAATATTGTTTATAAGCGTAAAACTTATAAAAATGCTCATTCAAGCGACTTCCGAATATTGGGTCATGAATGTCATGATATATAATTAAACAACATTGACATTTTAAGTGAAAAAATTCTGATGAAATTTTTCTTGAACTTCTTTGAAAATAATAAATATGAAGATTACGTTTTCCGATGTTTTCGTTATTTCTTTTTCCATTCTGCAATTCCCATAATTTCAGTTTCCACGTCACAAAATAAATTCCAAAATGGAAAAGTATAACGCTTAAGAACTTTGACACAGGAAAGGTTTATTTAAAAATCACAATGTTTTAGTACGAGAAACAAATGAACAAGTTGGAAATCCAGTAACGCCGTAGCTTGTCAAAACGGCCATGAGAGCTTGCTTCAAACTCCAACAGAATGTATCATCTTAAACAGCCGACTAGATATGCACAAAGTTAACTTGCAATTCTCAAGTGGGCTAGTCAAAAGCATCTTAGGCGCAGCTTCCAACTATTCCCGCAACACTGCGATTTCACGGGCATTACAACCAGCGTCTCGCGCGGCGAACTCGCCAACTTGCTTACAAACACTTGGCTGTACTTGGCTTTATGATACTATCTTATGTGTGGCCGTAGTGATGCACTTAATTGTACTTGCCAAGTAACAAGACAGAGCTAGTTTCAAACTGTTTACCGTTACCAGTCATCAGATGGTAAGCGGGCACTCTACTGCGGGTGTGCACAACATACATACCAACGGAACAGGGACATGTATTTGCGTTGGATAGGTTTCCCAACCGGTGTGCCACAAGATATTTTGTCGCTTTACTCTAGGTACAACTTCAAGGATTTTTCTTAGACTCTTCCTCTCATATTTCGTAATATTGTTCCGATGTGCGTTCTATGAAGATTGGAAGTTGTCCATTTCGAGGGTGGTCGCATTCCGAAAATTGGTCGTACGATTTGTTGGCCAGGGTGATTATTACATTTCACAAGGTATTTATAAAAAATAATTATGAAAATGCGACAAACGATATTGATAACCCCAATATGAATTTTTCAGTTGATGATGATTGTGAAAAATGGTTTTATTCAAAGACAAACCCCCTTGACAAGGCCTCAGCTTTTGCCTTTTTAATGCCACCGTGATTTTTTTGAAGAGTTACAAAAAATATTGATCCGAATAAAACATTAAAATTCTATTTGTCAAATATTGACTGGTAAGTTACGAGTATTTTTGTAATCTTTTAAAAAATAGTAGTGTTTGAAAAAAGTCATCAGGCATCGGAAGTTTCCCGTTTTACATAATATTGCATAAGTAGCTATCTATTTACTTAGGTATTGTATTGTTAGGAACTTTCATTATTTGGGGCGAAAAGATTAGATGTTAATCTTTTTATTGTTTACTATTGAGTACCTGGCATGCGTCGCAATGCCACTCAATGAGAGAACATTTGTGTTTAATTTTTGTTTATTGAATTGCTTTTGGAAATGTTTGTAGATGATATAGTAAAATAGTTACACAAAATTTTGATTATGAAGGTAATACAGCAGTATCTTTACTAAAAAAATAATATTCTATGGTAGTATGGAAAATGGAAAGATTTAACATTACCTGGTAGGAACGGTTACATTGATAGTTTAACGAGTAATATCCTGCATTTTTCGATTTCGCAAGTTCTATTTTTACAATTTATTCAGTAGCCAGCAAGTAACTATAATACTAATCTATACAACTTTACTCTATGCTTCGGAGAATGCGAACGTTATGGTCACGATGTATGCATAATCACTTTTGATCAGCCTCTGTATGCAAAAGCTCGAGAAATCGTATCAGCAACACCTGAAGGATCTGAGGTACCGAAAATCGTAGTGAGACTTGGGGGTTTCCATTTACTCGTTTCTTTTTTTGGATCAATTGGTCGTATTTTGCAGGGAAGTGGCATAAAAAAGTTCTCTTTAATTTATGCCACTAATTCATTAGAAAAAATGTTGAATGGCCATGCTTACGCGAGAACGGTTAGAGCTCACACATTACTCCATCTCATTTTAGCAACAATAATATCAAGAGATGGTTGAAGCACTACTCGATCAGTTCAATCAAAAACTAAAGGAATATGTAGAACGATGACCAATTGCAAAATTATGGATTCAATATTTTCACATGGTATCGATTGCTAAGGAGTTTATAAGAGCTTAACTTATAGGGGATTGGCAAGCTCATTTGAATAGCGTTTGAAAAAAGCTTCCTTACTTCCACGCATCAGGACATTTTCTTTATGCCAAATCTGCGCACTTATTTGCAAGATATGTTACAATTAGAAAACTTGATTGTCGATCCTCCGGTTTATGAAAGATTTTTTTTTTTTTTTTTTTTTTTTTTTTTTTTTTTTTTTTTTTTTTTTTTTTTTTTTTTTTTTTTTTTTTTTTTTTTTTTTTTTTTAGCATATAAAATATAATGTACATTTAGATGATGTATTAATTTGCTTACATGTTCATATTCAAATATGTTAATACCACTCTTCCATGGAAGCGTTAGCTTGTGTCTGGAAGAGTAGTGTACATTTTTTAATGCTATATTTAAGTTCTTAAATTACAATGTGAATGTAAAAAACAATAAGTTGTAAGTTCGGTGATATGTGATTATTATACTAAGATTTTTCTCTATTAGACGTTCTGATAAATTAAATTGTGGAACTTCATTGGATATGGTCACTGAGCAATCCATGATGAAGTCAATGAAAAG
Source organism: Limnephilus marmoratus (assembly GCA_917880885.1). Classification (NCBI taxonomy): domain Eukaryota; kingdom Metazoa; phylum Arthropoda; class Insecta; order Trichoptera; family Limnephilidae; genus Limnephilus; species Limnephilus marmoratus. The sequence continues at coordinate 33,652,462 of OU862910.1, forward strand.
GGATGAGCGTCTTAAGTAAATGGATTTATGGCATGCATGTAATGAATACTGTGTGTGAAAGATTGGAGGATCTCGCTAATATTAGAATGGATACTACAGATCAGCATGTAGATGCAAGTGATTTCCGCAAAAATAGAGATATTGAATACATCAAGAAACTTCGTGAATGGTTTCTATCACATGATCCAACAAAATCATGTCCATTGCCAGTGGAATCGTCGGTATTGATAAAATTAATTGTCATAATGCTCGTGAAGAGGGAATTGCTTCTATCAATAAAATGACGCGCCAAACAGTTAATAATATTAAATTGAAACGCGCTGATAAAGTATGAACAGTATCATGGATAGATCCTGTATTGTTATTTTAACGCATGAGTATTGCGAAGACATTTGAAGATGAACATGAAAAATTCTTCGAATATGACTTAGCCCCTTACCCATTACAACTCTTCGATGCAATTGGAATTCATAAGACACAGAAGTCAACCATTTATGAATGTTTTGAATATGTGAATATTGAAGTCGAGAGCGCAAATGCTACCTACATCATCGATGGGGGATATCGGTTACATCGTGTTTTATGGGATCGAGAGGACACATTCGATGGTATTTTGGACAAATATCTTCAGTATGTTGGTAGACACTTCGGTTACAACGTTACTATAATATTTTATGGTTCTACTGATTCTTCTTCTTCTTTGTGTGCCTTATTAGGTACCCCCGACGTTTGCGATCACTCTTGAAAATGTCTCTCTGGCTGCCCGGAATAGCTCCTCCACAATGCCAGTCCACTCTAGTATATTTCGCAGCTAAGACATTTGTCTCCTACCAGGCCCTCGGCGACCCTCTATCTTGCCTTTCAATAATAAATGTAGCAAGTGATACTTCTCCCCTCGAAGTATACGACCCAGATATGAAATTTTCCTGATTTTTATTAAGCAGTTCTCTATCTGCAAGCCACATTTCAAAAGCCTCTAACCTGTTCATGGTATTTACTTTCAAGGTCCATGTTTCACATCCATACGGCAAGACCGACCACACATAACATTTTAGCATTCTCTGCCTTAGTTTTAAACTTATATTGTCATTGCAGAAGAGGGATTTCATTTTAATGAACGCAGTTCTTGCTGCTTCAATTCTGCACCTAACCTCTATATCTGGGTCAAGAGTCTCCGTGAGAATACTGCCGAGGTATCAAAATCTTTTCACCTTTTCGACATTGCAACCATTTAACTGTACCACTGATTCAGAGTGATCTAGTCGTCCAAATGTCATCCATTTAATTTTATTGACGTTGACCATTTAGTTTTATTGACTGCGTATCTTATGTTAGGTATTAATGACAACTCCGTTGATCTTTAGACCCTTCTCAGTATTACTTTGGTTTTTTTTAAAGGCATAGTTGGAATAGAGATTAAACAAAAGTGGCGACAGGATACAGCCTTGTTGCACTCCACGCTGAATGGCAATTGCATTAGATCTCTCATTCTACTGATTACACGAAAAATTTCAAAGCTTTAAAACAACGCCGTTGAACTACAAAAACATCTTCATCGTCTGATATCGTTTTTGTTCGATCAGTGACTGTTCCAACAAACCATATGAAGTGCATATTCGTTTGAAATCGCGATTACTCGAGAACGGTGCTTCGAAGGGAAAAAACGTATGAAAATCTTTTTTGTAGAACATTTTACGATATACAAACTCTTTTCATGATTTTTTGGTAGCTCTCTCCATTTCCGAGAAATACGCAAAAAAAGTGTGACCTTTGACCTCGGATAAAAAAACAAGGCTGACGCCAAATCGTTGAGGACTTTTGACATAGCATTTGCAATGACGTATTCAAGACCTGTACAAAAATTCAGTTTGTTCGGAATTAAAGCAAAGTCAGCACTTTTTTTCGTCTATTTTGACTGGACTATCAGCACTCGTTGCAATGACACTTAAAGAAAGTGTTTATCTTTTATTTCTGTTTATTGAGGTGATTTTGAATACACAATATTTTTTGTTTTTCCGTCTGGACGAGGCCACATACATACAGCCTGTCCGTGTGAGAAGCATAAATTTTTCCAAATTCACACCCTGCATTCCTAGACCTCTACTATGTCTCCTTTGCAATCCCTCACTCTATTCCTCTATTCCTATTCTATTCTAGTCTATTCCTCCCTCGTACCCCACCACTCCATCACCCCTCCCCTACATGTTATTTTTCTTTGCCACCTATTGTAAAAGAAATTTCATAACCTACGAGTATTATATAAAAATTAGTGACGCCAATGCTCACCATTATATTATACAGAAACCTTTGCAAAACAAATCACCAAAGGTATAGGAAATAATTTCATAAGGCCAGAGTTATTTAATTATCCCCTATTTCAATTTGGGAGGCGGATATGGGTACAGCCGCCCAGGGAACCATTTTTATCCACCTTCGACTTACGACCTATGACCTAGGACTTACGGGTCACCCAAAGTGGTTCGCTACGTTTGGTGGCTTAGCAGGGATGCCCAGGTTTTAGATGAGTCTTGGCGGCAAATGCGTTTGCCCACCTGCCGCGTGGCGGGCCGTATCAGGAGACTGGTTGAGGGAGACCTAACCTAGATCTCTCCATCCGGACTTCCTCGACCCTCCGCCTTGCACCGCAATGGGAAGGATGGATTCATACATCCGTCATTCCTGGACACGTTGACCCACAGATTCCTACCCACCCCCCATTCCTTTTCCTTCCCAGAATTCCCTTTCTAAAACGACCCTCCACCCAGCATTTCCAATCGTAACATTAATCCAGAGATTTTTTTTTCTTCAGGGCCTCTTGTGTGGAGCTAGTGTAAAAAAAGCTCACCATTATACATAGAAACCCACGACCGTGCGCACAACAACTCACCAAAGTTTTATCGCAATCAGATGAATGTTATAAGAAGGCATACGGGACAAACAAAGAAACATTCATTTTTATGTATAAAGATAACGTAGATTATTGTTTGAAAAAATATTACATCAAATACCTACACATAATTAAACAATTCCAATTTCGGTTGTCGTTGAAGTGAAATATTCCTGCGTGAAATTCTTTGTGATGAACCCAAATTTGCCTTTAATTTAAGCATCATTTTCAAAATCGAAATCAGTTGCGAGAAGATTTCAGACAGGCGATAAATTAATCTAACCTGACTTAACTATAACATTATATTTTAACAGAAATTTATTTTAATATGGCGTTTTCAAAGTTGAAATTTTAATATCACGGGTCTGCTCTGTAACTCTTATATTCTCAGTATAGCATTATAATGAAGATTTATACCGCCGTTATTAAAATAGTTTGTGGTATTGGTCAGCATTGTTGCCTTTCAAGCTGTTGATCGGGGTTCTATTTTTGGCCACGGCAAATTTAATTTCTTAATTTTGAATATATTTATTTTTAGAATAATGAAATAATTTTACTTTGTATAAACCACTTATTTGATGTGCAAATCCGACCGGTTTCGGAACAAACGTTCCTTCGTCAGGGAAAGCTTATACTAATTTGACAGTTTCGAACAATGTTTTATTATGGTAGGGGTGGAGCTGTTGCTAGATAATAATGTAGATTGGGTAGGTAGGTATTAGTGTAGAGTGGGTGGGTAGGGGAACAAATCCATGATTGGGCTATATGACAATATTTTTTGTTTGTTGATAATAGATTCATTATTTTTAAGGGATTTTTTAATTTCCAAGGAAATATATATATTTTTATATATTTTTATATTGGAAAAACCACTCGTAATTTTGAAATCAGAATCAAAGAACATTTAAGGTGTCTTAATAATAATAATTTTTCTGAGTTTGCTAACCATATCATTGAAAATAACCACAGTTTTGAAAAAAATACAGGGATAAATATTCTTCATATTAATCATAAAGGAAAACGTTTAGATAACTTAGAAGCCTTGGAAATTAAAAAATCTCTTAAAAATAATGAATCTATTATCAACAAACAAAAAATATTGTCATATAGCCCAATCATGGATTTGTTCCCCTACCCACCCACTCTACACTAATACCTACCTACCCAATCTACATTATTATCTAGCAACAGCTCCACCCCTACCATAATAAAACATTGTTCGAAACTGTCAAATTAGTATAAGCTTTCCCTGACGAAGGAACGTTTGTTCCGAAACCGGTCGGATTTGCACATCAAATAAGTGGTTTATACAAAGTAAAATTATTTCATTATTCTATAATGGATAACCACAAAGTAATAGCTACATTCAAAAATATATTTATTTTTAGTCTTACTTTAATTTTTACGGGCCTGTGCTAGAAGATGTATGTTTTTGTAAACCTAAAGTTCTGATAGGTAATATTTTTTAGCAAGACATGAGTTTTGTAGGTACGAGTGCTTCGAAATTTCGAAGGTAATCAGTCAAATACAGTCGATCTATTCGCGTGCATTTCACATCTTGAGTGTATTGGTGTTTTCCGGGATTTTACTGTGACTTTTCGTCAGATGTTTTGTAAAGCCAACATTTAATAATAATCAAGCAGCTAGCTAAAACGCAAAAGGCAATAATAAAAATAATCCTCAAAGTACCCATAAAAACTCCATCAAAAGAAATTTTTAAAAACTTTTATGTTTTCAGCATTATTAAATTATACTCAAAAAATGCACTACTCAAATTTAAAGAAAAATATGAATACCTTGCTGACCAACACACCTACAATACAAGGTCAAAATCCTCAAAACTACTGAACATCCCGCAATTAAATACATCTTTTGGCCAGAAAAATCATAATTTCCACGTTACAAAATTATATAATGCCCTTCCAATTGAAATTAAGAACACCATGGAGATACAAATGTTTAAAAAAGACATCAAATTATGGTTAAGTAAACAAGAAGATAAGGAAATCATTAAAATTATGAAGTAACCCCAATACAACCTGCAGACAACAAACATAAATACTTTTATTTTATTTATTGTTATTTTGTGAAAATCAAGAAACCAGAAGATGAGGAAATAAAAATCAACACCCATTCAGCAACATACAGTCTGCCTCGGAACAGGAATACCTAGTTAGGAGGACTGTAAACAAAACACTTTACTAGGTATTTTTACTTATTTTGTAATTTTACTTTATCTTATATTGTCATTAAAATAAAATAAAATATATTCTTACGCTGACATTATAAAAATCTTTTACCATTGAGTGAACACTTTTATTAATTAATTATTGAGATAAAACTAAATTTTTTGTTTCACTTGGTTGCTCCACCTTAATTTTTCTATAAAGTTAGCGCATCCTCTAGTTATTACACATTAAGTCAGTTTCCCCATCCCTTTGAAGGAACGAAGTGAAGTTAGTAAGTACTTACCTCTATTAAAATGCTTTGTCCACCGACTGTGAAATTAGAACTTTGCTAAAACTTTCAAATTAGAAAATGTTTGATATTATAATATTCTAGAGCAGACCCGTGAAAAAACCCAGAATAGTCTGAATTCTTGATAAATCACTTCCAATTTTTAAAACAATGAAAATACTTTTGTATTATTATAGATAGGTACTTTATCTCTTATTTGAATTCTTCACACGATCAGTTCCAATATTTAAAATGACACATAAATTAAAAAATTTTGAACCACAGTTACGCAGGTGAAATTAGTATTTTTTTTATTATTTGACGATGATTGATGATTTTTATGATGAAAGAATCAAAATCATCTATAAATAATAAAACTGAATCTAATGAAAAAATCTGAAACGGTGAGTTCCGGCGTCATGAAATTAGTACTCTCAGTTTCTCAAACCGGGTTATTTCACGTTTCCGGTTTATTTATGATAAGACACGAGTTATTTCACAGAATTTCAAAAGTACTCGTAACATTGTCATCAAATGGCTATTCAGCGCCTTATTTTTATTGACAGTTGAAAAATCCCTGTTAAATGCCGATTCTAATTAAATTGAAAATAAATAAATTGAAAATAAATATTAAATTGTGATCAGCAGAAGAGGACAACTATTATGTTATCAGCTTGTCACAATTTTATAGATGACTAAAACGCACCAAGTGTCGGCGTTTAATGGGAACTTCTCAATGTAAAAAATAACAGCCATTTGATGACAATGTTACATTTGAATATCTGTGAAACAACCCGTCCATAATGTCAGGTGTTTTTCTGACATTCAAATCAAAGTCATGCTAAATTTGAAAGTTTCTTTTTGACACAATTTTTTCCAATATTTGGCTATGGTTAACCATATGATTATTCTTGTTTAATGGATAAGACTTTGCTAAAGAATGTAATGGCGATATTAACGTGAAAATCCTGCGGAGTGTGGATTAGCCGCACAGTAGCGGGCTTCGGCATCAATATATCACGGTCAGCTATCGCGCGCCGGGAATTTATCGCCCGAGACTGTATTTAAGCCCCCGTGGAAGGCCCGTACCCCCGACACCCCACACGCCCCAAGCCCCATGGCAGCAGATAGTTCCACGGGGTCCCCTAGTCCCCCGCACACGCATACATGTGACACGTTCTATTTTTAAACGTGACAGTTGCACTCGCGATTGTCGAGCATTTTTAAGTTACTTTTAACGCTTTTTCCCTTAGTTTTTTAATATAAAAAAAAAAAATGGAATAAAAAAGCATCATGTTCCATTAAATAATCAAATAGTGTTAATAAGTTAGCGTCTGTGATGAAATGAAAGAAAAAGCAGTTAGAACTCTAGAAATATTTATTTTAATAAACTACAACTACAAATTTTAATAAATTACAAACTAATAATTGGATAACGTAAATAACAGTGCACATTCTAATAGACGAGAGAGCGCCATAGATTATTAACGGCAGTCAGTTGTATTAGACGCATTGCTAATAAATTCAGAGTAGGCGTTCATACTTTCATCAGTCTGTTAAGTTGAAATTTAAGAACCTGACTTGTGGCACATCTCTGACGCCGCGTCTTATGTAAAACCATTTTCGTACGAGAAGTTCGTTTCAAAGTTACTGTCGTATATACCGCCGCCCGTAGAGCCTAGCAGCAACAAACCCGCGGGGCGGGTTTTTAACTTCTGGTAAATCATTAGATATTAGTTTTTGGGTCAATGCAACTATTTTTAGCTTGTATTTTCAGCTATTTCCATCCTTAGATAAGAAGATTCTTAAAAAAGAAAAATTCAGTGGTCTACCATGAATATCAGCATCGAACTAAAAGAATCCTGAAAATCTCCATATAAAAATATAATTTTTTCAGCAACAACAACATCAATACATGTAGTCGTATTTTTCCATCTTAAAGCACTTTACACTCAGTTAAAAGTCACGAGCCGCCACTGCTTTGAGCTATAAACAAAATAAATTACGACCTCGCCATACCCCATATCTTCTCCAAGGCGTTGTTGCTCAATAAAAACTATGTTTGAAATAAAATACATATTCGTACATACATATATCAAACATAATAATATTAAGAAGGGCTGCGTAATGTCACCGTGGCTATTCAATCTGTATATGGATAATTGTATGACAGAATTTTGAAAGAGCTGTGATTGGGCGCGAAATTGAGTAATTTGAAAGATAATGCGGTGCTGATTTTAAACAGTACGGAAGATTTACAGTCCCTCGTGACTAGGATGGACGAAGTACGTATGAATATTGAGTTAATGATGAATGTAAGAAGATCTAAAGTCATGGTGTTTGAAACATGCTGTAATACAGTTAATGAATACTTGGAAAAGATGGATGATTTTGTGTATTTGGGAAATAGTTTACGATAGATGGGAATGCTGAAAGAGATATTGAATGATATTGAATGAAGAATAAATGCAGGTCAAACCATCCAAAGAAGCGAAGCTAGCAGTCCAGAATGCAGTACTGGTATCTACCCTGATATACTTACGGCAGTGAGGCATGGAACTGGTAGAGGAAGGATGAAAGTTGACTGAATGTTATAGAAATGAGATCCCGGAGTATGTGTGGTAGAACCATTTATGATCGTGTGACAAATGTGGAGATCGGCAAAACACGCAAGGCTGGTGTAAGCGTAATGATTATGATTAAGAAGGGGACGCCCAGGTGGTTTGGGCACGTAGAGCCAATGAAAGAAGAAAGGAGTGTAAGGAGAATAAACGACGCAAGGTGAATGGTAGAAGAAGTCGTGGAAGCCGAGGAAGACATCGCACGATCAAGTGAATCCGATACTTGACTCGGACCATGTCAAGAGTCAGAATAATAGAAGAGTATTTAAGAGACAATATATGAATGTGAATGAGGCAAGGGGTGGGTGACGAGTAGTTTGGCGATCAGTCCTCTCTTCCTATCCCTGCTGAGAAACGGCGTGATGGTTAGTTAGTTAGACATAATATCATTCTGAAGAGAAAGAGTGCAGCCGTTTCTAGGATGCATTTAAAGATAGAAAAAATGAGGGAAATCAGACGGTTCCCAGAAATCTTTACTGTAGGCAAGAAGCGAGCAAACTGAGTTTAAAGATAAAGGATATTTTTGTCGATTTAAAAATAAATTGTTAAATATGAGAGGTATTTTGAATCCCTTAGATCATTTGACAGAATAGCAAAAACATTCTCACAAAATTTGGCACCAAATTAACGTACGTATACACAACAATTTTAAGTAAGAATTTATTCAATAATGTGGACAAAAGCTGTTATATAATATTATGTAAAGAAAAATATTATAGAAAAATTGTTTCACAACACCTAAGAGAAAATACGAAGAAAACATAAAATAGTGTGGAAACAAGAAAGCAACAAGAACGAAATAGTGAGTGGAACGATATTTCTAAGAGAAACCAATTTTCCTTTGATCATCCAACGTGAATCTACAGTGTTGTGTTCTCATACAGTTTTCCTACGTGGATCGGAACCAATCGCTAAGGCGAGCGAGTACTTACACCGTGATTATACAAGGATCTTACTTAGGACGTCTCAGAGACTAACTCTTTGTTGCGAACAGCTCTGAGCTTAGGAAAGAGCCGATAATCTTTCTTACTTATCCAGTTATTCCTTCCCACTTATTTAGTGTCTACTTTCGACTCATCCAGTCTCTTCTCCCTTTGTCTACAGACTGACAACAAATTAAGTTAAAGTGTTAAAAAGAGATCCTTTACTAAAATACTTGCTAATAACTGGAGAATTTATGTCACATCTCCGCACGTATGTTAATGTTATTATGAAACCACTAAATTACTTACCAATTACTCGAATGTTAGTAAACTTGAAAAATTACGATGTGTATTTATAATGACATAAAAATACCTTATTAATCACTAAAATACCTTCACTATTATCGCTCTACAAATTCATCTAAGCAATTCATCAATCTTGACAGATGTCAAACATTTATATTAAAAAAATATACATTTCGAATAAAGAATTATTAAAATTTCACCTGTATTAAACACTTTGTTGGTATACGTAATTATAATAATTAGAATAAATTAACATTAAAAAAACACATAAATTTGTTGTAGACCACTTTTATTTTATTAAAAACTCTACCGGTTTCGGAAGCACCCTTCTTTCATCAGGAGAATATTATATGAGAAATATAAATATTATGTGTTAATAAAATAAAAGTGGTCTTCTTCAAATTTAAATTTGTAAATTGTGGCGAGCCACAAAGTTAATGCTTTTTACACAAGTATATGTAGAATAAATTAACTCGGTTTAATTACCACTTTCTTATATTTTTTATATTAAACCAACCGGTTTCGGTTCAACCTAGGCCTTCATCAGGGATATATACTCGTAAAAACGGTGACCGGAATGACCGGACAACTCAGATGAACTCAACTCAACTCAACACCGCCTTTGAAGTCATTAAAACTGATGAAAAAATTGGTTACGTTAGATTAGGTAATGGGATATCATTTTTAATTGCTTTTTATAGAGGTGTCGAGTTCAATTATTTCTGAGTTGGCATAGAACCATAAAGCATATCAAATTAATAACTCAGTTACGCCTCATACATCATATGTATGTCTAGTAATGTTGCGTTTACGTGTAAACCAGCCAATGGGTTCGAGTGGTTAATTACAAAGCCACAGAGTAATATTCATTAATTTAACATGTTTGACGTACCGCTGATGAGGGTTCAAGTTGAACCGAAACCGGTTGATTTAATATTTTAAAGATATATAATAAAGTGACATTCAACCAAGGTATTTTACCCAAATTATTAAAAAACAATATTAATAAATTAAATTATTTTGATACCTACTTCATTGCTTGTTTGATATGATAAATAGGTACAATTTCTATAATAAAGAGTTATTGAGCTTGAATAAAGTTAAGCATTACGTAGGAATATTTCACATTATCTAGACGTTGTCATATTCAGTATTTTTTTGGTGCCGCTATATTTTTTTAGACAACGGGTGTATGCAAGATGAAAAACAAAAGACCAAAAAATAACTGTATTTTCTAACCAAATAATTTTCCAATGCGGTTGCTTTCAGTGTACGATTCCAACGTAGCGCAATGAACTAACAGAAATTAGACCGAAAATTGTAATGCAAAGTGCGCCATACATATAGGTTATCACCAAAATAAGTCACTCTACGCCAACAGCTCGATTAATCGAGACCAATTAATTAAATTGACTAACTAATTAATTCAATTCTATTACATTCAATTTTAAAATAAATTTCTAAAAAATGTTTTAGCTATCGACCTCTAACATTCCACTGGTTTTTTGTAACAAAAAACTTTTTAAACACCCCATGAATTTCATAAAATCAAATAAAAAATTATGTGTTAAGCGAATTTGAAACAAAACTTTGACATCGCCGATCTCAGTCGTGACATAATGCGTAATTGATGACAAACTCAAAGCCGCATTAAAATTAATACAACTACATAATGTTAAGTTTGCGGCCGAAAGTTTTTGGCATTTAACGACTAACGATGCGTGGGGCGAGATGATACCCGCCACAAACAACAGAAGCTGACCAATGACCATTTACATCAAACAACGAAATACAATATGGATCGCGTTAGAGCCGAACTTGATAAAGTTTTCAACAACTGCGAACTGCGACACTCTATGAAGTCGGATGTCCATTGCTCGAGTGCCTTGGGTGGAAGCAAAAATATAAACACATGTTATTTTTCGTTGTGTGAACATGCACAAGGAACCTTAAATTAACAATACTTTTTCAAAAATTTATTTTATATAATAATTTTTTTATTTTTTATATAATTTTTTTTTTTTACACATTTGATTTATGTGAGTACGTAAATATAATGTATGTGTTTTTAATTTTAATTAATTTAATTTTTTTAATTTAAAAAAATATATATATATATTTTCTCTTCCCTTTACACACGAGTAGTTACACTCTTGTAAAGGTTATATATTATATACATATATATGTTTATACTGTTTCTAATCAACGTTGCATGTTAGTATTTAATGATTTGAGTTTAATCCGATTGTAATCTGAAAATGCAATTACTCATGATTATATTACATGTATATGTATATAAAAACTAATAAAAAATAAAAATAAAAAATAAAAAAAAGACTCTGTAGGAATACGAGTTCGATTTCCGTCTCAGTGCAAGCATATTATATTATACACACCGTCAAGCACTATCAATCACTAGACGAATAATTACAATGGTGGAAAAACTTTGGAAAGGTCCCTTTTAAAAACAATATAGCATAATATGTGAGTCCTATAATTTCAATACCCGCTATATCCGAATTTTTGACCAAACGATCTGAGTATGACATTTTGTTCACATTTTTGCGAGGAGCAAGACTAATCTAAAATTGAGTTTCAAAACCTCCTTTATCATGACCAAAAACCATGTTAAAACTACGAGTGAGAAACAAAACCCGCTATATCATCCAAGAAGTTATTATCAAAACCCGCTATATCGGAATTCAACCAATCACGAGTAGTTATTTTGCCAGGATGGCGGGTGTAGAAACACGCCCCTCAGGTCAGTTGAATTTCAAAAGCCTCTATATTCCATATAAATTATGAAGTGAGTAACAAAATCTGCTATATGCATTTTATTTATCCAAATTACTTAAATATTTCTAGACATACATTAAAAAATGAGCACTTTTCGAATGTGTATTACTCCAATTCATTATATAAAAAAATAAAGTGCAATTTTTATTTACGCTAGAGATGTGACAGTTTTTTGCGGTTTTCTCCGAATCACTCAGGTCAGTTGAGTTTCAAAAGCCTCTATATTCCATATAAATTACGAAGTGAGTAACAAAATCCGCTATATCCATTTTATTTATCCAAATTACTTAAATATTTCTAGACATACATTGAAAAATGAACACTTTTCGAATGTATATTACTCCAATTCATTATATAAAAAAATTAAATGCAATTTTTTATTTACGCTAGAGATGCGACAGTTTTTTGCGGTTTTCTACGAATCACTTAAAGTTGATATAACGGATATAGAAATTGAACGACTCATGTTATGTATGAAAACAAACCTAAGGTATGTAGTTTTTTCTTTATTCCATAATTGTATTTTTAAACTAATCATATTTATCGTTTCATTTGGATTTTTTCGTTTACGCTGCAGAAAAAAAACGTACTAGATGCAGTGGCAGCTCGTTCTGACAAGACGTCTTTTGTCGGCTCCGAGTATTTATTTTTCTAACTTTGGCTCCTCTGGCTTAGTGCCTTCGAAAACGTCGAAAAAGACGTGTTTGAGAAAGCTTTACAAATTATGTGTCTTTACAAAATGTTATGTCTGCCCTTTCCTCGGCAGATAGTAATTATTAAATACGGTTCTTTGAATATAAAAGTGTTTATTTACTGGAATAACCTAGCTGGTTAGCTACGACTGTTTACTATTCGGGGGTAGGTAAATCTCTGCGGCCTTGCCAGAGGAGCTCGTCAAGTCTATCTCCGAGACTGCTTCTTGTACGCCAATGTCATCTGGCGAGCTATGGTGCAAGCTACATGCTTACCGCCATCTATCGTATTCTTTCCATATGAAATACTTAATTACTCTACATCACACCCTCCCCCACCTAACCTCAAGCCCTGGCTACAATAAATACAAGACATGTTCTTTTCAAAGAAGTTATACAATTTGACAAAAAAAATAGGATTTTAAATATTTCATTTATACACGATTTTATACACTAAATTCAACCAAACATAGTCATGATTTTAAATATTTCAACTTAAATATTTCTGTTTCTCTGGGAGGGACCTTTATGAACGCCTTGAACTGAGCCTTCCTTCCCAAGGTCTTAGTTGAGTAGTTTGCTCTCGATCATCCGCTGGTAATCTGAAATCAAGAGAACTCCACGTTAGCCCCTTCAACAAAGCTGAGGTCCCCAACTCGTCTGAAGCGCATTTCGTGACCTCAGACGCGGTGGGTGGGTTATTATCTTCACTCTCCTCTTCCCATTTCACAGATAAACTCTTTAACTGATCAATATGCCTCTTCCCGAAATAACGTATCCCAAAAATTCTAAAGATTTAACAAAAAACTGACACTTCCCAGTATTGACACATAGACCACATTCTTTCAACCGCTCGCAGACCGCGCAAATATTATTATACAGATCAAGTTCATCGACCCCTGAAATAATAATATCGTCTAGGTAAAAGGCTACGCCTTTTAAACCTTGTAAACAACTTGATATTGTTCTTGCGAAGATGGCCGGAGCCGATTTAAACCCAAAAACCAACCTGTTATATTGGAACAGACCTAAGTGTGTGTTAATAGTTGTAAACTTTTTACAATGATCCGCTAATTCTAACTGTGAATATGCTTCTTTAAGGTCTAATTTTGCAAAAACTTTGCCCGAACTAACCTGATGTATGACCTCCTCAATCTTTGGCATCGGATATTTCTCTAAATTGGAAATCAAATTAAGACTCCTTTTATAATCTACACAAATTCTTATATCTCCATTTTTCTTGACCACCGGAACAATCGGTGAAGCGAACTCGCTACTTGTAACCGGGGAGATTATACCTTTTTCTACCATCGATCTTAATTCGGATTCGATCTTCCCTTTAATAGAAAAAGGAACCGGCCTTGCATTGAAAAAAATAATTGTCTCCTGAGAAGTTATCCCAAGATCGAAACATTCCATAAAATCTCTTCCCACAATTAATTCTGTTCCTTTTATTACTACAATAAAATTAATATTTTTGTTCCTACCCTTAAATTTCACATCAAAAATCGCCTTTCCTACGACTTTTAAACGATTATTTCCATAACCTGAAATAATCCGCTTGTCTTGTGACAAAATGATTGAACTAAAATGTCGTTTAAAAATACCCTCCGGCATCACACATAAAGATGAACCGGAATCAATCATTGCCGTAAACTTCTTGTTATTAATTTCAATTTCAGCAGTAATCGGACTAATTGACGCAACTAAAACTTTACTATCCCTGTGATTTTCAAAAATGGGATTTATAGGATTATTCTTGCAGAATTTCTGTAAATGCCCAACGCCCTTACATTTAAAACATTTCGCATTACGAAATTTACAATCAAACGATAGATGATCATTTCTTTTGCAAATAAAACACTGTTTTTTAACACTACCCACGGGTGATCTAAAATTCGTACCTGAATTTTATCCTAACCTATAAGCTGGTTTCGTGTTAAAACTACCCTTGGGGCTCGTCGATCGTTCCCTACGCTGATCTCGCTTGAACCCATCGCTAGTAACTCGTTTTTTTACTAGGTTTACTTCTGATTTTACTGTATTAGCACTATCCAAAGTTGACATACTAACTGCAAGTCCTTCTATTTCATTAAACGACAACGTTTGCCCTTCTACGAAAATTTTCTCCTTCGCGCGTCCCGGTAACAACCCGATTGCAAACATGTCTATGAGGTTTTTTTCAAGCCTCGTTTCGAATTGACAATACGTTGCTAAAGAACGAAGTCTAACCGCGAAATCTCTTATTGTCTCGCCTTGTTGTTGCCTCGCTAAAAAAAAATTCTCCCGTTCTTTAAAAACTGAACGATTTTTGTTACAATGTTTGTCGAGAAGCGCTAAAAGTTTATCAAAAGATAAGTCCGTTTCTTTACTTGGAAAACACAGATTAATTAGTAAGGTCAACGTTTCTGATTCTAGGAGATTCAATAAAAAAGCCCGTTTTTTCTCCACAGACGCTTTGTCATCATGGATCACGAAAAATTGCTCTATCCGAAGTCGAAACAACCCCCAGTCTCCGGAGAGATGGCAAAACGGTGGTATTCATTATGTATTTTTCTTTTTAGTTCCTTAAACATCATCCCCATGTTAATTTTAAGTAAAAAAATAAGTACATTCAAATACACAGTTTGCTTCACCGTCAACATATTTAGCTCTTTTAGCATGTCTCGTATCCGTGTGTATATGTTGCGCTTAAGTATTATTCGCATTGCTTTATTTTGCAGTATTTGCATTTTTTTTCGTTTTCTTTTCATTGCAGAGAAAAAGAATACTTGAACAGTAATTAAAGTGTGGTGATATAATTGTATTAATATATTATCTGGCATGTTTCTCTATTTACTTTGTTTCTGATTCTACCAAGAAATAATATTTTTTTGCAATTTTTTTAATTGTGTACTCTGCATTTTGAGAAGTTCAATTTTGAGTCTATGATGACACCAAGATATTTAAAATGATATTAAAGTTTGCAAGTGAATTAGATAGAACGCAAAGGATTTCATTACACGAAGACATCTAATAAGGTACGAGTAAAACTCACTTATATTTCACTTTTTATTGCTTGACGATTTGTTTATGTTAACATATTTATGTTCATTAAACAATCCTTCAAAAAACCAATGTATAATATTTATTAT
Source organism: Limnephilus marmoratus (assembly GCA_917880885.1). NCBI lineage: Eukaryota > Metazoa > Arthropoda > Insecta > Trichoptera > Limnephilidae > Limnephilus > Limnephilus marmoratus. The sequence continues at coordinate 33,668,278 of OU862910.1, forward strand.
TATAGTTATTAAGTATAAAATGAAGTCGCTTACGCTGTATGTGCGCTTAGATCTTTTAAACGGATTTTCATGCGGTTTTCACCTATAGATAAAGTGATTCACGAGGAAGGTTTTTTGGTACATAATTTGTCAAGGTTTTGTGTAAATTGGTTGAAATACATAATATATCTGGGGCTAGTTAAGTATATTTCATAGTTACCCACCATGAAATAAAGATAATAATTGTAAATTGTTTTAACCTCTATAAATAATGAACTGTTTCTGTTTAAAAAAATAAAATAAGATGTTGTTGAAAAACAAACAATAAATCAATAAAAACACATACAAATTTGTTGTAGACTACTTTTTGGTCTACAACAAATTTATATGTGTTTTTATTGTAAATTATGGCGAACCACAAAGTTAATGCTTTTCACAAATACGAAAAATAAATCAATTTACTTGAAAAATTATCGGATTAATCTGTTCACCGTTGAACAATCGTCGTGACTTATATATTATGACGTTTACCAAATATTTGTTTTTTTGACAGATACACAAATATAATTTTTTGTCTGGTATCATAAAATCATAAGAAAGGAAAAGATATAGAATTTTTAGGATATGTACAACCGCTCGGCCATATAGACTATGTCTCTTGGAGTTAAGTACAAGATGATGTAATAAAACACGAATAAACCATTTTACCTGAAAAATTACCGAATGAAACTGTTCAAATCATTATGTGTTGACTTTGCGTAATAAACACCTAATTATTTTTATTCTAGTATCATAAAAAAAGGTTTACAGACTTTCTGGTAAGTGTATAACTCCATTAGGTTGGGTGCGGACTTAAGCAGACTGGTATACGACCGCTTGGCCACATGTCTCTCGGAGTTATTATCAAGTGTACCGAACATGCAGCCCAGTACACTTGATAGTCCCTACCGAGGAATATAAACAACTAAATCTCTTGCCCACTGCAGTATTATTCTGCATTGAAAAACTTGCTCTCTGACCTCAGATAACGGATGTTATGGGAATAGCATTTTAATGCGGGTTCTTTGAGGTTGCTTTTGTTCAGTATTTGCATTGTGCATGTCGTTATGTTACGGTATAATGCATTAAACGCGACTTAAGAAAGATTTATTGTACTTTTTTATACGTGAATGCCGCACAAGAGAGCCAACTGCTCAGAGGCAGTGTAACTCTGACAATCACAATTGGAGCATGTTAGGAAGTATGTGACTTTGTTCGAAAAACACGGCTAAAATCATTTTGACCAATATTTCATTTTTGAATGGTAGTCTATCACCAGGGGTATTTGCCTCGCTGTTAGGAGGACCGGATGTTTAAAAATACTGATCAAAGGTAATATAAATATATTTGCTATTGTAACGAAAGAGAACACATGATTAGGACAAGGCGGACGACGAAATAATACTGTCAACTTCGTGAAAATCTCGCGTTCATGTGCATTATTTTTTTCTGATTCTACAAGGTGTCCCTAAACTCGTCAATTTTTTCAGCAACTAAAGCAGCGGCCGTCACACTTTTCTGGTCAAGGGCCACATAGGACAATAATAATAATAATAATAATAAATTTAATTGCCATCATCCAAATTCAGCTATAGAACGAATTAATTTACCTAGAAATTTAGGAGGTAGAGGTGTAGTCAAAATAACATCTTTGAAACACAATCAGGTAGAAATGCTTAGAAATTTTTTCCATAGGAAAGCTAATAGCTCAGAAATGCACAAAATAATTTGCAAGGCAGATAGAAATATTACACCTTTAAATTTATATGACGAGAATGCCAACATTCTTATAAATACTAACCAGGAATTATTAGATTCCTGGTCAAATAAAATTATTCACGCAAAACACTTCAATTATCTCAACCAAACGTATGTTGACAAACTTTCGTCAAACAAATGGTTGAGTATTGGAGAGTTGAGCGCAGAAATAGAAGGATTTATGCTTGCCATTCAAGATAGAGTCATTAATACTAAAAATTATAGAAAGCATATAATCAAAGACATAAATCAAATTGATGATTTATGTAGAAAATGTTTGGCTATTCCCGAAACTATAGAACATATTATATCGGGATGTTCTATATTAGCGCCTTCCGAGTATACATTTAGGCACAATCAGGTTTTAAAAATAATTCACCAAAGTTTGGTAATTAAACATAACTTGATTGACTGCCGTAATATAGTACCATATTATGAATATGAACCAAATTCATTTTTAGAAAATGAATTTTATAAAATATATTATGATAAAACTATACTAACAGACAGAACAATTAGTCATAATAGACCTGATATAGTTTTACATGACAAAATTAAAAAAATAACTTATATCATTGATGTAGCTATTCCAAATTCCTGTAATATTCAAAAAACTATTTCTGAAAAAATAAGAAAATACACAGATTTAGGAAATGAGATTAAAAGAATTTGGCATTCTCGGACTATAAAAATATTGCCATTTGTTATTTCGGCCACTGGCATAATACCTAGGAATCTGATTCAAAATTTAAGCATATTAGATTTGTCAAAGAATTTGTATATAAAAATGCAAAAATCAGTCATTTTAAATACATGTAGGATTACAAAGGATTTTTTAAATATTTAATGATCATTTGGGGAAGTGTGTGAAAGGGTTAAGTTTTTCCTTCTTTTTTTTTTTTTTTTTTTTTTTTTTTTTTTTTTTTTTTTTTTTTTTTTTTTTTTTTTTTTTTTTTTTTTTTGGATAATTTGTATAGCGCCGTTTTTGTGAAAAATCACCTCAAGGGCGCTTTACAATTTATTATGAATCCTAGGCTCTATCTAATTTTATTATTTTCAAATAGATACAGAATCATACTTACCTGCAGGACACTTCCGACAAAACACACTTTATTAGAAAGTTTATGCTTATGCTATGGGGAAGATACGACTTTGCACGTGGAGGACATTATATTCAAAACACTGGACATTGCATGAGTTTTACATTTATATTTATATTTAACAGAAGATTAATGCCAAAGTTGAGTTAATATTTTTTTTTTTTTAAAGTCTGGAGAATTTTAAGAATTTGCTTTTACACACTTAGTTATTTACAATGTTGCGAGCCGTGAAGGCGAAGGTGAAAGTTTTTTTTTATTTTATTTTTTTTTTTTTAACTTATGGATACGACTGTCTAAAAAGATGAGTTTTAAGTTTAGCTCTAAATTGCGCTGAATCTGTGATCATTCTTAACTCGTGTGGCAGTCCATTCCAGGCTTTAGGTCCCGACACTCCGAAAGTACGCTCACCGAATTTAGTATCTGGTGTGCGCTTTGGTTCCTTCAACCTTCCAATCGCTGATGTTGCTGCTGACCTGAGGGTTGATTGTCGAGAATTGGAATTTTCTGGAATACACATTTCCGATAAGTAAGTCGGAGCCATTCCGTTAAGAGACTTGAATACCATCCAGCAGAGCTTAAACTGGATTCTCTCGGGGCACTTGAGCCAGTGAAGATTTTTGAGATGCTCAGAAATATGGGAATATTTAGATACGCCGGTGATGAGCCTTGCCGCAGCGTTGAAAACAGATTGTAATTTGTTGATTTGATATTTTGGGAGACTAGCATATATTCCGTTGCAATAATCTAGACGTGAAACAACATACGAATTGACTAGTAATTTAGTTGCCTCTGTTGTCAAGTTTCTCCGTACTGCTTTAATTTGCCTTAATTGAAAGAACCCCGTGCTTACAGTTCTGTTCACTTGAGTTTTAAGGGAAAAATCAGCGTCCAGATTGACGCCTAGTAGTTTTATGCATGTCTTTGGAGTGATGTCACTTCCTGAAATGGTTATTGGGGAGTTATCAATGTTACGCTGACGTCTACTTGTGGCTGTCCAGAGAAACTCAGTCTTTGCAGGATTCAGTTTCAATCTATTTGAGGTCATCCAGCGAGTGATTGCTTCTAGACACTCGGTTATGCGAGTTTTAAGACTGTCTATTTCCTCTGGTAAGCAGTAGAAGTAAACTTGCTGGTCATCAGCGTAGCAGTGAGATAGAAGACCAAATGATTCGATAATATTTTAGCGACATCATTTGTGAAGAGGATGAAGAGAAGTGGGCCCAGAACAGACCCCTGGGGAACTCCAGATGAAAGGGTTGCATATTTTGATTGTTTTTTCCCCACTTTTACGGCTTGTATGCGGTTGACCAAGTAAGATATCAGCCAGTCCTTTACACCGCAGTTTAAACCAAAGGATTCTTCTAATCGTTTAATAAGGAAATCATGGTCAATCGTGTCAAAAGCGGCACTCATGTCTAAGACTGAAAGGAGTGCCAGTTTACCCGACTCGATAGCAAACGTTATATCCGACAAAACACGTAGTAATCCAGTTTCCGTCGAGTGAAACCTTCTATATGCGGATTGATATTTAGTCAGCAGTTCATTTGAGTTTAAGTGACATATTATCTGTGAAGCAGTGATTTTTTCTAGGATTTTGGATATTAATGGAAGATTTGAAACCGGTCGGTAATTTGAAAGATCTTCAGCGTCCAATTGCGGTTTTTTTATTAATGGAGTTACGACGGCTGATTTAAGGGGTTTTGGGAAATCACCCGTGCTAAGTGACTTATTGAAAAGACAAACCAGAAAGGGAGAAATCTCATTGCAACACTTCTTTAATAACCACGTTGGAATAGGGTCAAGTGAGCACTGCTTGTTCGGTGAATTGAGTATTAACTTCTTCAAGGGATGTAGGTTTGAAGGCAGAAAAGTTTCCGCTATTGCACTTAGTAAAAGATGGTGGTGAGGCAGAGGCTGTTAGAGCGCGTATTGACTTAATTTTATTGAGAAAAAAATTAGAGAAGATTTCCGGAGCTATGTCAGTTGTATTTTGTGCACGGACGTCGGCCCCGACCATCTTTATCGAGTTCCACAAACTTCGCGGGTTTTGACGCTCTGAGTCGATCCTACTTGTCCAATATTCGGACCTTTTGGAACGAATTAATTGACAATGTGAGGTATCACCGCGGGCCGCACACTTATGATTTCGGGGGGGGGGGGGGGGTGTTTTACCTTTTTGTTGAGCAAGTTAAAAAAGCAATTATTTTGTATTTAAGTCCTGGGTTTATATTGTCAATTCTTAATGGGAATCTTTCAGTTCAATTTTCATCCACTTCCCGTACTATCAAAATGTGTGAATTTTCGCACAAGTGATAAAAATGATTACAATTAATACATGAATAACAAAAATTAACCAATATTATTTGCTTTATTAGTACGTGATAAGCGCGTTTTTGGTATTTTTTAAACCATTTTTTTTTTGCCTACCCACGCCCTCACTGTGCCATCTATACGCCCTCTAATTTAAATTACGCGCGTTCAAAATCGACTTAGGATGTTCGTTATTTGGTTTTTGGGGTGTTGCACTACCTCATTCTTTAGCCAACGTTTCGGACAGCGTTGCAGTGTCGATCATCAGCGCAGATCCGGCAGATCACACGTCTGATCACACATCAGATCACATACTGCCGGATCTGCTCTGATAATTGCCCTGTGATCTGCCGGATCTGCCCTGATGATGGACACTGTCAGTCAGTACAACGCTGTCCAAAACGTTGGCTAAAGAATGAGGTAGCGCAACACGACATATCACACCATAAACAAATAAGGAAAATACTTATGGCCGTGAAAATCTAAAAACGTATCTGACTTAGGATGTATTCAAAAAACAGCTGGGCATTTTAAAATCAAATTTCAATCAATTAAAATCAACGTTTTAAAATCGTAAGGGTGTACGTACACAAAACATTTGAGAAAAACGGATAATATAATTGTTCATGAAAAAAAAAACATTTAAAAAGAAAACGGCAGATATTTGTGCGGGCCGCAAAAAAATGGAAAGTATAATTGTTTCTTAAAAAAAATATATTTAAAAAGAAAACGACAGATATTTGTGCGGGCCGCAATTTGACGACCACGGAACTAAAGGGTTAAAAAAACAAAAATATTTGAAGCCGGAACTAAGGCTCGATGCATTTTAAAAGACCTTGAACGGCTGATTTTAACAACTAACGACCTTTTATGAAACATTATACAACATTATACAATTTTATTTTATATTAACATTATACGATTTACTCGAAAACTATAGCTCAAACAAAAAAAAGATATTTCTCAAAAACGACTTCAATTCACGGTGTAGATTCACGAATTCCGGCTTGTACTTAGAGTTTCCTAACCCCGTGAAGGTATTTACATTTTTTTCCTATAAATATTGTTTGTAAAATAAATGTCATGCATGTTCACACGTGCCGATCGTAAATTTAAACAATGGCACTTTATTGTAGTTGTATATCGTTCGAAGAAAAAATGAAGACATGTTATTTAAACAAAGATTATGATATCTTATGTCTTCCAGGTACCTACATAAAGATATAAGCCGATGTAATAAAAAAATAATTAAAGATATCGTTAATATTGAAATTATATCAAATTCCAATAATCTTGTGTATTGTTTCCACGCCAAACTTTTGGCAAATTTGGTTCAATATCGATCATTTCTTAACCGACGACGGGCGCTCAAACACTTCCTCATTCATTGAATGACTGATATCTGGAAGTCTAGCATTGACGATCGTTAAAACCCAAGTTACAAGTTTGGAACCCGCAATACAAATCATACGTGGAAAATCTTGAGCGTGTTCAAAATCGTTTTCTACGATACTTAGATTTCCGCAATTACCGCACACACCTAAATCACCAAGATTCAGCCGCGTACTTCAATATACTATCATTAGAAGTTCGAAGAAACTCGGCCGATGTACTTTTTCTTCAAAAATTGCCAGATCCGTCGTAGATTGTCCAGAACTCTTAGAACGAATACAGATACGAGTTCCTAATAGACGAACCAGATCAGACAGGATTCTTAGTCTCCCTCGGTGCAACACAAATTCTAAGCAGAACTCTTTAATCTATCGTGCATCCAACACTTCCAACACACACTATACACAATTTGACATTTTTAACTCTGCACCACTCTCCTTAAAATCACACAGACGCTCTCTCGATACTCTACAATAACAATAACCTTCCTTTTTTTCTTTTTTTTTCTCTTTTAATTTTTGTCACGCATATTTTTACTAATATACCCCAACTTAACCGATCCTTCCCCCTCCATCCCCCCATCCTTCCCCCTCCCTATTCCTACCTAAATAACTCGCCTCTTAAAATGTAATTTTTCATTAGTAAATATCTCTGGAATCACTACACATGTATACAGTACCTATGTGGAAACCTGCAAATGGTTTAATTATTGTGACTCAATTACTATTTGCTCTGTTATTGATGTAAACTGTTATCCCAAATAAATAAAATAAAATAAAATAAAATAAAACCCTATATCTAAACGATATTGACCAAATTCGCCATCTATGGTCAGTTATCATTATTGCGTTCACGGTCAACAATTAGTAAGAGATATTCCGACCGACGACGATTGATAAATTTTAGCCCGGCCTCTATAGTATCAGATAAGTTTCGGTTAACTGTGAATATCCGCATTTATTTTGATAATGACGTTCGTTATGCAAAATCACTTGCTTATTAATGAACGGAGTTCAACTAATGAAGCTCTTAGCATTGAAGAAGTCTTTTACGAAAATATATCAAAAAGTAAATGCGGACTGCCAATGCATATTTAGGTTAGCATTTCGATTCAACATTGTCAATTTATTAATATTTTTACGTAATTACTTGGCGTTTGGCATTCCGTTGAGTCAAAATACCTTCAGTGTTGCCAGCGTATATCGATTTCATATTTATTCTATGTCAATATCGGTTAGGCTGTCAACGGTGAAACCATGCTCGGGACATCGATATAAAAACATCGGAAGTTAAGCCTATCGATCCGATATTTTAAATTTATCGCTTTCACTTGCGGTAGAGCTCCTGCGGATGAAAAAAATTACACACGCGCAAAAATGTTCCCTACACATCTTCTCGTGCTGCATTTGTTTACGCGGGAAAATAAAGGTTCGATATTTTTTATCACAGTAGTAGTACCTTTATTTTAAGCTCAATATTTTATCGAAATATGAGGCGAGTATTCCGGTTTAAGATGATTGAAACCAATCACTGACTACGCTTTGAAAGGAAACGTAGCGCTAAGGTTACTCAGTCATAAATCGTTTCTTAAAGCTTTATGTTTCCTATTTACGTCATAGTATTAAACCAGCAAAGGGCCCGCACCGCATTCTCAAAATTATTTTACGAACCAGACGGGCCCCTCTATCAGCTTATGTATTATTAACTCTAAGTTGAAACAAGTATTTGAATGACTCCCACGTACCAGTAAACTTGCAGAGCAAACGGCAAAACCTTATTCTATAATAACTAGTGGACGTTATTCTACGAGTTTCAGCGCGGTCCGCCCTACAAATTACGTTATTTTACTACACTGCTCAAATTTCTAACCACAGCACAAACTCGTATAACAACGGAAAACAAATATTTTAACAAAATCGATGTATTGGAGTGAATTTTGATCAATTTTGAGCTCACATAAATTGTTTATTTCTACCCAGCTGGTTGCCTACATAAGTAATTAAATTATAAATCTCTAATGTGGCATGGTAACAGTATAAAGCATTTAGTTTTATGAATTTATATTCTTTATTCCGAAGTTCTGATGATTACGTAATTGGTTTAGGTATAAATGTTTTGAATATTAAGTGCTATATAAAGAGGTTAGTGCTTGTAAGGAACCCCACCACTCTCCCAACGGCGTTATACTTCTCCGCACCGCACACGTAAAGACTACTTTTTTTTGAACGAAGCTACATTTATTTGAACGACTCTAGACCCTCCAATGTCCATGCATATTTATTTTAGTGCTAGGTGCAGCAGCGGTTGGGTGAGTTTATGTTTATTTTAGTGCTATGTAAAGCGGTTGTGTATTTATATTTATTTTAGTGCTATGTACAGCGATTGTGTGAATTTTTTTGTTTATTTTAGTGCTATGTAAAGCAATTGTGTGTATTTATGTTTATGTTTATGTTTAGTTTTGTGCTATGTAAAACGGTTGTGTGTGTTTATATTTACTTTGTTATGTATTTGCACTTGCAAATCTCTCTATATATATATATATATATATATATATATATATATATATATACATCCCGCTATCATTTCTGCGTCCTTTCATCAGATCGACATTACTGCGTCTATCTGAAGGACTTGATTTTACATAGTTCTAACTAAAGTATTTACTATCTTTTCAGTGTTTGATTGTAGTTAGGTATTTAAATTTTTGAAAAACATTAATTTAAAAATATACAAAACGATAAAAACGCCCTTTACTGTTCCACCAATCTGAACTCCTTTCATATTCAATGCAGTGGTGCATCCTGCGTATATTTTCGTTAATTTGGTCCACAATATAGCGTCCAATTATATATTCATTTTCATGTTAACGACAAACCGAGGTCTTGCGACGTTGCCGCTTATTTGTTCAAGTTTTTGGTTTGACGACTGTATAGGTATTTATAGAATATGAAGGCGCCAAGATGACTGGCCCATACGTCGCGGACTCTAATCAACCCGGCGGTAATGCCCACGTAAAATTTATTAAATTGGTATGAGATTTTTTTGAGACTTATCATTCCGAATTAAAACGTTGCTTGAAGTGTTTTATTTGTTATTTTTAGTAACTAGATGTATATTGCTGGGATCTTCCTATGCTTCCTCTTCTCTCCATTTTGATTACGACAGTGATTACCATATTATGACTATATCAGTGCAGTGGAATCCTGTATTGTTTTCTCATCAAAAACAGTTTTTTCGTGTTAATTTTAAAGAATGCACTCTAGATATAAGTGGCTAATTATTACTACAACACGATTATCAGTAGAAATATTATGTGCCCTATAATATGTTATGCTCATGTGGTGAGGTTTGTCTGGGTCTTGGCAGCGGATGCGTCTGCCCACCAGCTGCATAGAAGGCCGGTTCGGGACAGAATGGTTGAGGGAGTTCCTTTGATTCTCCAGCCGTACTCTTGCCGAAACTTGCCGAAACCGAAACCGAACCTTCGGTCGGTCACTAATTATATATATTATTATTTTGAATTATAGACCGGTCAGTGGTTGAGTGGGCTACGCGATTGGGTCCCACCCAGGCGCTTCGTGTTCGATTCCTCGGTTGACTAAGTCCTCCATGCGACTCAAGCAACATTTTCGGCTTACTATGGTGGTAGTGGGAGATTTTCAGATATTGTCGGGTTATTCGTTAACCCGGGAATGTTTGTCTTTCTTTAATAAAAAAAATCTTATCATGCTTGACGATGCATTTTCGTTCACGGGAGAAACAATTTTAGGGGTTTTAGGGGCTTAGGTTTTTAACAACTAAATTGTATGATAAATCCTTTTAAAAGGAAAAGGGGAAAATAGAAAAGCGAAAGCATAAAACTGTCTAAACAATTAATATAATATGACTTCGGATAATAAGTTAATAACTAAATCTAATACTAATCTAACAATGACACTGTTCTTTGCAGAGAGGACCGCCAAAGAACTCGATCTTGGCACACACTCCTTGCCTCAATCACGTTAAGTTTTAAAGCTCTTTAAAAAATATATGTTTTTCTTGAAGATAATATCTAGACATTCCCCATGCCGAAAAACAAATTATATAAAATTCCCTCCATGGAAAAGAATCGGAAAGTATGCTCCAAAAATTATTATAAACACATGGGATGTACCATCAAGAATTGTACGGTGTACACTTAGTGTACTGGTTCACGAACTTGACCTAATAATGAAAAATTTGTTTGTAATATAAATATTATAAACAAATACATCACATCCAAACACTTGAAATGTGGTTCCTAGAACTCGATAATGGATTAGGAGACTCGTTAAGTAACAAGAGATTCATTCATTAATTTTGTCTTCTGGAGTATTGCCGATTACTTTAATGGACGGTTCATGCCATTAAAAAGATAACGATTTTAATCGACATTTTTGACAGCAGTACAGTATCTCTCAACGACAGCGGATACCTACTTATCGAGGACATCAACCGCACCTGGGTACCTAGCATGGTCGATCGACATAGGTTTTATCGAAAATGTAAAAAAGCACGACTGCAGACCGCTAACGAACAAATAACAGTTCACGTCAAATAAATTAGGAACCGTTAGTCGTTGTGAACTTTCATTTGTTCGTTAGCGGCCTGCAGTCGTGCTCAGGAGCGATGACAAGTTACCGATATTTTCGATAAAACCTATGTCAATCGACCATGCCAGGTACCCTGCTGTGAAATTCATCGTGTTCTACCTTGTCGGTATCCGTGGTCGAGGTGTAAGGCTCTCGAATTGCAATCAGGACGTCACGGGTTCAAATCGCAAACTGAGCGAATATTTATTTTTACATAGCTCCACGCAGTTTTTTTTTATTTGATTAATCTGTATTATTTCGCAATTTAATCACTTAAAATAAAATAAGGTATATTTGCGGCACGTTTCAAAGTGTAAGATACTCTCAGAATCACCCTGGCGTAAGATCACCATTCAGAATTGAACGGTCAGTGACTGAGAGACGCAACCGGGGGACGCTTGTTCGATTCCTCGGCTGAGTAAGTCCTCCATCACGATACAAGCAACATTTTCTGCTTAGTGTGGTGGTAGTAGGAGATTTTCAAACATTGTTGGGTTATTCATAGCCCGGGAATGTTTGTCTTTCTTTAAAAAAAAAATAAAAAAGGAAATAGAATTGAAATCCCCGGTGTAAGGCCACCATTCAGAATTGAAACGTTGCTTGAAATGGCTTTAGCCGTGTTTGGTGACCAGATTTATATAACCAGGTTCTTCCCCACCTACCTCATTCCCATCTCCTTCTCGTCCCACTACCTTCAATACCGCAACATGGGTACCCCAATTGGGGATGCCATAGACTCACTGGCTCCATTTGTTGAATGGTGGTCTTACACCAGGACGAAACTGAAATTATCATCTTCTCTAGAAGGAGTCACAAATATAGCTACTAATACAATTATTTTTAATTAATAAATTTTGTAATAATACACGTATTAATCAAATAAAATTTTATGAGCGCACGCCGCGATTTGAATCCGAGACCTCCGGATTGCTAATAGAGAGCTTTGCCCTCGACCACGGAGGTCGTTATTTCCTGTCCTTGGGTTTTCTTGCACGTCTAAATTAAATGGAACCGGGTCTTTTCTCTATGATTATACACTTCACGTTAAAAAATGTACTAATATTTATCAGTTGGTTAAAATCGCCAATAGCCAATTCTTAGTAGTTTTTCTCGATTAGTCTATGAAGTTCACCTGAACGTTTTCAGTTTAGTAGGAGAACTTGGAAAAATACTATTTCTATCATTAGAAATAATCCGGAATACAGCATCACTTGTCTTGATTTTTAAATGTTAATCTAACAATGAATTTCAACACGTTTTGCGAGTAAGAAGAAAAGTCATAGTTTTCAAATTACTTGCAGCTTTGGCAGATTGGGTAATTATTACTGCAACATGATTATCGATAGAAATATTACGTCTTTTGCGAATATTATATTAAAATTAATTCAATTTGGGAGGAGGGTGTGGGTACAACCGCCGCAGGAACCATTTATAGGATAACCAACACCTCTGCCATAGGTCATCCCAAGTAGTTCGCTACGTTTGGTGACTTAGCAGGGGTTCCCGGGTAAATGGGGTGAGATTTGTCCGGGTCTTGGTAGCGGATGTGTCTGCCTACCAGCAGCATGGCAGGCCAAGTCGGGAAAGATCGGTTGAGAGAGCCTCCTTGACTGTTACTCCTGGACACGTTGACCCCCAGATTCCTACCCACCCCCAATACCATTTTCCTTCCCAAAACTTCCACTCCTTCTTCTCCTAAAAATGACCCACCACACAACATACCCAAAGATGACATAGATCCTGAGGGGAATTATTTTCCTCCCAGGGCCTCCTGGGAGGAAAATATATGTTAAATCTCTTAAAAGGAAAATCGAAAGTATAAAACTGTGTAAACACATAAAATAACATGCCTTTAATAATAAATAATCAGTATCTCACAATAACTATAACTATAACTAACCATCCCGCTGTTTCCTTGCAGAGGTTCGTAGAGAGGACCGCCAAACAACTCGGTTTGTGCATACACTCTTTACCTCATTCACATCCATACATCGCTCTTTTCTTCTGTCTTTCGAGGATTCGGTTTACTTAATCATGCCATGTCTTTCTCGGGCATCCCTGACTTTTTCTACCATTCAAGTTCACGTCATATATTCTTCTTACAACCTTTCTTTAGATAATTGGCTTTACATGCCCAAACCATCTAAGAGTCCTATTCTTATCTCATTACACTCATCAGTCTTGTATTCTCCGTGAATCTCAAAGTATCTCACATATATTTTTTAATTTCAAAACAGTCATAAATTGAAGAGAAAATTGTTTTATTTGAAGTAGGTTTTCAAGTTACTAATATGTTAAGCGCATTGGTTTTATCTTGTTTAATAATAATAGAGTGGCGTGGCACACGATTAAGCAATGTAGGAATTTATAATTGTGGATAAGAAAATAACCAATATTTGTTTAAAAATGATCATATAAAAAAATAAAGTTGCGAAAATATTTGCTGTGCAATAATAACATAATGACAAGCTGAATTCGAATGAAATCTTGTTTTTTCTTATCTTAAACGCTATTAAAAAGCGATGTTGCCAAATATAGGAGTTGCGATACGCTAGTCAATGAAACGTATATTTTGCTAAAAATATACGCTCGTCTACTGCAGCGCCGCGGCTCGCCGCTCGCGTGACAAAGCCCTGAACTAAAATAGCATATTTCAGTTGATTTAGGTACCAATACCGCGTCTGGCTTATTTTCGGTTTTGGACTGTATGAGGGTAGAGGAGTGGGGAAAACTTGAAATTACATGTGTTCAATCCTGCGTCCGTATACCGGACGCAGAATGACGGTCGGACGCAGGATTGAATGAAAGTGGACCATTAGAAGACGCAGCAATGATAGCGGGATGTATATATATATATATATATATATATATACATATATATATATACATCCCGCTATCATTGCTGCGTCTTCTAATGGTCCACTTTCATTCAATCCTGCGTCCGACCATCATTCGTTCAGGATTGAACACATGTAATTACAAGTTTTCCCCACTCCTCTACCCTCATACAGTCCAAAAACGAAAATAAGCCAGACGCGGTATTGGTACCTAAATCAACTGAAATATGCTATTTTAGTTCAGGGCTTTGTCACGCGAGCGGCGAGCCGCGGCGCTGCAATAGACGAGCGTATATTTTTAGCAAAATATACGTTTCATTGACTAGCGTACCGCAACTCCTACATTTGGCAACATCGCTTTTTAATAGCGTTTCTTCTGATACAGATCAATTATAGTAAAAACATCGCACATTGCAATTAAGATAAGAAAAAACAAGATTTCATTCAAATTCAGCTGGTCATTATGTTATTATTGTACAGCAAATATTTTCGCAACTTTATTTTTTTATATGATCATTTTTAAACAAATATTGGTTATTTTCTTATCCACAATTATAAATTCCTACATTGCTTAATCGTGTGCCACGCCACTCTATTATTATTAAACAAGATAAAACCAATGCGCTTAACATATTAGTAACTTGAAAACTTACTACAAATAAAACAATTTTCTCTTCAATTTATGACTGATTTGAAATTAAAAAATATATGTGAGATACTTTGAGATTCACGGAGAATACAAGACTGATGAGTGTAATGAGATAAGAATAGGACTCTTAGATGGTTTGGGCATGTAAAGCCAATTATCTAAAGAAAGGTTGTAAGAAGAATATATGACGTGAACTTGAATGGTAGAAAAAGTCAGGGATGCCCGAGAAAGACATGGCATGATTAAGTAAACCGAATTCTCGAAAGACAGAAGAAAAGAGCGATGTATGGATGTGAATGAGACAAGGAGTGTATGCACAGACCGAGTTGTTTGGCGGTCCTCTCTGCGAACCCCTGCAAGGAAACAGCGGGATGGTTAGTTATAGTTATTGTGAGATACTGTTTATTTATTATTAAAGGCATGTTATTTTATGTGTTTACACAGTTTTATGCTTTCGATTTTCCTTTTAAGAGATTTAACATATATTTTCCTCCCAGGAGGCCCTGGGAGGAAAATAATTCCCCTCAGGATCTATGTCATCTTTGGGTATGCTGTGTGGTGGGTCATTTTTAGGAGAAGAAGGAGTGGAAGTTCTGGGAAGGAAAATGGTATTGGGGGTGGGTAGGAATCTGGGGGTCAACGTGTCCAGGAGTAACAGTCAAGGAGGCTCTCTCAACCGATCTTTCCCGACTTGGCCTGCCATGCTGCTGGTAGGCAGACGCATCCGCTACCAAGACCCGGACAAATCTCACCCCATTTACCCGGGAACCCCTGCTAAGTCACCAAACGTAGCGAACTACTTGGGATGACCTATGGCATAGGTGTTGGTTATCCTATAAATGGTCCCTGCGGCGGCTGTACCCACATCCTCCTCCCAAATTGAATTAATTTTAATATAATATTCGCAAAAGACGTAATATTTCTATCGATAATCGTGTTGCAGTAATAATTACCCAATCTGCCAAAGCTGCAAGTAATTTGAAAACTATGACGTTTCTTCTTACTCGCAAAACGTGTTGAAATTCATTGTTAGATTAACATTTAAAAATCAAGGCAAGTGATGCTGTATTCCGGATTATTTCTCATGATAGAAATAGTATTTTTACAAGTTCTCCTACTAAACTGAAAACGTTCAGGTGAACTTCATAGACTAATCGAGAAAAACTACTAAGAATTGGCTATTGGCGATTTTAATCAACTGATAAATATTAGTACATTTTTTAACGTGAAGTGTATAATCATAGAGAAAAGACCCGGTTCCATTTAATTTAGACGTGCAAGAAAACCCAAGGACAGGAAATAACGACCTCCGTGGTCGAGGGCAAAGCTCTCTATTAGCAATCCGGAGGTCTCGGATTCAAATCGCGGCGTGCGCTCATAAAATTTTATTTGATTAATACGTGTATTATTACAAAATTTATTAATTAAAAATAATTGTATTAGTAGCTATATTTGTGACTCCTTCTAGAGAAGATGATAATTTCAGTTTTGTCCTGGTGTAAGACCACCATTCAACAAATGGAGCCAGTGAGTCTATGGCATCCCCAATTGGGGTACCCATGTTGCGGGATTGAAGGTAGTGGGACGAGAAGGAGATGGGAATGAGGTAGGTGGGGAAGAACCTGGTTATATAAATCTGGTCACCAAACACGGCTAAAGCCATTTCAAGCAACGTTTCAATTCTGAATGGTGGCCTTACACCGGGGATTTCAATTCTATTTCCTTTTTTATTTTTTTTTAAAGAAAGACAAACATTCCCGGGCTATGAATAACCCAACAATGTTTGAAAATCTCCTACTACCACCACACTAAGCAGAAAATGTTGCTTGTATCGTGATGGAGGACTTACCCAGCCGAGGAATCGAACAAGCGTCCCCCGGTTGGGACCCAAACGCGATGCCCTCTCAGTCACTGACCGTTCAATTCTGAATGGTGATCTTACGCCAGGGCGATTCTGAGAGTATCTTACACTTTGAAACGTGCCGCAAATATACCTTATTTTATTTTAAGTGATTAAATTGCGAAATAATACAGATTAATCAAATAAAAAAAAACTGCGTGGAGCTATGTAAAAAAAAATATTAGCTCAGTTTGCGATTTGAACCCGTGACCTCCTGATTGCAATTCGAGAGCCTTACACCTCGACCACGGATACCGACAAGGTAGAACACGATGAATTTCACAGCAGGGTACCTGGCATGGTCGATTGACATAGGTTTTATCGAAAATATCGGTAA
The DNA here is from genome assembly GCA_917880885.1 of Limnephilus marmoratus. Lineage (NCBI taxonomy): Eukaryota > Metazoa > Arthropoda > Insecta > Trichoptera > Limnephilidae > Limnephilus > Limnephilus marmoratus. Next base: position 33,685,189 of record OU862910.1, read on the forward strand.
CTTGTCATCGCTCCTGAGCACGACTGCAGACCGCTAACGAACAAATAAAAATTCACAACGACTAACGGTTCCTAATTTATTTGACGTGAACTTTTATTTGTTCGTTAGCGGTCTGCAGTCGTGCTTTTTTACATTTTCGATAAAACCTATGTCGATCGACCATGCTAGGTACCCAGGTGCGGTTGATGTCCTCGATAAGTAGGTATCCGCTGTCGTTGAGAGATACTGTACTGCTGTCAAAAATGTCGATTAAAATCGTTATCTTTTTAATGGCATGAACCGTCCATTAGAGTAATCGGCAATACTCCAGAAGACAAAATTAATGAATGAATCTCTTGTTACTTAACGGGTCTCCTAATCCATTATCGAGTTCTAGGAACCACATTTCAAGTGTTTGGATGTGATGTATTTGTTTATAATATTTATATTACAAACAAATTTTTCATTATTAGGTCAAGTTCGTGAACCAGTACACTAAGTGTACACCGTACAATTCTTGATGGTACATCCGATACAATGTTGAAGTAATAATTAACCTTTTTAATTATCATCTGATATCAATGTTTTTCAATTCTCTTTTGTTTAGAATTCATTCTTCAGAACTGGCATAAATAGACTGGCTACAATCAGACACTCAAAAGTTAGCACGTAAGGAGCCGCAACCGGGCTCAAAAAGAAGAAGATGGAGAAATATGAAATTACGAGTGCTAGAGGAGCGCGCTTGTATTTAAAGCGATGAAGTCGATGCAAAAATTGTGAAAATATTTAATAATACACGACTCGTTTAAAATAGAGCAAAAATCTCGTGGGGGTTGTCTTAAACAGCATTTAAAAAAACACTGTGATTTTTTCATACATATAACTTGTAAAATAACTTAAACAAATGTGTTTATAATAATTTTTGGAGCATACTTTCCGATTCTTTTCCATGGAGGGAATTTTATATAATTTGTTTTTCGGCATGGGGAATGTCTAGATACTATCTTCAAGAAAAACATATATTTTTTAAAGAGCTTTAAAACTTAACGTGATTGAGGCAAGGAGTGTGTGCCAAGATCGAGTTCTTTGGCGGTCCTCTCTGCAAAGAACAGTGTCATTGTTAGATGAGTATTAGATTTAGTTATTAACTTATTATCCGAAGTCATATTATATTAATTGTTTAGACAGTTTTATGCTTTCGCTTTTCTATTTTCCCCTTTTCCTTTTAAAAGGATTTATCATACAATTTAGTTGTTAAAAACCTAAGCCCCTAAAACCCCTAAAATTGTTTCTCCCGTGAACGAAAATGCATCGTCAAGCATGATAAGAATTTTTTTTTTAAACAAAGACAAACATTCCCGGGTTAACGAATAACCCGACAATATCTGAAAATCTCCCACTACCACCATAGTAAGCCGAAAATGTTGCTTGAGTCGCAATGGAGGACTTAGTCAACCGAGGAATCGAACACGAAGCGCCTGGGTGGGACCCAAACGCGATGCCCACTCAACCACTGACCGGTCTATAATTCAAAATAATAATATATATAATTAGTGACCGACCGAAGGTTCGGTTTCGGTTTCGGCAAGTTTCGGCAAGAGTACGGCTGGAGAATCAAAGGAACTCCCTCAACCCTTCTGTCCCGAACCGGCCTTCTATGCAGCTGGTGGGCAGACGCATCCGCTGCCAAGACCCAGACAAACCTTACCACATGAGCATAACATATTATAGGGCACATAATATTTCTACTGATAATCGTGTTGTAGTAATAATTAGCCACTTATATCTAGAGTGCATTCTTTAAAATTAACACGAAAAAACTGTTTTTGATGAGAAAACAATACAGGATTCCACTGCACTGATATAGTCATAATATGGTAATCACTGTCGTAATCAAAATGGAGAGAAGAGGAAGCATAGGAAGATCCCAGAAATATACATCTAGTTACTAAAAATAACAAATAAAACACTTCAAGCAACGTTTTAATTCGGAATGATAAGTCTCAAAAATATCTCATACCAATTTAATAAATTTTACGTGGGCATTACCGCCGGGTTGATTAGAGTCCGCGACGTATGGGCCAGTCATCTTGGCGCCTTCATATTCTATAAATACCTATACAGTCGTCAAACCAAAAACTTGAACAAATAAGCGGCAACGTCGCAAGACCTCGGTTTGTCGTTAACATGAAAATGAATATATAATTGGACGCTATATTGTGGACCAAATTAACGAAAATATACGCAGGATGCACCACTGCATTGAATATGAAAGGAGTTCAGATTGGTGGAACAGTAAAGGGCGTTTTTATCGTTTTGTATATTTTTAAATTAATGTTTTTCAAAAATTTAAATACCTAACTACAATCAAACACTGAAAAGATAGTAAATACTTTAGTTAGAACTATGTAAAATCAAGTCCTTCAGATAGACGCAGTAATGTCGATCTGATGAAAGGACGCAGAAATGATAGCGGGATGTATATATATATATATATATATATATATATATATATATATATATATACAGGGTGTTAAGGGACGTACTTGACTTACTTTAACCAGTGATTCCTGACATTATTTGGAGTAAAAAATGTAAATGGAATTTTGGTCTCCGGTGACTTTTTTTGACAACTTTTTTTTTTTCAAAATTTTTTTCTTCAAAATCAAAAAAAAAAAAATTTCTTCCGCATGTCGTCACTGGTTACTCAGCCGGGTGTCCGACGAACCCCTTACCCCGCCTCCAACTGTTCAACAACTAACATTTTTTTATGTTTTTGTAGAAAAAAAAAAAAAAACATCGAAAATGTCACCGGAGACCAAAATTTCATTTACATTTTTTACTCCAAATAATGTCAGGAATCATTGGTTAAAGTAAGTCAAGTACGTCCCTTAACACCCTGTAGGTATATATAGAAATCAAAATATGCTTGCTTCTGGGTTTGTATTTTTTTTAAAGAAAGACAAACATTCCCGGGTTACGAATAACCCAACAATGTTTGAAAATCTCCTATTTCCACCACAGAAAGCCGAAAATGTTGCTTGTGTTGTGATGGAGGACTTAGCCAGCCGAGGAATCGAACACGCGACGCTCGGGTGGGACCCAAGCGCTATGCCCACTCAACCACAGACCGGTATATATATGAGGTGTCTATGCGTTGCTAAACCATTCATCCGATTGCGTTGAAACTTTGGGGATTTGATGTATGCATGCCCGTGGTGGTTTCATCATTCGGATGTCTCATCACATGTCCAAGATATTGAAGTTTTTATAGTTTTAATTACTTCCTTTTCTTTATTCATCCGAACCATAACATTTTCATTCGTAACCCTGTTCATCGAGCTTATTTTAAGGATTCTTCTGTAGATCCATATCTCGAATGCCTCAAGTCGCCTAATTAGTTCTTCAGTAAGCGTTCATGCATAAAATAATATCGAAAACACGTAGCATCTGACCATTCGCATTCGTAATCCAAGGTTAAGATCATGACTGCAGAACTTTTTTTTCGTGTGGATAAAGGTTGCACGAGCTTGCTCAATGCGGCATTTGATTTCAACCGAAGGATTGCTGATTAAAGCAGTTGAAACACATTTACTATAAAATGTGTGTAAACCATCGTGCTTCACTTTTCAATTCAATTCCACTGTAACTTCAAGACTAACCAAAAAATCACCAAACTTTTACACTACAATATTTTACTATAATTTTACCATATTATAATATTTTCATAGATACTATGTTTTTATAGGTTCACTTTAAAATTTACATTTTACTGTACTTGTTGATGTAATTTAGCATTTTTGTTTATATTACCCACACACAGGCAGTGCCTTAGTGGGTTCCCATCACCTACATATGTCTTTTATTTATATATTTACTATTTTCTAATTTTTAAATTACTTGTGTATTACTTTATTTATTTTGAAATCATGTAAAAATTATTTTTGCAATGCTTGTAGAAATAATGGGAAAAATAATGAAAAATAACAGTGGAAGATACAACCAATAAATTTCAGCAGTCAAAGATTGGCTAGATAGAAATCTTCTTAGTCTGAACGTTGATAAAACTATTAATGTTCCCTTTTTTATTTCCCAAAAATCATCCACTTAAAAAATCTTAACCTGAAGTTACAAAATGTTAATCGTGGCACTGCGACATGCTCATACCGGGAAGATGTGAAATTAGGAAATTATAACAAGAACTTAGGTGTAACTGCCCACTCAAATAAATTTATCATATAGAAAAAAACTGTCAATAAACTGAAATAACTAAATTACATATTCAAACACATGAGCAGAAATTCTATTTTCTGTACTTGCTCTCTCCACACGCTCTTCCGTTCATCTGTCCATCTGTGTTTTTTTCTGACATATCATAAGTAACTTTTCTGTTATTTTTTATTTTATTTTATTTTTAAATAATTCTGACACGAATTTTATTTGCTATACATCCTGGTTTCTTATTATATTATAACATTACGATTTTTGTTCTTGTTTAATTAGATATATATATATTTTTTTTTTTATTCTTTTCATTTCTTATCACAAGGAGGCAACCTATAAATGGGTATTAAGCTTGAAAAGGGGGATGACCTCTAAATGAAACGGAATAAGCTGAAAATTTGTATAAACCTTTATTTTGGTATTCTACATATTGTCTGAAAATTTTCATAAGGTCACGCGTAAGCGTCTTTGGATATTCAAAGTCAAAAGTCAAGAAAATCAGTTTTTTGGAAATATCTCACTTCCTTTGCCTCGAATTGTAGGTATTTACATTCAATATAAAAATTGTAAAATATAAAATTCTCTCCAAATTTTGTCTAAAAAGGTGGGTAAAATATTAAATGAATATTTGATTTATAAGTAATATATTAAATAGTTCCTTTACTAATATTAAATGAATTATTAAGTTAAAAAACCGTACTATGAACTGGGATTCGCCATTGACCTTGCGCCACGGCATGTACGGCTGAGCACTCCTCACTCTTTGCGCTCTTAAAAACGATTAAGCGTTTAAAAAAATATTTAAGACAAAATTTGTAGAGAATTTTATACTCTACAACTATTATATGGAATGCAAATACGATTCGAGGCAAAGGAAGCGAGATATTTCCAAAAAACTGATTTTCGGGACCTTTGACCTTGAATATCTAAAGACTGTTCCATGCCAACTGAGATTAAAGTCAACTCAACACCTCCTTGAAAAATCATTAAAAGCTCTGAAAAAAATAATTTTAAATTAGCCGATAACCCTAACCTAATTTTATCACTCTATATGACTTATCTGAGATGGTTTAGAGTTGGTGTCATTCCGAGTTGTCCGGTCGCTTTGACTGAGACTTTTTGAGACTTTGATGCTTTTGAAACAACATGTAAAGTTTTAAAATAAGGGTTTATACAAATTTTTACCTTGTTCCGTTTTATTTAGAGGTTAAATCCTTATTTGACTGGACTTTGTATTTTGCTACAATGTGAAGAAAATTTTAAATGCTAATAATATTAAACTGTTGATTCCCCAAAAAGGAACAAATAAAAATTAAAATAAATTATTTATACCAACCCGGTTATATCCAGCTACATGGGATCTACTGTAGTTGTGTGTCTGTGAACAGTTTCAATTTGAGAGGCGGATATGGGTACCGCCGACTCGGAAACCATTTATTGGATAACCAACACCTCTGGCATAGGTCACCCCAAATGGTTCGCTACGTTTGGTGACTTGACAGGGGTGCCGGGGATCATGGGGTGAGGTTAGTCTAGGTCTTGGAGGCGGATGCTTCTGCCCAACCTCTGCGGGCCGGATCGAGAGAGACTGATTGAGGGAGACCTTTTGAACTCTCCAGCCGGACTCTCTCGACCCATCGCATCGCCTTGCACCACAGTTGAAGGGATAGATTCATACGTCCGTCACTCCTGGACACGCTGACCCCCAGATTCTTCACCCCTCCTACCTTTTTCCTTCCCATAACTTCCGCTCCTTCATTTCCTTAAAAAGACCCTCCACACGACATCCCAAAAAATAACATACTCCCTAAGGGAAATTATTGTCTTCAGGACCTCCTGTGTGGAGGTAATGTTTAAAAAAGTTTACTTTATGAACATCGATGGTACCTAGGTTTTTTTGTTTGTTAATTTTTCCTTTACTTATTTAAATTTTATTTTGAATACATTTACTTTTGTCAATGTACTACAGATTTACTTCATTCAAAAACACATTTGAACCAATAAACCAAGCATCCCATAAGACTTTAATGGCAGCCCTGAAATATCATAATGCCACCGAGCGTTCAAATTAATAAGCACAAATCCTTAAAAAATCAAATTACACAAAAGTACAAAGTATCGGGGGGTTCAATTAAAACAGCCGGCGTATTTGAAGATGAGAATAAGGCTGTAGGGAAAAAAGAAGGCTTAGAACTTTACAATTATGAATCATTTCTTGAGGCAGCGTCCGTTTTATTAATACCATCTGTCCCGGCGTGTTCTTGGTTCTTGGGCGGGCGGAGGAACTTCGGTCGGGCGATGCTGGCGCCATCTGTTGCAGGAGGAAATTATGATCCTGCCAAGGGGGGTGCTGGGGGGAAGGGGTGGCTAGTGGGGGGGAAGGGGGTTGGAGGTTGGAGACGGAGCACGCGAGTAGTTGCGTAATCAAATTTAAATTTTAACATTTTTAATGATTGGGACAGACTATTTTGATCTTATTCTGAATTAGTTTCGTGAGCTTTAGTTTAGGTAAAGAGCTATTACAAAATTTGTAATATTTAATATTATTTTTTTTTGTTAATTTCTCAATTTGAAAACCTTTAAATTTTCAAAACTTTTCCTGTGTGGAATATTTAAGTCAACTCAACTATTTTCAGCTCACAATGTCATTTCTATAATTTTGTGTAGATTAAAAATCCAATTAACTGAATGCTGCAGGATATATCATACTGATAGTTCCAAATATGTCGAATTTTTGGAAAAAGCGGAAACTACTTGTTGAAAATTAATTTGAAATAGAGTCACTTAATAATAATTTAACTATCGCAAGACTGCTCTGTTAAATAATGGCAGTTGATGAGCGTTTACATTGTTTACTAATTGCCTAATACATTAACAACACTGCTTGCACAATTGCACATCTTCTTTAATGGACTTCTGACTTAACTTAAATGTTATGCATGCGCATACACATGGCCCGCTATCAATAGGATGAGGTGCTTCCATAGCCGTTGAACCCACATGATGCCATAAAGATTCGGCGATGTGTGAATGCGGTGCAGACCACCGAACATGTGGTCAATGAATACCCGCTTCATTCATTCCCTGGAGGGATTTGTGAGGTCCACAGGGCGACACCTGAGGCCTTAGACTGGCTCGCAGATCCACCACCATAAGAAAGGTATGGAAGGTGTTTTAAATTGTAGGGAAAATAATCATTAACCCCTTTTAAAAATAATAAAATATTTGAATTTCCAAAAAATAAATCAAACATTTTTAAAATAATTAAACATTTAAATTTATAAACTCAAATGTAATGATTGTCCCTCATTTTATATTGGAAAAACAACTCGTAATTTTGAAATCAGAATCAAAGAACATTTAAGGTGTCTTAATAATAATAATTTTGCTAAGTTCGCTAACCATATCATTGAAAATAACTATAGTTTTGAAAACAATACGGGGATAAATATTCTTCATATTAATCATAAAGGAAACAACAGGTGTTTATAAACAAACAATAGGTGTTTATAAATGTAAATAAGTATGCTACTCGTAAATAACCAATTGTAAGACTGTTGCAAGTCACGATTAGAGCAGTAACAATGCTGCTCTGTTCGTATTATGACTTCCAAGTGCAAACTTTGTTATAAAAATAGGTATAGTTCTAAGTCACTAGTGATATAAGTCTTAGTTGTAAGTCATTAGTCATTAGTTATCAATTTTAGTTGTAAGCCACTTGTAGTATATATGTAGGTATAGATTAAATGTATAAATGAATGTTTAAAGCGCCCTTGGGGTGATTTTCTCACGAAAATGGCGCTATAGAAGTCATCAAATTTTATGCACCAGATATAAATGTCCGGGTTAAATTTTCCCCAAAAAAAAAAAAGGAAAAAAAGAAGGAAAAACTAAACCCTTTCACACACTTCCCCAAATGATCATCTAGTCAACCCACGCTATGCAATTGCACTATATAAGTATTATAAATACAAGAACAACATGTCAACCTACTAGAGACCAAATGGGAATATAATTCACCGACTCCAGATATTTTCATATCAGAGGGTTCGGCTCTGTGGCATTTCTAATTGAACCTATAAATCCTACCGATCCCTCAATAAAAATATTTAAAAAATCCTTTGTAATCCTACATGTATTTAAAATGACTGATTTTTGCATTTTTATATACAAATTCTTTGACAAATCTAATATGCTTAAATTTTGAATCAGATTCCTAGGTATTATGCCAGTGGCCAAAATAACAAATGGCAATATTTTTATAGTCCGAGAATGCCAAATTCTTTTAATCTCATTTCCTAAATCTGTGTATTTTCTTATTTTTTCAGAAATAGTTTTTTGAATATTACAGGAATTTGGAATAGCTACATCAATGATATAAATTATTTTTTTAATTTTGTCATGTAAAACTATATCAGGTCTATTATGACTAATTGTTCTGTCTGTTAGTATAGTTTTATCATAATATATTTTAAAAAATCAATTTTCTAAAAATGAATTTGGTTCATATTCAAAATATGGTACTATATTACGGCAGTCCATCAAGTTATGTTTAATTACCAAACTTTGGTGAATTATTTTTAAAACCTGATTGTGCCTAAATGTATACTCGGAAGGCGCTAATATAGAACATCCCGATATAATATGTTCTATAGTTTCCGGAAAAGCCAAACATTTTCTACATAAATCATCAATTTGATTTATATCTTTGATTATATGCTTTCTATAATTTTTAGTATTAATGACTCCATCTTGAATGGCAAGCATAAATCCTTCTATTTCTGCGCTCAACTCTCCAATACTCAACCATTTGTTTGACGAAAGTTTGTCAACATACGTTTGGTTGAGATAATTGAAGTGTTTTGCGTGAATAATTTTATTTGACCAGGAATCTAATAATTCCTGGTTAGTATTTATAAGAATGTTGGCATTCTCGTCATATAAATTTAAAGGTGTAATATTTCTATCTGCCTTGCAAATTATTTTGTGCATTTCTGAGCTATTAGCTTTCCTATGGAAAAAATTTCTAAGCATTTCTACCTGATTGTGTTTCAAAGATGTTATTTTGACTACACCTCTACCTCCTAAATTTCTAGGTAAATTAATTCGTTCTATAGCTGAATTTGGATGATGGCAATTAAATTTTGTTAACGTAGTTCTAATCAATCGTTCTAAACTATCTAAATCTGTATTGGACCATTTAATTATGCCAAATGAGTACGTTAGTAGAGGTATTGCTCAAATATTTATTGCTTTTACTAAATTTTTAGCAGATAGATTGCATTTTAAAATTTTTCTGATCCTAGTTCGAAATTTAATCCTAATATCATTTTTAATACTTAATCTATTCGATTGCGGGTATCCTAAATATTTATAAACCTCATCCCCTTTCATACTTTGAATTTTGAAATTTCTAAATATACCCTCGTCTCCATCTACAATTTTGCCTTTCTCTATATGGATAGTTTTACATTTATCTAAACCAAAAGTCATTTTAATATCATCTGAAAAAATTTTAACTACCTTAATCATTTTCTCTAAATTTGATTCAGAATTTGAAAATAATTTTATATCATCCATATATAATAGATGTGAAACTATACTACTCTCTCTTGTATTACCCTTAATTTTTATTCCAAACTTGCTTTTAATTAACATTTTAGAAAGGGGATTCAATGCTAAGCAAAACCAAAGAGGGCTCAATGAGTCTCCTTGAAAAATCCCTCTTTTTATTGAAATGCCCGGTACTACTATTTTCTTACCTTTTAAATTAACTAGCAAATCTGTATTCCAAAAGGACATAATATTTTTCAAAAAGCTAATTATAATTGGGTTCACTTTATATATTTTTAATATTTTGATTAGCCACGAGTGCGGGACACTATCAAAAGCTTTTTGATAATCTATATAACAAGTATGTAAATTACGCTTTTGATTTTGAATTTGTTTTAAAATTACAGAATCAATAACTAACTGTTCTTTACATCCCATATGTTTTCTGCGACAACCTTTTTGTTGTTCAGATAAAATATTTTTTTCATCCAAATGAGTATATATTAACTCTTTCAAGCAAGAGGTTAAAATTTTGTATATTGTCGGTAGACATGTAATGGGTCTATATTGAGAGGGATTATTAATATGTTCGCTTTTAGGCAACATATAAGTAATGCCCTTAGTTAGAAAATTAGGAAAATTTTGAGGTTCTCTGACAAGTTTTGAAAGATTTTTTGCAAAAAGAGGATGTAAAGTAGTTAGACGTTTGTACCAAAAATTATGTATCCAATCGCAACCCGTGGCTTTCCAATTATGAGTATTTTTTATAATTTTGGCTAACAATTCAACCGATATATCAGAAAAACTCATTTGTTCAATGTCTGAACAATTGAGTTCTTCATTTTCTATCCAGTTACCTGCCTCATTATGTTTTATATCTTTACTCCAAATGTTTGTCCAAAAATCGCGCATATCTGATTCAGATGGCAACGGAATATTATTATTCGAAATAATATTCTGTTTATCGTCAAGTTTGGAATAAAATATTTTCTCATTTTTCTGAAATAATCTATTATTATTTCTTTTATTATACTTATAATTATATCTTTTTAATCTACTAGCTTTTACACCTAATTTTTGTTTTAATAAATCTAATAAATCATTGATTATATTTTCATTATTATTACTACCAATGCTATAACCAAATTTTCTCCCAATTTCATCTACATATCTCAAAATATTCCTACTTCTATTTCCATTTTTATATTCAATTACTCTAGCTATACTACTTCTTAAAAATACTACATCATTTTCTAATCTAATCTGCCATTCTGGTTTACTATAACTATATGATCTATCATCAGAGGACATTAATTTAACTCCTAACTTATTACATATAGTGATAGCACTAGCGTACACTATTGTATGAAGATCTAAAAAACTAATATCGTCAAATATTATTTTTGGTAAAATTAAATTATTTAATTCAGAAATTAATTTAGATAATTTCTTTGACGTATGCAATTTTGGTAATTTTGGTCTAACTGTGGGCTCTATATCTATATATCTATTTATATTATTTTGAAGCAAGTTAGCTAATTTTATTACATTATCATCTAGTAAGTTTAAATTTGCAATATTGATTTCCCTAAGATTATGAATAATGTCTAAGTTATTTGAATCTACTGTAATATCATTGGATTCTTCTACTAGAATATTATCTAAACTATCTTCATTCAATGCATCTAATATAACATTACTACTCGTATTAATTTGTTCTAAATTATTCTCCAATTGCAATCTATCTGCTACTTCTTTTCTTATCTGATTTAATGTTACTACAGGAATTAAATTATTTTTGAAAATTGCCCTTTTTTGGTCAGCTAATCTTTGTTCGTTTACTTGGGCAACCGGATAATTTTGTGAGAAAAGTAAATGTAATTTTTTCCTATACAATAACATATCTGTTTCTAGTTTAGTTACATAAAAATATGAACGAACGATGAACATATTGACATCGTTCGTCCATTTCATACGCTGCCTAGGAATACCTGCTTTTGTTTTTTGGGGTCTCAGATTATCAATGTTCATCTGTATAGACGACATAATAAACCCATTTTCATTTCCGTTGGTTGAAAATGACATTTTGTCACCTTTCAAAACAACTTGGAAATGATTTATTAATTATTATTAATTCCTACATTCCAGTAACCAAGCAACTGTCGTCGTTACCTAGTGTCAACAAATAGTTTTCAATATCTCCAAATTAAATATTTTAATGTAAACTACCCTTCAATACTACAAATCTATAATATGTATTATATTTTAGAATAATGTTATCAAAATAAAATATATAATTAAATTTACCTACAAAATATATTTCAACGTAATCTCAAAATATAGTTGTTTACCTTGGTTACTGAAGTCCTCACAAAAGGAAAAATTTTATATTGTATTTATTTACCTAAATATCCTACGGTTCACTGGCAGTTTATTTATTACGTTATCTAATATACTTATTTTCAAATATTTATATGTTTTGGGATCAAAGCTAATTCTTTTCTATCTGATACAATAAAAAATCAGAGAGCTAAAATACAAGCAAACGTCGAGGCTAGCGTTGCTAAGCAACCACCAGATTTAAATGTCCGGGTTAAATTTTCCCCCCCCAAAAAAAAAAAAAAAAAAAAAAAAAAAAAAAAAAAAAAAAAAAAAGAAGGAAAAACTAAACCCTTTCATACACTTCCCCAAATGATCATCTAGTGAATCCACGTTATGCAATTGCACTATATAAGTATTATAAATACAAAACAATACAAGAACAACATGTCAACCTACTAGAGACCAAATGGGAATATAATTCACCGACTCCAGATATTTTCATATCAGAGGGTTCGGCTCTGTGGCATTTCTAATTGAACCTATAAATCCTACTGATCCCTCAATATAAATATTTAAAAAATCTTTTGTAATCCTACATGTATTTAAAATTACTGCTTTTTGCATTTTTATATACAAATTCTTTGACAAATCTAATATGCTTAAATTTTGAATCAGATTCCTAGGTATTATGCCAGTGGCCGAAATAACAAATGGTAATATTTTTATAGTCCAAGAATGCCAAATTCTTTTAATCTCATTTCCTAAATCTGTGTATTTTCTAATTTTTTCAGAAACAGTTTTTTGAATATTACAGGAATTTGGAATAGCTACATCAATGATATAAGTTATTTTTTTAATTTTGTCATGTAAAACTATATCAGGTCTATTATGACTAATTGTTCTGTCTGTTAGTATAGTTTTATCATAATATATTTTATAAAATTCATTTTCTATAAATGGATTTGGTTCATATTCATAATAAGGTACTACATTACGGCAATCAATCAAGTTATGTTTAATTACCAATCAAGTTATGTTTAATTACCAGTAATTTATTATATTATTATTATTATTATTATTATTTTACGCACCAGATTTAAATGTCCGGGTTAAATTTTCCCCCAAAAAAAAAAAAAAAAAAAAAAAAAAAAAAAAAAAAAAAAAAAAAAAAAAAAAAAAAAAAAAGAAGGAAAAACTAAACCCTTTCATACACTTCCCCAAATGATCATCTAGTGAATCCATGTTATGCAATTGCACTATATAAGTATTATAAATACAAAACAATACAAGAACACTTGTCAACCTACTAGAGACCAAATGGGAATATAATTCACCGACTCCAGATATTTTCATATCAGAGGGTTCGGCTCTGTGGCATTTCTAATTGAACCTATAAATCCTACTGATCCCTCAATATAAATATTTAAAAAATCTTTTGTAATCCTACATGTATTTAAAATTACTGCTTTTTGCATTTTTATATACAAATTCTTTGACAAATCTAATATGCTTAAATTTTGAATCAGATTCCTAGGTATTATGCCAGTGGCCGAAATAACAAATGGTAATATTTTTATAGTCCGAGAATGCCAAATTCTTTTAATCTCATTTCCTAAATCTGTGTATTTTCTAATTTTTTCAGAAACAGTTTTTTGAATATTACAGGAATTTGGAATAGCTACATCAATGATGTAAGTTATTTTTTTAATTTTGTCATGTAAAACTATATCAGGTCTATTATGACTAATTGTTCTGTCTGTTAGTATAGTTTTATCATAATATATTTTATAAAATTCATTTTCTATAAATGAATTTGGTTCATATTCATAATAAGGTACTACATTACGGCAATCAATCAAGTTATGTTTAATTACCAAACTTTGGTGAATTATTTTTAAAACCTGATTGTGCCTAAATGTATACTCGGAAGGCGCTAATATAGAACATCCCGATATTATATGTTCTATAGTTTCGGGAAAAGCCAAACATTTTCTACATAAATCATCAATTTGATTTATATCTTTGATTATATGCTTTCTATAATTTTTAGTATTAATGACTCTATCTTGAATTGCAAGCATAAATCCTTCTATTTCTGCGCTCAACTCTCCAATACTCAACCATTTGTTTGACGAAAGTTTGTCAACATACGTTTGGTTGAGATAATTGAAGTGTTTTGCGTGAATAATTTTATTTGACCAGGAATCTAATAATTCCTGGTTAGTATTTATAAGAATGTTGGCATTCTCGTCATATAAATTTAAAGGTGTAATATTTCTATCTGCCTTGCAAATTATTTTGTGCATTTCTGAGCTATTAGCTTTCCTATGGAAAAAATTTCTAAGCATTTCTACCTGATTGTGTTTCAAAGATGTTATTTTGACTACACCTCTACCTCCTAAATTTCTAGGTAAATTAATTCGTTCTATAGCTGAATTTGGATGATGGCAATTAAATTTTGTTAACGTAGTTCTAATTAATCGTTCTAAACTATCTAAATCTGTATTGGACCATTTAATTATGCCAAATGAGTACGTTAGTAGAAGTATTGCCCAAGTATTTATTGCTTTTACTAAATTTTTAGCAGATAGATTGCATTTTAAAATTTTTCTGATCCTAGTTTGAAATTTAATCCTAATATCATTTTTAATACTAGTGTGATCTAATCTATTCGATTGCGGGTATCCTAAATATTTATAAACCTCATCCCCTTTCATACTTTGAATTTTGAAATTTCTAAATATACCCTCGTCTCCATCTACAATTTTGCCTTTCTCTATATGGATAGTTTTACATTTATCTAAACCAAAAGTCATTTTAATATCATCTGAAAAAATTTTAACTACCTTAATCATTTTCTCTAAATTTGATTCAGAATTTGAAAATAATTTTATATCATCCATATATAATAGATGTGAAACTATACTACTCTCTCTTGTGTTACCCTTAATTTTTATTCCAAACTTGCTTTTAATTAACATTTTAGAAAGGGGATTCAATGCTAAGCAAAACCAAAGAGGGCTCAATGAGTCTCCTTGAAAAATCCCTCTTTTTATTGAAATGCCCGGTACTACTATTTTCTTACCTTTTAAATTAACTAGCAAATCTGTATTCCAAAAGGACATAATATTTTTCAAAAAGCTAATTATAATTGGGTTAACTTTATATATTTTTAATATTTTGATTAGCCACGAGTGCGGGACACTATCAAAAGCTTTTTGATAATCTATATAACAAGTATGTAAATTACGCTTTTGATTTTGAATTTGTTTTAAAATTACAGAATCAATAACTAACTGTTCTTTACATCCCATATGTTTTCTGCGACAACCTTTTTGTTGTTCAGATAAAATATTTTTTTCAACCAAATGAGTATATATTAAATCTGTCAAGCAAGAGGTTAAAATTTTGTATATTGTCGGTAGACATGTAATGGGTCTATATTGAGAGGGATTATTAATATGTTCGCTTTTAGGCAACATATAAGTAATGCCCTTAGTTAGAAAATTAGGAAAATTTTGAGGTTCTCTGACAAGTTTTGAAAGATTTTTTGCAAAAAGAGGATGTAAAGTAGTTAGACGTTTGTACCAAAAATTATGTATCCAATCGCAACCCGTGGCTTTCCAATTATGAGTATTTTTTATAATTTTGGCTAACAATTCAACCGATATATCAGAAAAACTCATTTGTTCAATGTCTGAACAATTGAGTTCTTCATTTTCTATCCAGTTACCTGCCTCATTATGTTTTATATCTTTACTCCAAACGTTTGTCCAAAAATCGCGCATATCTGATTCAGATGGCAACGGAATATTATTATTCGAAATAATATTCTGTTTATCGTCAAGTTTGGAATAAAATATTTTCTCATTTTTCTGAAATAATCTATTATTATTTCTTTTATTATACGTATAATTATATCTTTTTAATCTACTAGCTTTTACACCTAATTTTTGTTTTAATAAATCTAATAAATCATTGATTATATTTTCATTATTATTACTACCAATGCTATAACCAAATTTTCTCCCAATTTCATCTACATATCTCAAAATATTCCTACTTCTATTTCCATTTTTATATTCAATTACTCTAGCTATACTACTTCTTAAAAATACTACATCATTTTCTAATCTAATCTGCCATTCTGGTTTACTATAACTATACAATTTTCAATTTTTTTTATTTTTTATTTTTTTTATTTTTTTATTTATTTTTACATTACATTATTCGATGTCTGTCTCACTAGGGTATACCTGTGTTGATGGAGTTCCTCATTAAATTATTGAGGTTTCTAGTTAAATCGTTTTAACAATAGAAATAAAATTTGAAACCCCAGTCCGTCGTTAAAAAATTAGTGCACCAAAAGGGGTCAAACTTAACTTTTTACATCATTTGCCATTAATCGCAATAATTATTAATTATAAAATTATATTACGCACCAGATTTAAATGTCCGGGTTAAATTTTCCCCCCAAAAAAAAAAAAAAAAAAAAAAAAAAAAAAAAAAAAAAAAAAAAAAAAAAAAAAAAAAAAAAAAAAAAGGAGGAAAAACTAAACCCTTTCATACACTTCCCCAAATGATCATCTAGTGAATCCACGTTATGCAATTGCACTATATAAGTATTATAAATACAAAACAATACAAGAACAACATGTCAACCTACTAGAGACCAAATGGGAATATAATTCACCGACTCCAGATATTTTCATATCAGAGGGTTCGGCTCTGTGGCATTTCTAATTGAACCTATAAATCCTACTGATCCCTCAATATAAATATTTAAAAAATCTTTTGTAATCCTACATGTATTTAAAATTACTGCTTTTTGCATTTTTATATACAAATTCTTTGACAAATCTAATATGCTTAAATTTTGAATCAGATTCCTAGGTATTATGCCAGTGGCCGAAATAACAAATGGTAATATTTTTATAGTCCGAGAATGCCAAATTCTTTTAATCTCATTTCCTAAATCTGTGTATTTTCTAATTTTTTCAGAAACAGTTTTTTGAATATTACAGGAATTTGGAATAGCTACATCAATGATGTAAGTTATTTTTTTAATTTTGTCATGTAAAACTATATCAGGTCTATTATGACTAATTGTTCTGTCTGTTAGTATAGTTTTATCATAATATATTTTGTAAAATTCATTTTCTATAAATGAATTTGGTTCATATTCATAATAAGGTACTACATTACGGCAATCAATCAAGTTATGTTTAATTACCAAACTTTGGTGAATTATTTTTAAAACCTGATTGTGCCTAAATGTATACTCAGAAGGCGCTAATATAGAACATCCCGATATAATATGTTCTATAGTTTCGGGAAAAAAAAATTTTTTTTTTTTTTTTTTTTTTTTTTTTTACGCACCAGATTTAAATGTCCGGGTTAAATTTTCCCCACAAAAAAAAAAAAAAAAAAAAAAAAAAAAAAAAAAAAAAAAAAAAAAAAAAAAAAAAAAAAAAAAAAAAAAAAAAAGAAGGAAAAACTAAACCCTTTCATACACTTCCCCAAATGATCATCTAGTGAATCCACGTTATGCAATTGCACTATATAAGTATTATAAATACAAAACAATACAAGAACAACATGTCAACCTACTAGAGACCAAATGGGAATATAATTCACCGACTCCAGATATTTTCATATCAGAGGGTTCGGCTCTGTGGCATTTCTAATTGAACCTATAAATCCTACTGATCCCTCAATATAAATATTTAAAAAATCTTTTGTAATCCTACATGTATTTAAAATTACTGCTTTTTGCATTTTTATATACAAATTCTTTGACAAATCTAATATGCTTAAATTTTGAATCAGATTCCTAGGTATTATGCCAGTGGCCGAAATAACAAATGGTAATATTTTTATAGTCCGAGAATGCCAAATTCTTTTAATCTCATTTCCTAAATCTGTGTATTTTCTAATTTTTTCAGAAACAGTTTTTTGAATATTACAGGAATTTGGAATAGCTACATCAATGATATAAGTTATTTTTTTAATTTTGTCATGTAAAACTATATCAGGTCTATTATGACTAATTGTTCTGTCTGTTAGTATAGTTTTATCATAATATATTTTATAAAATTCATTTTCTATAAATGAATTTGGTTCATATTCATAATAAGGTACTACATTACGGCAATCAATCAAGTTATGTTTAATTACCAAACTTTGGTGAATTATTTTTAAAACCTGATTGTGCCTAAATGTATACTCGGAAGGCGCTAATATAGAACATCCCGATATAATATGTTCTATAGTTTCGGGAAAAGCCAAACATTTTCTACATAAATCATCAATTTGATTTATATCTTTGATTATATGCTTTCTATAATTTTTAGTATTAATGACTCTATCTTGAATGGCAAGCATAAATCCTTCTATTTCTGCGCTCAACTCTCCAATACTCAACCATTTGTTTGACGAAAGTTTGTCAACATACGTTTGGTTGAGATAATTGAAGTGTTTTGCGTGAATAATTTTATTTGACCAGGAATCTAATAATTCCTGGTTAGTATTTATAAGAATGTTGGCATTCTCGTCATATAAATTTAAAGGTGTAATATTTCTATCTGCCTTGCAAATTATTTTGTGCATTTCTGAGCTATTAGCTTTCCTATGGAAAAAATTTCTAAGCATTTCTACCTGATTGTGTTTCAAAGATGTTATTTTGACTACACCTCTACCTCCTAAATTTCTAGGTAAATTAATTCGTTCTTAATTATTATTATTATTATTATTATTATTATTATTATTATTATTATTAATATTAGTAATTATTATTATTATTATTATTATTATTATTATTATTATGAAAACCCTTAGGTAACTTAGAAGCCTTGGAATTAAAAAAATCCCTTAAAAATAATGAATCTATTATCAACAAACAAAAAATATTGTCTTATAGCCCAATCATGGATATGTTCCCAACCCACCCATTCTTCATTAATATCTAGCAACGGCTCCACCCCTACCATAATAATACATTGTTCGTATCCACTATTTTGTAACTGTCAAATCAGTATACGTTTTCCCTGAAGAAGGAACAGTCAATCCAAAACCGGTCGGCTTTACTCAAATATATAAGTGGTTCAAACAAAGTAAAATTGTTTCATTTATCCATAATGGATAACCACAAAGTTATAGCTACATTCAAAAGTAGTTATTTTAAAACGATTTTTTTGCCTTGTGTCATTCTGCATTCTAAAATACTAATCGATTATGAAATGGGGGCATGGTGTGTGGAAAAAGAAGAAGGCAGCTGTGAGGCTCTATTCATTAAATTTGTATTAAAGTTCGTCTTTATGTTTCCATGGCATTCCTCCCCAACCCTCTGTGACGTCCACCCTCCCCTCCCCCTTTCTTCACTGGCATCCCACTCTGGCACGGAGAGCTTTTTTATTCCTCCCGATTCTTCCTCTTAAGTCCTTGTGTCTTGTAATTAGAGTGACCGGGCGTCCTTAATTACTCGGCACGATGCAACTGCGCGGTGTTGTGAAAGAGACCACTCAATTGTAGTTATTTAGTGGACATTCTGCTCGGGAGTACAGATTGTAAAACTTTACACAAGACAGACTTCATCCTCATTTCAACTCTTGTTTTTAGTGAGACTGTGTTTCGCTTTATTTTTTTGGAGGATTGGAACGGAAAAAATACTTGTGAATCCTTCGCGAGAACATACTTTAGACAGTTTTTAATGAAAGCCTTTAGGAATCCTGCAGTTAAAACGCCTCTTGAAACAACGCAAAAGAAAGTAACGGAAATGTATTTACTACACCTCGCTAGCGTTACTAACACAATCTAAATTGTGTAAATAAATAATAATATGTATCTAGGTATGAACATAGTTATAAGCATAGTTTTTTATTGCGATTAATGGCAAATGATGTAAAAAGTTAAGTTTGACCCCTTTTGGTGCACTAATTTTTTAACGACGGACTGGGGTTTCAAATTTTATTTCTATTGTTAAAACGATTTAACTAGAAACCTCAATAATTTAATGAGGAACTCCATCAACACAGGTATACCCTAGTGAGACAGACATCGAATAATGTAATGTAAAAATAAATAAATAAATAAAAAAAATAAAAAATAAAAAAAATTGAAAAATATTATGGCTTAAAAAATATGTTCATATAGACCAATAAACGCTGATTCAGAATATAAAAGTTTTATTTAATAATATTAAAGGCAGAGTTTTTAAAAAAATATTAAAAATACCATTTTTAATAGTCTCATTGAAACACGCCGTAAAGTTGGTATTATTTAGTGAATAGATAAATGTTTAGTGGTGACGTCACTGATCACCGTAAAGTCATTGTTCGGGAATGTAGGTATGACACAAGCCATCGTATTAACAACATTTCATCTTATTCGTTTATTTTGATACTGTTTATAGATATTTAGTTGTTGTGTTTATTGAAACATTATTTAGGCCTAAATAATTCAATTTCAAAAATAAGGTACTTATGTCTTATTAGGTTATCTCTATCAATGAAAATATTCAAAAACTACTGCACAAAAAAAATAGTAATGCTTCTTCTAGGGATTATACTTCGAACTCCGAATTTCAAGGGGAGCCCAAGAGGCTAAAAGGGTGCCCCAATAGGGCTACAATCCAATAGATCCCCACAACGGGATTGAGTAAATCCCAAAATCCCCGCTTGGGCTCCCCTACTATTATCAGTTCGGAGCTTCGGTTTCCATTAATATTGATTTCGATTCTTAAAAGCCAAAAAATATAACAATTTTAAACAATTTTTATACCATACTCCCGTAATAATATTGAAAAATATAATAATATAAAAAATATAATCTAATAAATAAATTATTCCACCTAAATAATGTTTTAACTTATCGAATAGTTTCATACTTTCTTCTGTATAACTGCCATACAAAATGACAACACCTGTTGAAAATAAAAATAACTTTTCGGGAGTGATGACGTCACACGATTCGCTACACATACGGTGGTTGTCGAGGGATCTTGAAAAATTAAAACTTTGACAATTATTTTTACTATTAAAACTAACTCTAAAAATAAAATAAAATAAGCAGTTATTTAAGTTAGAAAGTTTATTATTTATTCATTAAAAAAAAATAATAAATTGGACTGGAGTTCCTTATTGTCACAACAAGAGGGACCAAATATTGATGGTTTTCCCGGACATTGAAAGATTTTTAATTAAAGTCCTGAAAGTAATATCAGACCATCTAGGTTGTGCAACCCAGTCCTTCCAACTGACAATGGAAAAGGAATTGAAGTAAGAGCTTGATGCAATTTTTTATTTGTTTGATTTAACATTGCGCTTTCGGGGCTTCTATATTAATTCGGATTATGTAAATGGCGCCACTCATGCATAATTTATGGTCACCGCACTCCGTAAGATTGGAAACTTGAGGGAGGCGGTGATTTTTTTACTTGTTTTATTACCTTCCAACTAAGGCATTCTTTTCACGAAATGATTGAGCATTTTTCCTTTAATTAGTTCGGTCTTAATTTGAATTTCATATTTCCGTGAAATTAAATGCGATTCTCTTAATCGCAGTTTTCATTGTTTTCTACCGAGGAATAAGTCGGACTTCTGGAAGAAATCAGAACATGTAATAGAATAATAAATTACAATAAATAAAAATAACATCACGTTGACTGAAAATTTTGGCCAAAACTCCTTACTATGACAATTCGCAAAAACATTTCCAACTTCCTATTTACTTATTTAGGATTAACCCAACCTAAGAAGTCGTTGGAACCCGGACACTAGAAATCAATTCAATACATAATTCAATAGAAGTAACTTTTTACTACAAGGAATTGTATCAATTTCCTTACAGAACTTCAATTAAACTTTAGCAGAACTTGAATTTTAACTTTAAAATTTGATGAGAATTTGAATTGTTCAAATTCTGTAAAACAAACCGTACTATATATTTTTAAAATCAAATAGGCGTATATTTTTAGGTCTCATGAGTATAATTGTTTCATATCTGTCAATTAATGTATTTGAATTATAATATACTGACTTTTAATTTTTTAAATTGAAATTAAGATCTACAAAACAAACAAGAAATAAATAATCATTGCAAAGTGATTTCTACTTATTCGTACATTTCAAAACGCAATGAAAATTACGTTCTTCAAAACATCTAGCCAAAAATTTTGGAAAATTAACTGGGCCAAACTAACCGTTCGAGAGTTTTTAGTAAGACACAGATTTTCTACCCTTATAAAACTGATGGTAACTTTTTCATCCTAAAAAACCAAAGATCGCGAGATCAAGCTATTACATATCTCATTAAACTCAAAATTACAAGGCAAAGTGTATTATTATAACATTTTCCTTACTAACTTTCATTTAAAAATTCATATGAAAACTTTAATTGTACTGAAATTACCAAAAGTTATATCAATGGTATCATATTTTTCAGATGCATTTTGAAAGTCAAAGAATATTTTCTCTGCCTTGCATTTTATACCTTGGAGGACTTGGAAATGATTTTACAAGCTTGAAAATACGTGTAGTAATTTACCATATTGTTACTTTATTCAAAATTATAGCGCTAAATTCAAGTTATTTGCAGCCAAATAAGAACTATAAAAAGATAGCGTATTTATTAAGCTTACTGGAATATTTAAAAAATGAACGCAATTAGGTGGTTACCTACTACAGTCTGTTGTTATTTTTTTAGTGGAAAAACATTAGATTTACCGAACTTGTCTCCTTACAGTACATTGTTTCTGTTGAAAAGGGTATTCCCCGCGGCATTCGAACTCGGTCCTTCTGATTGATACGTACCAGAAACGTAAAGTAATGTTTTAAAATCCATTGTGTTATAAAAATCAACAAATCGATAATTCTGTACAATTAACAAACCGTGATCATTTTTAATTATTTTCGGAAAAGTGTGAATTAAAATAAAAAGTATTTTAATAGCTAAGCCTAATATATGAGGTTTCTTACTCAAATGTGGAATAAATTGCTACACCAAACCCAATGAACATAAATATTAACCTATACACATTCTTGGCGCCGGAAAAACGTAGCTGGAAGAATGAAAAGAAAAATGATGAGTTTCCGACACTGTGAAAATTAAAATGGGAAAGCCTTACGCCATACTTCCAGCGGGCGAGAGGGGTGGGCCGCGAGGAGAAGGGAGTTGGGAAGGCATCTCATTACACAAGATTAAGGATTCGCTGCATTGCTAAGCCTCGCCACCGAAACCGCTTGCCTCGTGTCTTTCGAGGTTTTCATAATGGAACACTTTTCAATCGCCCCTCTTTGCTCTCACACTGCAAGATACTCGTGTTCATTCCGGAATCAAACTGTAAAACTTTCTACGTATTTTAAGTATGTGGCTGTTGTCCATCTGTTGGGTCTGGATCCTACCCAGGCGTCGTGAATTCAATTCATCGGCTGGCTAAGTCCTCCATCATGACAAAAGTAACATTTTCCGTTTACTGTGATAATAGTGGGAAATTTCCAAAACACTATCAAGTTATTCGCAACCCGGGAACATTCGTATTGCTCTAAAAGTAGATTTAGATTTAAATGTGAATGACTACGAATTCGTATGCTTTTTTGACCAGTACACTGACATTACGACAACAGGATTGGGAACGGATAAGGAATAACTTAGCTTAGGTATGATTTTAGATTTTCACGGCTAAAACGATTATAGTGATTTATTGTTGGATATATTACGGCATAATACCCCAAAAATAGATTATTTAGCTTAGGTTCCGTGGTTTTTGTAGTGGTTGTCTTAGTCGTCTGGTGAATTGGTGATTCGAATATCCTTGTAAAATCCGCTCGTGATCCGTGGTTCTGATTTCAGACTAGAAATCCGGCTCGAAGGACCAACGTCTGGACCAAAGTTCTCGATTGGCCCGTCGTCGTAATCTTGGACCTTTTGGTGAAGATTGTTTATAATCAAAGAAGATTGTCGCGGATGGGTTAATGTTTAATAGATAGAAACTCTGATAGTTAACACATTATATTATATTTCGATAAATTGAACAATGTTCTAGTGAGGCTTAACTCTATTTTTATAATAAGTCAGGCGGCTAATTATTACTTTCGTAGAATCATTTGAGTAGCGCCGTTTATAATGTTGACCATGTTGACAAAACCATAGAAAAGATATGCAAACGATGATTCGCGTTATTTAAGATAACTGTGTATGTATGGTTACGTTTACGTTCTACTACAAAGGTGCAGTCATGCACTGAATGCACGGGAAGGAAACAAAGAATAACAATGAAATGAAAACTCATAATAAAAATAAATATAAAATGATCTTGCAATGACACTACACAATAGAATTAGACAGCGTGGATATTTTCCCGGCCCTTTTTCAAAACAGATCTTTCGCTTCTTAAATGCATTTAATCAGTATTTGTGCTTCATTGCTAAAGTACTGTGTTTTAGAGCTGATTATTTCAACGTACCCTAGGTAAAGTAGCTTACAAGCAAACTTTCTAATGTTGACATTCAAATGTTGTTTTACAGTTTTTCGTCAAATATTCATTTATTACCATAAAATTTTAAGTCCAAATTCAAATTAATATATTTTTAGGATCATACTACGAAGAAAGTCTTCATAATGGTTGCTCCCGTACAAATGAACACTTGTGCAGATGAACTAAATTACTTCTGTTTCCGTCTACAATCTATCGATTTATTGGACCACAGATGAGTGGGCTTTGATTTCTAATAAGTACTAAAATATAAAACCATATTTTTTCTGCAATCCTCAACTGAATGCTTCGAGTGAAGTCGTCAAACTTTATATGTTTGTTTTATTAAATAGGTGTCATAAATATTCTTCATCGATTAACCAATACATATTCAATCAAGGGCGGATTTAGGGGGGGGGCACCGGGGCTCGTGCCCCCCTCCAGACGGAATTTTTGTGTACTGTGGAGATTCCATCACATATCTTAGAATCTAAAACTGTCTTTTTTAAACATTTAATTTTTCACTTTCATAAACCTTCCTATACGTACTTGAACTTGTAGAAATAAACTTGCAGTATGATACTTGTTAGGAAACTTTCTTAGATGGCGGGAAATTAAGGAAACGTAAAACTCACTGTAGGCTGACTTGGCAGGCTGGATTGTTCTTGTCCATATAAGAAGTTCATATGACACATAAATTTTAAAAACTGTGTACACATTGTTCGGTCACCAAGAGTTAGGATTTTCGGACTTTTAATTCGTTTGTAATTTAGCATTTAAATTCGAATAATAATACCCATAGACACTCAATCATGGCTTGCTTGTTTGAAAGTTGTCACAGCACTGGCTTGCAATGACATTCGTAGGTAGGAGGAAGTATGTAGGTAGGTAGGTATGTATGTAGGAAATATGTAGGAAAGGAATCAGGTTCGAAATATTCCCAAACAATACTTCAAGTTTATTTCTAACAGTAATTGTTGATTTTTTTGCCCGTCCGCCCCTTGTGCCCGCCCAAAAAAAATCCTAACAGTACCTAATTGTTGAAAAAAATCCTGGATCCGCCCTATTCAATGGTAGTTCCGATGTGAATATTGCTAGACGATAGGTAACATCTGATAGGGGACGGCACCAAACAAAATAAGAATATGAATACATCAACTAAGCTATGTCATAATAAATTAGTGAAGCCCTCTAGGCATGGTAGCTCAAATTTAATCTCTCCATCTATTTCATAACTAACCTTCACTATAAAAAGGGAGATTCCAATGGAGCTATTACCGACAACACAAAATTTAGTTAATTTTGGACTTCTAAGGCAGAGTTTCCCAAAAGGTGTTCCGTAGAAGCATCACAAGAATTCCGCGTTCCGTCCGGATTGTTGCAAGAATCATTGCAAGGAAGAAACACAAATACTTTTACAGTAAACGACAAAATCTCTTCTCTTAGAAAGAAACTTGTCTTCTGAATAGAATGTGTTGAACAGAAACAGTACCATTTTTTTCTATTTTAAACGAGTTTCTGGAAAAAAAGAGTTGCAAGTAACCTCAGATATTGAAAAATGCATTTACGAACATTTGATGGCCTTCAACAAATCTCTGGAAGAATATTTTCCTGAAAAAAACCTGCAAGACATTGACTGGGTACAGAATCCATTCCCAGTTCACAGGAAACGTACAGCAACAGAGTACGAGACTTTGATAGATATCAAATGTTCTTCTTCCTAACAACAAAAATTTAATTCAGAAAAATCTAATCTGGATGAGTTTTGGATTGTACTTAAAAACGAATATCCCAAAGTCGTCGAGAAGGCTATCACAGAGTTGTTAACGTTTGTGACCACTACCGGTGTGAAACTGGTTTTTCGGCTTACGCTTACACAAAAAACAAAAACAGAAACCGACTGGATGCAGCTCCAGATTTTCGTTTTCAGCTGTCTGACACAAAGCCTGATTTCAATGCTATTTTAACAAAAAAATTAAAGAGATATCACTCTTCACATTAATGTAAGTTTTACATTAATGTGAAGAGTGAAAAAAAAAACTTTAGATCTTTCTTTTTAAGGTAAACATGAAAGTATTCAAACCACGAGTTTATCTTTTTCTTATAAAAATAGGGTTCCGCCTAGAAAAGTATGATCGATAAGGGTTCCGGAGCGAAAAAAAATTGGAAAACGCTGCTCTAAGGTATATATTGAAATATCAAATATCTTGCAGTAATTTTAAGGCCTTATGAACGTGTTTACAACATATGTGTGAGCAGAGAGACTAACTCTTTAAAATCCCTTCGAATTGCAGAAGCATCCATCTGGAATGACATTAGACGAGCGTCGTTTAAGGTAACATCTGAAACAGTTAATTCAGCATCAATTCATCAAATAAAAGGCGTGGAATTCCAAACTAACTCTTCGGTTTAAGTGAACTGTCGTAGGGAGAACATTAATCTTCGTGTGAAGTAAAAAAGTCGGACTTTATTGAGTTCTGAAGCGAAGTTCGCGGTGCAGGTTATAGGTTATGGGTTGTGGGTTGTGGGTTGTGGGCGGTTGGTTGTATGGTATGGCAGAAGGTTGAATTATTACGGATGGAGACGCTCATAAGCAATTCATACTTAAACCCGTTCAAAACCCAACTCCTTACGTCGTTATCCTAAAAAAACAAAACCTTTAACACCATGTTTGATTGTACTACATAATTTAACACGCGGTAATTTAATATAATATGCTACACATATTTTAGCACATTATTTTTCTTATTACGGTGTGCCTTGATTAACAATTGAACATATAATGAAAGGTTGTTTTTTTTCTTTTGAAAAAAGTGTACATTATTTCTTCACCAATCACAAATTCACTTTGTGGCGTCATTTTAATTTATTGAAAACTAGCTGGTACCCGGCATGCGTTGCTATGCCATTTAATAAATAAATAGTTTCTCCCTACGTGTCTTCTCCCATTCGTCCCGTTCCCCTTCCGTCTCCCCTTCCTCCCTCGCGTCCCCTTCCCCTCTCGCGTTCCCACTCCGCCTCCTCCAGCTTCCCACTCCCCACTTACCTCGTCCCGCGAATCCACCTCCCCCCTTCCAGGTTCTCCTCCCCCCTCCCTGGTTCCCCTCCCCACTCTTCCCTCCCCCTTCCCCCTCCACCCGCCCACATTCCATACATTCATTCCCGGTACATTCAATTTTCAATCAGCTCGCGTGCCACCTATTGCAATTTTTTTATACGAATTTCACGTTGCCAAAGCTCACTAGTAATTTTATACAAACTTTATCCTGACAATAACGAACACACCAAAAAAAGAATTATCCAATTTAGTGCAGTCGTTCGGAAGTTATGCGCGTTCATACATTTCGGCAATTTTTACTTGACTATTAATTCAAAATAATCGACCCGTTTAGAAACCAATTCAAAATCATTGGTTTTGAAACGTGTCAATTATTTTGATTAAACGGTGGTAAGAAGTGTTTTTTTTTTCATTAAAATAATATATTAATATTATCTTGTACGTATCGTGTATATAATCACATTTTATATTTCATAACGTTATTCGTTACATTCTGTACATACACGTGTGAGGTGTTTACACCGCACTATGCAAGATTTCTCAGGAAACATACATACTGGATTGAAGGGGATAAGATTCCCCTGTAAAATCCTGCAGCGTGATTTATGAAATGGTGGAGCCTGGTCCTATGTAAATGTAAACTGTAAACGCCACTGAATATGTATATTTTTTCAGGTGACTGACTGAAAATTGAACGAGCCGCGTACGAAATTGGTAAATCACCTTCTGCAATGGAGACATCTGAATGTTGAGCCGAAGGGAGAAATGTGCGAATGACTGTGATTTATATTTTTTCTCACATCAGAAATCAATTCTATTGAAAATAATGTATTTTGTATAAAAGCGTCTGAATAATATTCCGCGAATTCTAAAGATCGGAAAATATTTTTGTATTGTAAAAAATCTCTGAATCAGTTTACTTTGTTATATTTTTCACCGCAAAAAAATATTTCGCTCTTTGAAGAGGGATTTAAAGTCCATTATTTTTGTTAAATAAAAAATGTCCTTCGTTTTATTTTTGTTCCGAGATATTCGTATTGTTTTCTAAACATTTTCTGTGGCCAGGTACTAAAATAATTCGTTAATTGAGAGAATTCGGGAGAATTTTTATCAAATAATTATTTTATAAAAGTAATTAAATACTTAAAATGTCTTATCTACAGTTATTAGAATAATTTTCATTTGAAAGGGAATCTTAAAGATTTAATCAAAAATTCTATCCTACGGACATAATTTATAGTATAATCCGAAGGTAAAAAATTTAAATTATAAAAAACATAAAACATTGCTCCGGTAAAATTATGAAATATTTTATTTTATTATGATTTATCATTGGACAGCTTTTAAAGTAGTTACATTATTTTGTTTGCTATGGTATTATCTTTTAATTGCACTTATAACATTCATTCTGTACAGACTGTTCTTATGCTTTAGATTTTTTTATTGCATTTATATGGTTACTCTTTTCAAATACCTTAATTTATATTTGATATTTAAATCTCCACTTTAACCATAGAAACACAAATTAATATAATACAAACGCCCAGTATGGATGTCGAAAGTGAAAAAAAAAATCGATGTATCGATATTTTTTAAAATATCAATATCGACGTCGATATATCGAGGAAAAAATATCGATGTATCGAAATATCGGTCAAATTTTCAAAGATTTTGCGTTTTTAAAATAATAGTATATTCAGCTCGATATTATCAATAGTAATTTTATACACAATGTGCATTATTTTAATGTTCAAAAATCTCAATAAAAATGAAGGTATTTTTATCAGTATTCATTTTTATTAGGTAATAATTACAAAAATATCAAAAACTAAAAAGCTGTTTTCTAACTTATATGTAAACTGAGACGCATACAAAGTTTGTGTGCGTGACAGTAACATTCTATTGGCATATTAATCTTTCAAAAAGGACTTCGTGTTTGGAACAAGGTATAGTCAATAATCATAGACAGTTGGGAACCAACACATAGGAGTGGCTTAGAAAAAAATGGCGAAAAATAGCATACATTTCTATGTATGTACCTACACATATGAGATAGTATTAGTTATCACAAATACTAATACAATAGTCAAAAATTTCAACCGCCAGATGTCATGACCCAATACAGTTACTTTTTTCCGTTCGTTCCTATACGGTTTGGGATTCTAGTGATTTTAGTTACATAAATAAATAAAAATATCGTTTTTGATACAATTTGCGATATTGGATATTTTGTATCGATATATGATATTTAGGATGAAAATATATCGGCTAAAAATATCGATGTATTGAATTAAAAATATCGATATATCGATACTTTTTCGACAAGCCTAACGCACAGGCTTGCCTTTGTAGGATTTTTTTGTTTATACATTTATTACATAAAGTTTTCTATGTACCTCTGTATTGTGTGAAAAAAAATTGAAAAAAAACAAATGTTTCGAAGACAAATGTAAGGGAACGTACCCATACTACGTGACACTTTTAGGGGGGGGGGGGGGGGGGTCTTCAAAAGGTCACGCTCCATACAAATGAGCGGCGGGTTCCTTAGGATTTTGGTCACCGGGGGGGGGGGGGGGTTAAAAATTGCAAAAAGTTGGTCACGTAGTTTGGGTACGTTCCCTAAGGTGGAAAGCAACTTTATGGTTACAAATTATTTTAGAATGTAGGGAAGGGAATATTAGATTTCTTACTTCCGAAATAAAGCTCGCGAATTATTAATTATTTTATGGAAATAATTTGTCGAAAAGAAATAATATAAATTCACTAATAAAAAAATAACATTAATAAATATCACCATATTTCTATTTTTGCCATTACTTTTTGTGTTCACAAGAGGACTTTTACTGTTACAATTTATGAAACAAAATGAATTTGTGAAAAACCTTACATTTTTTTAATATCTGTAATGTTGTAGGTCTTTTAATAAAGCACTTTATTTTCAGAAAGGTTTGAAAGTTTTATTGGCACTTTTTTTACAATATAGCCCAAAATTTAATTCCACTAAACGAACCGATACGATGCTTCTTTCCAAAAATTAATGCAGAATAGGTAGAATGGACGTGAGTCAAGAGAATTTATTAATAATATAATCTACATCATCTCAGTCCGCTTGGAGTATTATGGAGGGTATATAAAATGTATCACAGGGTATAAAAAATGTATCACAATTAGCCCGACATCTGTGTGGCAGGAAACAAACCATTTGTCTGTACCAAACCTAAACCAAAAACAAAAACCTAACCCGTTGGTTTGAAATCCAACTTAAATGCTTAATTTAATTGCTTAACAATATCATTACTAGCATTGCGACCATGTTTTTCTCAGATATGAAAACGCAGTACAAGTTTTTTTTTTATTATCAAGCAAAGAGCGCCCTTGAGGTGATTTTCCACGAAAACGGCGCTATATAAATTAGCCAATTATTATTATTATTAATGGAAACAAAAAATATTCAGCGCAAACACCATGGCATTGCATCATGAAATTTTTGGCGTCAACCTCTAAATTTCACACAAAAATGTTGTTCACGTTTCATGATGACAGAGCTCAAACTTCTTGAGCTTTTAGCTGAAGCCGCACACTTGTTTACCGGTTACATATTATATAAGTAGATTTTTTTTGAAAATATACCTACTTTATAATACTAGACATATAATTTAGACAAGATGCATTAAAAAAGGGAAACGGTACCATTTTATACCAGCCATGTTTAATACGAATGTTGGTTATGAAATTAGTAATATTGTGTCGGGCTTTCCCCGCTAGCATCTCCTAACTTTATTTATTAAGAAATTAAGAAATAGCTACTTATTTCTCCCACAACACCCCCTGATGGTCGAAGAGTTCAAACGCGATTGCAGAATAGCCTTTTTCACAGGTTTATCAAAAGCTCTACAGTTATGATAAGATTTTTTAAATTTTTTAATGTTTATTTAGTATTTTAAGAGCAAATCAGATGAATTGGGAAACTATTCCAGTATGCTTTGTTTTGTATAATCTTGTAAAATTTAACGTTATTTATATTTCAATGTTTACGAGAATAATAATTTAACTAAAAACTTTTTTGTATACATTGACATTTATCTATTGGTATTAGTTTGCTTTCGATGGTACTTATGAGTAACTAGCGGATTCCGAAATCCATGTGAATAGGGAAAGGTAAAAATAGACTTTTCAGAGCTGCTCAAGAAAAAGGCAGAAGGGGTGGATTTTTTAATGAACTTCTTAAGCAATTCCCGATTTCCGGACAGGTGATAAATTCATTCGGCCGTTTTGTAAAGTCACGACTTCTTATTCCACAAACATCGTGTGTATTCTCATACCTGTGTTCATCCCTGGTTCAATTTTGGCCTCCGAATTATTCGCTGGTCAATAAAGAAAGTATCAACGGCAACGTACTGGGAGGCAAGTGTGGATACCACCTCACCTGGAACCATTTATCGTAATAACAATACCTCGGCCATAGGTCATGGTTTGACGGTATGAAGGTATGACGGCCAGCGTAGTCCAGCGGTAAGGCTCTTGACTAGCACTCCGAAGGTCGCGGGATCGAATCCCGGCGTGGCAAATAAATTTTATTTGATTAATTTGTGTTATTTCACAATTTATTCATTTAAAATAATATATAGTATATTTTAAATGAATTCCAAATGGCGTGGCAAATAAATTTTATTTGATTAATTTGTGTTATTTCACAATTTATTCATTTAAAATAATATATAGTATATTTTAAATGAATTCAGTGGAAGATACTCTCAGTATCGCCCTGGTGTAAGACCACCATTCAGAATTGAAACGTTGCTTGAAATGGCTTTAGCCGTGTTTGGTGACCAGATCTGAATAGCCAGGTATTTCCCCACATTCCTCTTCCCTATCTCCTTCCCCTCCCCTCTACCTTCAGCCTCACAACATACCCCAATTGGGGATGCCATAGTCCCACTGGCTCCAGACAGGAGCAGTTGGGACTCTTGTGCGGTACTCATGTCAAAAAAAAGGTCATCCCAAGTGGTTCGCTACGTGTCGTGACTGAGCAGGGATGCCTGGGTTCATGGATTGAGGTTTGTCCGAATCTCGGCGGCAGACGCGTCTGCCCACCAACTGCGTGACAGGCAGGATCGGGAGAGACTGGTTGAGGGAGACCTTTTGACCTCTCAAGCAGGACTCTCTCGGAACAACGCTTTGCACCGCAATGGTAAGGATAGATAGATTCATACGCCCGTCACTCTTGGACACACTGATCCCAATTCCCGCCCTTGATACCTTTTTCCTTTCCCGAACTTCCTCTCCTTCCTTTCCTAAAGAGGACCCTCCACACATCATCCCCAAAGATGACACAGGCATTGAGGGGAATTATTTTCCTCAGAGCCTCCTGTGTGGAGCTAATGTAAAAAAAGTATATATATGTATGATTATATGCGATATTTTCCGTCAAGAACCGCAAAAGATTTAGCCACTTACCACGGGGCAATAAATCTTGAAGTAGTTTTGTTTTTATTTACAGACGAAACGCCACCCTCAATCGTTCAGCTTTTCGTTCGCCTCCAAAATTACATTATCTTAATAAATCTTCACTTCCATCTGTACTTGTGCCTATCTTGTCGCTGTATACGTTTTTATTTGGTTGATTCTGTAAGCAGCTATTTACTGCTTCTACCATTTCCTGTTCCAGGATCTGCAAATAAATGCAATAAATTACCCGGAGCAGCCATCCGCAGAGCCTTCGCGCTGTACCAAAAACCACCTCAACTCAGGCCAGCACACTGAATCAAATCGGTCTCATATTTTTCCGGCCTGCCTTGAGGTGGTTTTGGTTGTACTCCATACTCTGTGAGTTCCTTCAACCCTCCCCTACCACTCGATAACGGCGCTATAACTCGAAGCCTTATTACGAGGTAAACCTTCTTCGGGTAAACTGAAAACCAAACATTATTAAATTATCGCCTCACGAAGCAAGCAATTTACTTAAAATAAATATTTAGAATGTAGATTTGTTGTTTTTTGTTGTGAACGACAAAATAGGCTTTTACAAATTGTAGGATACGTATCTTAAAAGGAGTAACAATTTGCTCATACAAACAGTAAAATTAAGTAATGAAATATATATAGATTTGATATAGCTATTTCTATCAAGGTTTCTGTGTGTGTGTAATACCGGCTGCATGCAATCAAAGCATAAGCGAGTATCAAAATTTCTTGGTCTTGGTATTATTTAATTATGTAGGTGTAAGATAAAATATTATGCGATTAATTTAATTATCAGCATAATTTTTTTTACGTTAAAAGCAAATCGTTTGAAAAGTGAAATATAACGAGACCAAAGATATTGAAATTCTCAATATCTTTGGACGAGATTGAACTGCGGAGATCCAATTGGAGGAATTTTGTAAAGGAAACGGGATGAAAGAAGGACAGTTAGGAACTGGCTATTCATATCCGGTTTTTAAGCATTGCTAAAACCATTTGAATTAACGTTTTGAAGTTACTAAGGGTATCTTTCATCTTCTTAGCGTTAAACGAAAACTGGTCAACATCTTAAATATAAATAAAACAGTGGTGAAGTTATCATTTTGGTTTTCAATTGTCAATTATGGCTTTAATAATTTTTTTTTTGGGCTGATAAAAATTTCGGGGTGCCTACTCATTTCAAATTTGTTGGACTCGTAACAATTTCAGAGTCCCTATTCACTTCAAATTTGTTGGACTGGTTACAATTTTAGAGTTTCTACTCACTTCAAATTTGTTGAACTGGTAACAATTTCAGGGTATTTACTCACTTCAAATTTGTTGGATTAGTAACAATTTCAGGGTATCAACTCACTTCAAATTTGTTATAATGGTAACTTCGACCAAGTATAATATTTGGTCGATGACTGGTGAGGGAGCGGGAGACAGAAATGAAAGGCGTCATGTCGAAGTGGTGAGTCAGTCGTTTATTGGGCTACGTAGCAGATGGTCGGTGGTCGGTAACAAGATGTAATGCAGAGTGCCGTAGATGATGCTGCAGGCGTACGGAGGTGGAGATGGTGCGGTGAAGGTCAGCGCGTTGCTCGACACCTTGTCGGTGGAGATGACCTATCTTCCAGGCCGTTGCTCGACGCTTTAAATCGCGGAGGTAAACGGTGTGTGGCTCGGTGAGCTGAGCCACCAGCAGGTAGTCCTGGCGAGGCGGAGCGTGTTTCCATGGCAGCGAAGCACGGTGAGGCTTCGGGGTGCCATGAAGTGGTGAGCTGATCCCTTGGACTGAAGGTGACGCAAGCCTTGTAAGTCGCGGGATGGAGCTGATCTCAGGAGCTGAAGACACGATGGGCCTTGTAGCTGAGACGTGGTGATGGACCTCGAGGAAGCTGCCCTGGAGCGTAGCGATGCCATGCAGAGATCGTTACATGATGAGATGTTGGCCGACTGTAAGTGTGAGACTGAACTGGACTGAACTGCAGCGGGCGAGCGATCGGCTGCTTATATAGCCGCGGTAGAGTAACTACCTCGCGGTAGGTAATACGAGCCACTTCGAGAATATTCGGCGCCGTACAGATATCGTACGGTGCTGTCTCGAGACCTTTCTAGGCGGGGCGATATTATTATCGTCGGGCTGGCACGGGAGGCGAGAAAGTACATCGCGGCCAGTATAGGTACGAAGGTACCTAGGCAAGTAGGTTTGCCGATGCGCGCGGATATTAGGAGATGTTTCTCGATTCCTCTTTTGGTGGCGAAATTTATAATGATGTGTCGCCACACTGGTAACAATTTCAGGGTATCAACTCACTCAAATTGATTGGACTGAAAACAATTTCAGGGTACATACACACTTCAAATTTGTTGGACGGGTAACAATTTTAGGGTACCTACTCACTTCAAATTTGTTGGACTGTTAACAATTTCAGGGTATCAACTTACTTCAAATTTGTTATACTGGTAACTTCGACACACTTCAAATTTGTTGGACTGGTAACAATTTCAGGGTACCAACTCACTTAAATTGGTTGGACTGGTAACAATTTCAGGGTATCAACTGACTTCAAATTTGCTGGACTGGTAACTTCGACCAAGTATAATATTCGGTCGATGACTGGTAACAATTTCAGGGTATCAACTCACTCAAATTGATTGGACTGGTAACAATTTCAGGGTACATACACACTTCAAATTTGTTGGACGGGTAACAATTTTAGGGTACCTACTCACTTCAAATTTGTTGGACTGTTAACAATTTCAGGGTATCAACTTACTTCAAATTTGTTATACTGGTAACTTCGACACACTTCAAATTTGTTAGACTGGTAACAATTTCAGGGTACCAACTCACTCAAATTTGTTGGACTGGTAAAAATTTTAGGGTACATACTGCTTGCACGAATTGCATTAAAGCTAATTATAAAGTGTCAAGGTTTCAATGTACATTCTCACCAACATGTCTCATTTTCCATTTTCTTTACAATGGTCGAATATTTTCTTAGGATGAACATTATTAATTAATACTTTAATGCATAATGTCAAACATTTTCTTAAAATTCTTTGTAAAATTTCTAAGTAAAATGAATTAGAACCACGAATGCCCGTTCGATATCGAGAATCGATTAAATCTCAAAACCCCATAAACCCTCCTCGGATAAGAGTAAATAAGGATGTGTGTCTTTATTTCGGCGCCCGCTGATACATTGACTCGGCTAAGACAACGGAGTAACATTTATTACCAGTGAGATATTGGGGTTTACGGTGGTTTGTCGATTCTGCTACGGGCATGGAAAGAGCAAACTAGAACTAAAAATAAACTCCACTTTTAAATTAAGTTTAAGACGTTTTTAATAAATGATCGTCGACTTTCAGATTAGCTTCCTTAAAAAAATAATTGTTTGTAAATATATATAAATCGGCTATTTACCTACCTCAGCGTGTAATAAACGGAATCGTTCGAAATCACGTAGGTACTTAATTAAGTAGAAATATTGCCACATATTTTAATTTATCCAAAAAAACATCGCCAAAATACATGTCGTATTTCGTTTTGTGAATTTCAGGGACAAATATTGAAACATTTTCCTATCACTCTTATTTTTCCACATTGTACAATAAAACCCGAAAAGAGGTTCGAAAGTAGAAGATTTTACATTTCAAAGCATTTTTTATGGTAACAATTATTATAAGCAATAATTATCAGCTTGAAACACTCATCTACATTGAAAAAATCTTCCGAGAAAAGATACATGACGCCAACGGGTCGTGAACCCGTGTCCTTCTGATTGGCGGTCAGGTGCTCTCACCACTGAGCTATGGCAGCTTATCTAATACCCGCCAAATAATTTAATATATACTAAAGTTTCATTCAACAATTACTGTTTATTACATTTTTCCGCCTGAATACAACCTACTTTATTTTTGTGAGAGAGGCATTGTTAGTGCTAAATCTATCGCTAGGTGGCGTCGAGACAAATTATGTCTACATTTTTTGGTGAAATACTTTAACTTGTCAAATATTAATTATTATTTTTAATTGATAAACTAACGTTTATGACAAGTTTTTTATGCACAGCACAAAGGGTAACAATTATTATAAGCAATAATTATTAGCCTGAAACACTCATCTACATTGAAAAAATCTTCCGAGAAAAGATACATGACGCCAACGTGACATTTTTTTCTAGGTTTATAAAAAATACTAGCTGACCCGACGAACTTCGTACCGCCTCAGAATCAATAACTGTTGAATTAAATTAAGTTTTTTTTATTAAGTTAAAAATTACGCAATGAAGCAATTATCGATGCCCAACTGTCCGTGGTTTGTTTATGGCGTTGTGTACGGATTTATATTTTTTGTGATATTCTTACTTTTCCACTTACTTACGGGAATTTTTGAAAGGAAGCGGGTACGGGTGCCGTCGCCCCGGGAACCATTTATTGGATAACCAGCACCTCTGCCATAGGTCACCCCAAGTGGTTCGCTACGTTTGGTGATTTATGGTGCCCGGGTTCATGGGGTGACTTTTGTGCGGGTTTTGACGGCGGATGCGTCTGCGCACCTGCTGCGTGGCGGGCCAGATCGAGAGAGACTGGTTGAGGGAGGTCAATCGACCAATGGGTCGAAAGAGTTCGGCTGGAAAGGTCAAGGTAAAAGGTCAATTCCGGTCAAGGAAATCAATGGCCTTGCACTGCATTTGGAGGGATGGATTCACTCCCGGATACACTGACCTCCAGATTCCTACCCACCCCTCATGCGTTTTTCCTTCCCAGAACTTCCTTTCCTACCCTTCCTTAAAAAGACCCTCCCCACAGCATCCCCAAAGATGACATAGGTCCTGAGTGGAGCTTACGTAAAAAAATAATTTCTTTTCAGAGATTTATTATTATTGTATTTTTCCTTTGGAGGGGTACAAAGACATACGATCACCGTTTGTCTCTTTTTCAACTATTGACATTTCTTATCTAAGAAAGAGGGGCAGCATTATATGATTAAGAACAAAAGCAAAACAATCACCGCATTGACATTTGACGTTTTTGAATTTTTGGAATTCACGCACAGTTAAATATTATACCTATCACAATATTGCTGCAGTTCTTTCAAAATATGAGACTTCGTTCCATACAAAATGTATGAAAAAAATAATTTTCTTCATAACTTTCTTTTCCGTGAATTTTTGCGATGTTTTAATAGTTATTCTGTTATCCGGGTCGGAGACAAATCCAACAAATCAAAGATCATCAAAATCGGTCCAGCCGATCTCGAGTTATAAATAATGTAACTAACCCGACTTTGTTTCATATATTAAGATTACCAAAAAAATACTCGATTATAGCAAAGGCCAAATGTGTTCTACCCGCAGTATAAATTTTCATACAAAAAAACACTTGATTTTACATTACTTCGCGTTATAAAATCATTTTGATTTGTAAATTGTATATTTCTTCGTAATTTGAGAAAAGCAACATTTAAATATTTTGTAGAAAATCGTACAAAGTACAAAAGATTTTCTTGAAAGCCAACACGCAAAGGTGACTTCATTATACATTCTAAGTATAAACGTGATGCACGATGCTGCGACAATGATAAAACTATTTTAACGCCAGCTAGAACGTGTCAGGAAGACGAAAATTAATAATATGATACGAGACACTTAGTCCCTCATTGCAGGGGACGTGGGACGTGAGACGGAACTGTAAGATTCTTGCATAATGCACTACGTATTAATATTTTAAGTGAATTTCTCAAGTCAACTTAACGTGATACCACCTAGGGGAGGCAGGCAGGCAGGTAGTGATCTGGAGAAGTTAGAAGTATCCATCGGTATCGGCTCTTACTTGAAAGTGATGTAAACTCACTTAGGTGACTTTGTGAGATGCTCCGAAACTTTGTTTTACGGCTCTACTTTGTTTTTTCGTGTCAAGTGATTGTTGATTAATTTAATGTTCAGCAGTTTATGGGATAAAGATGTTCGCCGAACTTTTAGACATCGGCCAGATCGCCCAACTCCAGTGATTAAAATATTCATATTGTTTGGAATTAATTACTGGAGTTGGACCCTTTTCTTTGGGAATAGGGTACTTTCACTAGCCAAGTTGTTCTTCCTTAGAGACATTTTACTTAGATATCTATTTTAAGAAATAAATTTCAGGTCGACACTTCGTATTTTATCAAGGTAGATGAAATTGATCTCAGCCAAGATTCTCTTTTACTGTAAACTAGCAGACCCGGCCACACGTTGCTGTGGCTAACGAAAAACAACACCATTACCCAACCTTTATAAAATCCACACAACCCGCTTGCCAGCTGCTTGAATTGAATATTTGAATTTCTCGGCTTTTCTCTACTGTAATACGCATGTATTATACACATAAACCTTCCTCTTGGATCACTCTATCTATTGGTGAAACCGCATGAAAATCCGTTGCGTAGTTTAAAAGATCTATGCGCACATACATTTTGAGCGACTTCATTTTATACTATGTAACTAGCAAACCCGGCCACACGTTGCTGTGGCTAACGAAACACAACTCCATTACCCAATCTTTATAAAATCCACACCACCCGCTTGCCAGCTGCCCGCTGCCCGCTGCCCGCTGCCTGAATTGAATATTTGAATTTATCGGCTTTTCTCTACTACAATAAGCACGTATTATACATATAAACTATATTTTTTTTTTTTTAAGTATGTCTATTCAGTTTTTTTAATTTTACAATATTTATCTTAAAAATCTTACAAAACTGATCAATCAGTTTGATTGTAAGAAATCTCTCATTTTTCCTATTTAATTAATACTATTGTACTTTTATGTTTTACATTGTAATAACTGTGTAAAATTTACAATACTAATTATTATAAACTACTAATTACGAATACAGTGGGTGATAGTAATTTCCAGCTATTTGATCAATATTCGATTTGGGTATTTGTATACAATATTATTTGCTTTCATGTTCTACCGAGATAGAATGATTTAACATTTTTTTTGATATTTGAATAAGATGTCTCATTTTTAATATTTTCAGGTAATGCGTTAAATATTTTCGGAATTCTATGCCTCTTTGTTCTATCACCGTATACATTTTGAGATTTATTAATAATAAGCATTTGTGCTTCTCTATGCCTAGTAGGGTAGTTGTGGTTTACAGGTTTTTTGAATTCTGTATTCCAGAATTCATCTAGCGTTAATTGATAATCTACCTTACTGTGTATAGAGAGGACATTACACAAGGAGAAAATTTTTTTATAATCGCCTTCACATAATTGAACTTTTTTTTTTCCTGATATCAATTTTAGGAAACGGATTTGTAATTGTTCTATTTTATTTAAGTACGTTTTGTACGTTAATCTGTAACTATTTATTCCGTATCCTATAATTGATTCTGCTAATGCGTTGTATATACAGTATAATATATTTTTATCAACAAAGTTTTTTAGGTGATAAAATTTCCCTAATATGGATCTTAATCTATTACATACATTTTCAATATGATTTGACCAGTTAAAATTGACATCTATTGTAAGACCAAGGTATGTATATTGGTACACTTTTTCAATATTTTAGCAATTACACTGCAGGGATTGGTTTTTTGTGTGTAAACAATCATATGAATGGCTTTTTATATGCAATTCCTTATCCTGACAATTTGTATATGGTGAGTGAATAAGCATGTATTTGGTTTTTTTTTTAAACTCGCCACTAATTATTCAATGCTTGCAATGCAACACTGGATATTTGGAAAGGAAAAATCAAATACCTACTTACTCTAGGACATCTATTTTCCAATTTATTCCGTAGAACGAATATCAAAAGTGACTATAGTACGGCCCGCCAGCCTTTTTAAATCACACAAAAATATGTTTTCTTTAAATTTCTCGGCTTTTCTCTAATATAATTTACATGTATTATACATATAAACATTCCTCTTCAATCACTCTATCTATTGGTGAAAACCGTATGAAAATCCGTTGCGTAGTTTAAAAGATTAACGCGCACATACATTTTGAGCGTCTTCATTTTATACTATGTAATGATGATGATGATGATGATAAAAATGTATGATACGGAATACCTAACCTAAGTACTCTTAGTTTTGCGGTTAAAAACGAACATCTTAGCATCAATTTTCAATTAATTGTGCCCCTTTAAATTCAAACCTTTAAATAATCACGTTTTTATTGGAATTGTATTCTGCGAATAAAAAAGTTCTCCAATGTAACAAAATCCGACGAAACGTCTTTATCGCGACGCCGCGACGTTTGACCCATTTAATAAAATCATTATCGTCCGTCTTATCCGCATGTGTATTTGTTTCGGTATTTCTTCCATCCAGTTGTGTTGAAACTTTTCCATTATGGCAGCGGGATAACGCAGCATCCCAAGGGCATATTTCGGCTACGGGTCCAGCTAAAGCGGCCACGTGACCAGCATCATTGGGGCCCGAATGTCCGCAGCTATTTGCCTCCGTATTCTTTCTCTTATATTTTTTGACGGAGATCGTGTGGACCTTAATAAATCTACGCCCACGTCAAATTGCTACACTCAGTCAATTTCGCCCGCATCGCACTGTGGGAAAAAGGCTTCAATTCTATCCGCTTTGACATCGAAATAGATGTCTTTCATTTTTTGTAATTGACCGAACATCATCCAATTTCTTCACAAGGGTGGACAGATAAGGGGAATGCTGTCGGATAAAATAGAAACAGAGGGAGAAATGAAAAGGAAGCGTGCTGACTTTTTGCGTGCTAAGACCAAACTGCACGGATTACCAAAGCAGCGGAGCCGATGAAAGATATGCGTTTGTGTTTAGCTAGAAACAAAGACTGGGCGTAGCTGTGTGAACTGCGATTTGCAGTAGTATGGTTGAATAGTGTTGACGACCCTTTTGTGTGTACGGTTTCATACTTCATGGCGCATCTCTCTTGTTTCTATTATAAAATGGTTTCTCTTATTAAAACAAAAATTATTTTTAATTACAACAACAATATCGGGACTGAGTCATTTAGATACTCGCTTATACATAGATTGCATGGCAATGACTTCTCAGAAATAATAGATGTTTTCAACTGCACGGAATATAGTAATAAGAAGACTATAATTGCATACCTTAAGCACAATAATCAATGTTAGGCCTAATATTTTTCCCCTGCATATCACATTTTACTTCAGATTCTTAACGACTTACTTCAGATATCTTAACTATCAGTCAGAAGAGTGTTAACTAACGAATGCATTATCTTATTCAAAATTATTATTTTTATTCCAAAATTATTGTTAAATCTCTAACTGACAGCCTATTTCAAAACTAAATTATTTTATTTACAAGCCAATACCTAGAACTCAAACGCAAATAACAATGCTAATTTATGAAAAATATAGGTACTTAATGTTGACAATTTTGCACGATTATACTTGCTATCAAGTTACTTTTCTTAACACATTATTCTGTTTGTATAGAATGTTCTCTGTTATTATAACTATTACGCGAGTACACATTTTTTTTTATATTTCATCCCAATTCTATTTATTGTGAAAAACCAACTGTTGAGTTCCAAGGAAAAAAAATGTATAAGTATCTTATATATTATTTTAGTCTCATTCATTCGTGTTTTGTCCTTAATACCCTCCTTTGTGCCACCTTATCATTGTAATGTAAAAGTCTTTTTATGTCGTTAAATAAATAATTACTTTAATCTGTTTTCAACCACTGTCGATTAGAATCACACACAAACTAAAAGATATTTTCCAAAGCATATACTGTTTTTAATTAGTTGTTTATATAAAGTTTCATACAACCTTCCTTGGAAATGCTTCTTTGCTGTAACCATACAAACAAAAAACACACAAACGAGCTCCTGGCATCAAACAAAAATATATTACGATAAATTTGAACAGGCGTACGTCGTTTTAAAACTATTTTATAAATTCTTGTGTTAAAATGCTTTGGTTTAAACGAAAAGGGTTGTTAAAAAAGTGTTCATTATTTTCAAATGTTTTAAATTAAATAAAAGGGTTAAGGATTCAGTAGTCTTGTCTACTGATATTGAATCCAGAAGTATGAGGCTTAATTCTGGTAGAAATCGAAAAATAAGTTTAAAAAAACATGTGTGCTTTAGACCACATGACTGAAGTAAAACTACAAGACAAACCTCGCCTAATGAATCCAGTTATCCCTGCTAAGTTACCAAACAGACCCTCCATTGATATGCTTGGTGTAACCCTAAGTGACCAGCTCAGGTATGGGGGCTCCATCGAAGCCAGAGTAAAGTTAGCCTCCCAAAAACTGGGCGTACTGTACAGGGCCCGCAGATACTTTAATAGTACATAACTGCTAACCTTGTACAAATCACAAGTACGCCCCACGGTTGAATTTGGCAGCCATCTCTGGTCTGGAGCTCCAAAATACCTGAAAAATACCCTCGACTCTGTGCAGAAACGGGTGGTCCCTTTTATAGATTCTCCCATCTTAACAGACGGATTGCAATCTTT
This sequence comes from Limnephilus marmoratus, assembly GCA_917880885.1. Lineage (NCBI taxonomy): Eukaryota > Metazoa > Arthropoda > Insecta > Trichoptera > Limnephilidae > Limnephilus > Limnephilus marmoratus. The sequence goes on from OU862910.1 coordinate 33,728,736, forward strand.
AGAGCACAGGCGTCGGGTGGGAATGCTATCCTTGTTCTACCGGTATTACAATGGAAGATGCTCCGAGGAACTAGCATCATTGATCCCTTCAGCATAGTCGGGAAACGCGCCAAACGCGTGCCCAACATTTGTACATGGTTGACATTTGTCACATGAGAACGGGTCGTTTCTTCGACTCGTTCTTGTGTTCAACAGCTCGGCTGTGGAATGATTTGCCGGCCTCTGTGTTTCCTCCTTCCTACAACATTGGTCTCTTCAAGACCAATGTTCATTCCTTCCTCTCCTCAAAAAGACCCTCCACACAGCATCCCAGATGACATAGGCCCAGAGGGAAAATATTTTCCTCAGGGTCTCCTGTGTGACCTATGACCTAGGGGTGACGTATGATATTGGAGTGAAATATGACCATGGGGTGACCTACGACCTTGGGGTGACTATCCTTACACTTATCCTTAAACTTTCATTTATGGCGTTTCATGGTTTGAAGCCCATAATAAACTCACCAACAAGAGTAACTCCTAACAAATCTAGCTGCATTGATCATATTATGGCAAAATCAAAATTTGAACCACAAGGAGCTGCTTTTACTATTGGCATAACAGACCATTATGCAATTTTAATGAAGTATATGAGCTTAAATCTACATAATATTTCAAATAATAATGTAAAACCTAAATTTGTTGTTGACAACCACCTCTTGAAGACCAAATTAAAGGAGGAATCCTGGGATATAGTTCTATCAACAAATGACGTCAATCTGGCAACTGATAATTTCATAAAATGTTTGAAAACCCATGTGCAAAGTTGTACGTCAGTACAAAAAGAGAAACATATTATGAAACATCTAAAACCATGGATAAACGCTGGATTAATCAAATGCCTCAGAACACGTGATAAATTGCACAACAGATGTAGAAAAGAAAGCTATAACTTGGAACTGCTTGAATATTATAAGCGATATCGAAACTGGTGTTCTAGGATAATACGAACAACAAAACAAGCATATTTCAGAAGAAAATTAGATGACGTCAATGGTAACATTAAACAACAGTGGAAAATTATAAAGGAGGCCATAAACCTTAAAAAGGAACAAACTACCATAAAAAAATTGAAAATTAATAATGTTATTACTTCAATGGAAAAGAGTCCAAATATAATTACTAATCACATTAATGACTTCTTCAGTGATATTGGTCCAAGTTTCGCTAACAATTTGTGCAGTGATAATAAAACCAGTGAGACGTATCTTGTGAATGATTTTAAATCTGAACTTCAAATTACCGGAAACAATTTTGACTTTAAGCCAACTAACATTTCTGAAGTGACAAATGTGATAAATGATTTAAAAATGTTTTTCTCATGCGGTATTGATTCTATAAGTGTTATGATATATAAACTCCATGTATCCGAATTAGCTGGTCCCATATCTCATATTATTAATATTAGCTTCAAGAGTGGGATGTTCCCTTCTCACTGTAAGAAAGCTAAAGTGATTCCTCTTTTTAAAGGTGGAGATCAACTAGATGTCAATAATTATAGACCTATATCCCTACTCAACACGCTTTCAAAAGTAATAGAGAGATTGGCTAAGTCGAGATTGGTATCATTCTTAGAAACAAATAAACTACTCTCTAGCAATCAGTTTGGTTTCAGAGAAAATAAAAGAACAAGTGATGCAGTATTGAGGGTATTGTCGAAAGTCACTAGTGCCCTGGATTATGGAAACAAAGCCTTAGCTGTGTTTTTAGATCTATCAAAGGCATTTGACACGGTTTCCCATGGATTACTCCTCAAAAAAAAATTATCTTCTCTTGGCATTTCACATTCCAGTACAGCATTTCTTTTTCTTTTTTTTTTAAAAGAAAGACAAACATTCCCGGGTTACGAATAACCCAACAATGTTTGAAAATCTCCTACTACCACCACAGAAAGCCGAAAATGTTGCTTGTGTTGTGATGGAGGACTTAGCCAGCCGAGGAATCGAACACGCGACGCTCGGGTGGGACCCAAGCGCTATTCCCACTCAACCACTGACCATTAAGTTGGTTCAAATCCTATCTTAGCGATAGAACACAACAAGTAGAGATAAATAATAATTTAAGCATTAGCAAACAAATCTCTTTTGGGGTTCCACAAGGTAGTGTACTTGGACCAATATTGTTTTTAATCTACATTAATGATTTGTGTAATTTAGATATTCCTGGTAATATTGTTAGTTTCGCAGACGACACTGTTTTAATATTTGAGGGTAAAACCTGGAAAGATGCTTTTGACAAATGTGATTCAGGATTAAGAATAGTAAAGAGTTGGCTAAATAATAACATCTTAACTTTGAACACATTAAAAACAAAATATGTAACTTTTAGCATATCATCAAAAAGTCAGCCTTCCAACACTCATAATCTAATTATACACAATTGTCTGCAAAATTGTAATTGTAATTGCCACCCTTTAGAAAGAGTAGACTGTATAAGGTACCTAGGTGTAAATATTGATAAATATTTGAGATGGAATGACCATATTGACATGTTAACAAAAAATATCAGGAGACTTACCTATATTTTTAAAGAACTTCGTCATATACTGGATAAAGATAAATTAAAATCTGTCTATTATGCCTTAGTACAATCTCGACTTTCTTACAATATTGTATGCTGGGGATCCTGTCTAAAGTCCAATGTAGAGCCACTAAATATTACTCACAAATTAATTCTTAAAGTCATGTACAAAAAAAAATTTCGTTATCCATCGAAACTTCTTTACAAGGAATCTGACGTTATGAGTATAAAACAGCTGTACATCTCTAAAATAATTTGTAAATTTTTTATCAATATTTATTCTGCAGAAAGAACCCAACAAATCCATACCACTAGAATTGGCTCAAGAATGAACTTTGTCGCAATAAGTACTAAAACATCTTTTGGCCAAAGAAACTTTTTTATATCAGGCTCCACTTCTGTTTAATATTCTGCCAGATTACATAAAGTCTTCCAATTCATTAGCGAAATTTAAAAAAAATGTTAAGATTTTTCTGTTGTCAGAGGATTGGCATACTATTTTTTCATCCTTGGCCTTTTTTTAAATAATAAAAAAAAACATATTTTAAAATAATAAGATATATATATATACATACATATTTTTTAAATAACCAGTTTTTATTTGAGTCCCATTTGTCAAAATCGGAGTGTCACCCTAGTTGTTTTGAACTACCTTTGTTTCTTGGTGGGTATAGTAATTAAGGATTTGTTTTATGGTCTATATTGTTACAAATTACCCATCTGGTCACCAATATAATATAGTTATTTCTTACTTTCCGCATATAATATTTTAGTGTTTTGGATGTAGTGTTTTGTATTTTAGTGATTTTTTTGTATTTTAGTGATTTGTGTGTAAATGCACCACTCAAATTTATAAATTTAACCTCAATACAGGCTCCTAGTCCTAGTGAGGTTAATATTTTTGTATGTAAAAAAAAATAAGAACACATATATGGTGAGAAATCTATATAAATAAATAAATATCCTTATCCTTATCCTTATCCTTATCCTTATCCTTATCCTTATCCTTATCCTTATCCTTATCCTTATCCTTATCCTTATCCTTATCCTTATCCTTATCCTTATCCTTATCCTTATCCTTATCCTTATCCTTATCCTTATCCTTATCCTTATCCTTATCCTTATCCTTATCCTTATCCTTATCCTTATCCTTATCCTTATCCTTATCCTTATCCTTATCCTTATCCTTATCCTTATCCTTATCCTTATCCTTATCCTTATCCTTATCCTTATCCTTATCCTTATCCTTATCCTTATCCTTATCCTTATCCTTATCCTTATCCTTATCCTTATCCTTATCCTTATCCTTATCCTTATCCTTATCCTTATCCTTATCCTTATCCTTATCCTTATCCTTATCCTTATCCTTATCCTTATCCTTATCCTTATCCTTATCCTTATCCTTATCCTTATCCTTATCCTTATCCTTATCCTTATCCTTATCCTTATCCTTATCCTTATCCTTATCCTTATCCTTATCCTTATCCTTATCCTTATCCTTATCCTTATCCTTATCCTTATCCTTATCCTTATCCTTATCCTTATCCTTATCCTTATCCTTATCCTTATCCTTATCCTTATCCTTATCCTTATCCTTATCCTTATCCTTATCCTTATCCTTATCCTTATCCTTATCCTTTTCCTTATCCTTATCCTTATCCTTATCCTTTTCCTTATAACTCCCCAAGTCAAGCATGCGTAAAAGTCCGACCGTTCGCCTAGCAAATGATCACAGTTCGCATCGATTACCGTTCGCATGACATTTGTCGTAACAATGACCACTTTTCGTAACCCATTCACCAGCTTATCCACCAAGTCGAGCGTGCGTAAAGAAGTTTACTTAAAAAAAGAATTTTTTGGCCGAAACTGTAAGTGTTTTTTTTGTTATTTGTGTTCAACGACGTATTATTATTATATCTATGGTAACAATTGAAATATCGTAATTTTGTCTCCCATTATAATGCTTCCTAAAAATATATGTTTGGAAAATTACTGCGCAATGGCTAAACGAAGACATTCGAACTTTAAAAAATTAAAATACCCGAGTAATCATTTATTTATCTAAAACCAATGAATGAAAACACACTAAGTAGTATTTTTTCTTAATAGCGCGGCGTCGTCATCATCGCATCGAATCTATTGCATCTCGCCACTTTTTATATCGGATTGAATAATTGATAGTAACAGGTTTAAAGAAATTCTTAATATCTAATTAAATTTTCAGGTGAACAATAAATTGAACTATTTTAACTACAAATGTTAAATTAGGTATAAAGAAATTCTTAGAAAGATGTTTAGAGTTAAACATTTAATTGGCTGTAGGTCATGAGTTTATTTGATTTTCGTGACAAGTAGCCTGTTATAACTATAACACTGACCATTTCTCGCCCATTGCCCCACTGACCTATAAATAAGTAGTGTTATGTTTTATTGTAGGCTAGCAAGGACCAAGACGACCAGGAGAGAAGAGGCGCAGAAAGGTTGGAAGGGGATAAACCCAGCTTTACAAAGGAAGGCCATTATCTACCGACAAGCGACAAATCGAAGAGCGGAAGAACTGATTTAAAATGCAAAAAATGTTGTACTTTTTTCAACTGCTTATAATATATAGCTTATTTTTTCATTTCCACGATATACGAGGGTCACTCAATAAGTAATGCCTCCTATTTTTTTTTCTACTCAAATAAAGTTAGTCAAGTGAAAATTTTGAATTTGGTGCTATTCCTCAAACCTTCTTCTACAATCTGCTGCTGTAGTAACTTGCTGTAGTAACTTTTTGCATCAACAGGTGGCAGCACTGCAGTCGCTTGAAAAATGGCCGACATCGATGTTCGTAATAGACAGCGTTCTGTGATTGATTGTTGACTGTAGAAGGTGAAACGCAAAAAATCACATTCATGAAAGACTGAAAATGTGTATCATGATGCAACAGTAGACGTCAGCAGTGCAAGACGATGGGTTCGTTACTGTAACGAAGCTGAAGGACAAACAACGCTGGCTTTTGGAGCGGCGCAGGCCGTTGATTGCAGCGTCTACGCTCACTCGTGGTGACCCCAGATAACTACAGATATTCGCATTCTCTCCCTCAATAAAGGCAGTATGATGACGATTTTTCGACAACTGATTTTTCAATAATAGTTTTGCAAGGTTGATACCAAGAAACTTAATGGCCAGAATAAAAAAACAAGAAAAACAATGGCCTCACAACACTTGCAGCTTTTAGTTTCTGGAAGAAATTGTAACCGCAGACGAAAAATGGGCTCGTTTCTTTTTTAACCCGAATCAAAGAGGCAGTCAATAGAATGGCATCACACAAAGGATAAAAAAACCACTCAAGGATAAAAAAAAATCATAACTGTGTGATCGGCGGGGAAAATGGCGATGGTGTTCTGGATATGACCGTGCTTTTTACAACACTGTGATACATGCCCTTGTTAAAAGATGGACTAATGCTGTGAAAATGGACGTCGATTATATTGAAAAGTAACAAATCAATCGTCAATAGTGTGGTTTTCAACCCATGGATTTTCATTTTTTATTTCTTGACAATTAAAGGAGAGAAAAAATATTAGACATTATTAATTGACTGGCCCCAGTATTTTCAACGTGCTGCGTCATTTAGTTATGTTTGTCAGTGGTTTTTTTTTCCTTTATTTTTCCCAATTTTTACATTGTATATATATATAATACTGTGAAATCATAGTAATGCGAAACCACTGGGAATGGAAACCCAATATGAGGGAACACACATTGAAAGTGAACCACTTTTGTATTTTTACATACATAAAATGAATAAAAATAAATCCTGTGAATACATACCTGTTTTTGAAAAAGAAAATTAAGAATAAGTTCAACACCGAATTGAAAAATGTTTATGGGGACTCTGCACCTTCAATTTCAATAATTAAATATTGGACATCTGAATTTAAACATGGTTGTAAGAGTATTTCTGATGACGAGCATCCTAACCATCCCAAAAAGGTCACCACGCCAGAAATGGTCGGTAAAATCCGTGGAATGGTAATTGAGGATCGATGAGTGACTTGAGATAGCTAAGGCTTCAGGCAACTCAACCAAATGGGTGCTCAATATTGGAAACACTGGACTGCTCCAGACGAATCGAAGCCGAAGGCCTAGGTAGGTCTACGAGTCAATAAGTCACACAATTGCCACAGTTTTTTGGGAAGCGTACGATATCTACCTGGAGAAGGGAAAGGGGATCACCGGATTTGAAGCGAAATCGGCAACATTTGGTGAAGAAAAAATGATCTTCCACCAACCCAATGCACACAGTGCCCAGTTGCAATGACAAAACTCCATTTATAGCGCTACGCAATTGGTTCCTCACTCACAATAATCTCCAGATTTGGCCTGCGACATGGCATGGTGATTTGAAGAGATTTTGGCGAAATGAGGAGGTCATCATTGGGGTCTATTTTTAGGGCTTCTATATAGAAATCGTGTTGTTCGGAGGGTATGTAAGAATTGGAGTATTTTTGGACGAGGTTTACAGGGCTAGAAAACGTGTTTTCTTACCCAGTCCTATTACTTTTCATTAGTCATATTATGCAGATTCAAAATAAATATATCACATACAAAAGGGATGGTGAGAGCATTGACCTTACTATTTTGCTTCCATCAATTTGTATTATTTGTTAACACTTTATTAAATTTTCCTAATAAACAATAAGTATCTATTATTATTTATTGAATGGTGTTAACGATTTATATTTAACAAAGATGAGTTAAAATAGAATTTCTAGATGAGTTAAAATAGCTAATCTGAAACAATTATTCTACTCTATTTTTTTCATTGTATATGAAAATGATTTATAGGTATATCCATGAATGAAGTACTTAGTTTGATGCTTTCGAGCCTAGATTTCGCACTATTAATAATTTATCCAACGCTAATGTTTTTCTCCGTTATCAATTTATTGTTAATTATATTCACATTCAGAAAACTATTCCGTTTTGGGACCAAATTTTGAAGAAACTACACTCGAGAGTCTACACACTTTGGCTTAATTTCTGTCGTGCTAAACACCGCAATAATCCTGCAATCTTAACCGACACTTCCCTCAACGTGTGAGTATAGCCCTGGCAGGGTTGCAACGTAGGCATTACTATACATCTGCTCATATTCCTTTACTGATAAAAGAAAATACCAAATAATATAAAATTTACCAGAAAATCAAATCAAATTATCACATGCTTCAATTTAACTAGGTCAAGCAAAAAAAAATATAAACAAAGCAATAACCATTTAAAATTAATTATTAAATCAATTAGTTTTGTTTTAAAAACGAGCAAATAAAACGAAATATTTTATACGTAAAGCCCTTAAAAATATTCTTAAAAAAACGCTGACTTGTGTCAAACAAAAACACGGACATGAGTCCTTCTGCTTCAAAATGAAGTGGAATATTTTGTTATTAAATGTGGTGTATTATGAAAGGATCAATGTTTGAAAATTAAATAGAAAGCGTTGAAATTTATTATTTGAGACATAATACTACATTGTGCGTAGGATTTGAGTCATAATACTCAAAATGCAACTAAATCATAAAGATGCAAGTCCATGTACATCTTTCTGCTTCGAAGATAGTTGTTGCATCAAACGTAGTTACATTTGCATCCGTATATATTTTTGAAAATCCTATTTTTCTTCATAAAACCTATATCTTTCTGCCACTGATAAACATAAACAATTTAGAAAATTTTTTTTAAACAATACAACTTTGTATAAACCACTTACATAATGCGTAAATCCTTCCGGTTTCGGAACAAACGTTCCTTCTTCAGGGAAAGCTTGTACTAATTTGACAGTTTCGAACAATGTTTTATTATGGTAGGGGTGGAGCCTTGGAAATTAAAATATCCCTTAAAAATAATGAATCTATTATCAACAAACAAAAAATATTATCTTATAGCCCAATCATGGATTTGTTCCCCTACCCACCCACTCTACATTAATACCTACCCACCCAATCTACATTAATAACTAGCAACGGCTCCACATAATAAAACATTGTTCGAAACTGTCAAATTAGTATACCTGAAGAAGGAACGTTTGTTCCGAAACCGGTAGGATTTACGCATTATATAAGTGGTTTATACAAAGTTGTATTGTTTCATTTTTCTATAATGGATAATCACAAAGTGATAGCTACATTCAAAAATATAAACAATTTACTTCAGGTCTGCATCTAAAACTCATTTCTTCAAATTTTGAACTTGCATCTTTATGCTTCTCGGGTACAGAATGAAACATTCAATTCATTTTTGGATTTATTGACTTTACAGCTTCAAATTTCCGCTATCGGTAAGATTTCTTACTTTCCCTTTGTTAAAGAAATACGCACAACATAATTCGAAGTGTCATTTTTATATAAATACCCCACAACAGTCCCAACAGCTCCAAGTGAGCCAGTGAGACTATGGCTTCCCCAATTGGGGTATGTTGTGGGGAGGGGAAGGAAATTGGAAAGAGGAAGGCGAGGAAGTAAACCAAACAACCCTAAAGCCATTTCAAGCAACGTTACAATTGTGAATGGTGGTGGGACCGGGGAGACATTGAGAGTATCTTCCTCTCTGGAACGTGCCGTAAATATACTTAATATTGTTGAGTATTATTTAATTTATTGAGAAATAACACAAATTAATAATATAAAATTTATTTGCGCACGCCACTATTTTAGAAGTTGTATTCGATACTTCAACCAAGTACATACCGAAGATTCGATAGCAACATTCCTCTTGTCATGCTTTGCTGTGCAATCTGATCTGCCATGTATTACCTTGAACAAGTCATCGTAATGACCACGACTGAAGTTTTCCAGCACGTGTAAGTCATAGTTTTCCAAGGGGAATGGGTTATCAATAGAGTTATGCACCGTATTAATAAAACTAGGGACCAGCTGAAACACTGAATTTGGATAATTCGTCGAATTTCTAAGTTAATTGTCAAGTTCTGTGGAAGTTCAACTCAAGTTCATTGTGGGTCAGTTGTTTCACAGAACTGAAATGATAAAAGAACTTGAAACACAGAATTTTAAAATTAACTTTGAAATTTTATGAATTGTGTGTAGTCTTTGAATTAACCGGGTCTAAGTATTTATTGTCTATATTTACAGTTTGGCAATTAAGTGTAGAAAATAAATAACAGTTAAAAAAAAAAAAAATAAAATAAAAAATAAAAAAAATAAAAATAAAAATGATGGCGCTGCGATCATTTTCTAGTTTTAAATGGCAACACCAAGATGGCCCATAAGACAATGAATGTATGTTTTAAAAAACACTTCTGCCAAAATGCATATTTCATAGCGTATTTGTATTTTCAAAAATTTTGCACAATAAACTGTAATTTAATAGAAGTAAAATAAAACAAAACAAGTTTTAAGTGGGCGTTTATTTCGATATAGAAACGTAGGTACTTAAAAATTTAAGTCTATTAATTCAACCACCGACATGTAATTATTGTCTTCGTCCTCGTGTGATTCTTCTTCTTCCGTACCTTTATCTTCATCTAAACGCAGTTCATCGATATCATCATATATAGTACTGCCTCGTGAATAATATTCTGCCTCAATTTTCATCACGTGTTTGCAACAATTTTTCCAAACATCAGCATTTATGCTATTACGTATTTTATTATTATTATGCCCATTTTCCGTTTTCCCGGTGTTTCAAATTTTCCATCTGCCTTTTCCCCTTCCTTGACGATTCGTCTTACCGTTGATTCAAATTTACCTGTGAAAAATCATTAAAATTATTATTATAGAAGGTAGTTTTAAAAACACACACTACAAAATATTCACTTGGAAAGAAAGAAAGAGAAAACGAGAAAAATGTAACTTTTCTACGAGTTTAAAGAAGTTGCATATTATTATTTTTTTATTGAGTTATTCCCTTTTTCCTGTGGCCGCATATTAACTGTCAAATGGAAGTGACAGATCCGGATTTTTTTAACATAACCTCAAATCAGATTGTAATGGTTATTATCGCTAGAAAATTGGCATAAATCTTGTAATACTAATGAAATTTATTAAACAAACTATACTACGTACCAGGCAACGTTGAAAAACGCAGAATATAACCCCTCTTGCATCACTATGTAATGGTTTATTCATTTTAATTAAATTCAGGCAAACAATGAATAAAAATATTATCAAATCAGCGATCTTCTACTCAGATTTAAGACAATAAATCAACCGTAACATGCGATAACATGACAGCCATAGGAAACGTCATATAATTCGGTGCTGCCATAGTAATGAACACGTTTAGTTCCAATGTATTTAATTTCTACACTTATTTGCCAAACTATACCTAAAAAAGCACTCAAAACATTTTTCAAATAAAGAAAAGAGACGCCGAACTAAACCTTTTTTTACTTTTAATATGAATATTAAAAAAACATTATACGTCATATTATATTTTCAAGTCAATACGTTATTAGCTATGAAGTTTCCAAAATAAAATAAAACTAAACACCTACGTTCATTCATAAAATAGACACTCAGTGAATCTTTAGGAATGCTTCGTACTAAGATAGAAGAATTCGTAGAAAACGTACTTTGATTGGTACAAAGTTACTCGCTAAAAATGTTTTATTTCATTAATTTCACAAATACAATAATATCTAATGATAAGAGTAGAATTCCACCATCAAATATTTTTTGACAAATGTCCAAATAAAACGTTGTATATTATTATGACTTTTTCCGCAGAAAATTTTCGACTTGAATAATGGTTTTTTAATGGTTACGTACTGATATAATAACAATGACATGAAAATTAGTTTTGCAACTAGATTGGAGTATTTTATGAGATTTAGTATTTTATGAGATTTAGATTTTACTAAGCGCATTTAACCACAAAGGACTGTGACTGATGCCACCTCACTCTATTTAAATTAATATTATTTGTACCAATTAATCTCTCGTGTTCCAAACAACCACTGCAAGGGAGGCACCACGATCTAGTTCAAGTTTAGACGTAAGGAATTCTATTACTACTTCAAAATAATCTCCTTTGCATACCACATGGCGGAACAGAGGTGTTGTCAAATGTTGACCCTGAAGGTAGTAGGTACCACCATCAAACACAGTCATTTTGTTAGTGCTATGAACACGTTCTCGTGAAGAGTATTAATTTTGTCAATTTCTTAAATTACTAAAAAAGTTGCGATAATAATAGAATTTTTGTTTCAATTGTCCGAGATTTATAATATCATAGATTTATAATTAGCCATTTTCGATTTTCTGGCAAAACGATATATTGGTTTATATTTGTGTGGAGGGCGTTTATGACGTCACATCAGTAAATTTTTGTAGGGGCAACCCTGGGTCTTAGTCGTCAGTAGCATTACCCATGTCATAACTAAAATCGAACCATTTATTAATTTGCGATTTTAGAAGGTTTTTAATCAAAAATTACACAAGTCTACAAAAAAAAAGTCGAGAGCTGTTTTGGTTATTTTTTGCCTAATTCTTATGTTTTTGGGTGTGCTGAATCCGAAAATGACTTTCATTTTTTCACAGAATGTCACGTTTTCTGACAATGTAGGTATCCATGTTAAACAAGTTATCATCTTAAAATAAAAGATAAAAGACTAAAAAAAAAAAAATTATTTATAATTGCTTAACAAAACTTTTTTTTATCTAAAATACATTGATTAGTAAGCACTAAACACATTTCTTTTTCCCAGTGAGACTCCTTTTGGTACATTTTCGCTTGTAGGAAGCATCTGGAAGGCCTCTCTGAAGCGTCCAACAGTAGTCTGCAATCATTGAGATGCTCCATCTTCCCTGGTATCTTGTTTCCATCTCCTTAATATCTTGGTGAAGTTGTTCATTTTGCTCTTCACTCACATATCCTAAATTTTCTGGAAAGTGGTCGAGGTGGGAATGAAGAAAATGTTCTTTTAAACTCATTAGGCAACCTAAATCTTGAAATGCATTTAACGATTTTGTTATTTTGGTCTTTGTTATTGCCTAAAAATTCAGGTAAACCTCCCCGATCCCGAGTTCCCCTCCCCCCTCCCGCATTCCATAAATTCAGTCCCAGTACATTCAGTCTTCAAAGCTCGCGTGCTAACTATTGCAATTTTATTATACAAATTTCATAATGCCAGAGCTCACCAGTAGTTTTATACAAACCTTGTCTTGACAATAACGAACACAAAAAAAAGAATTATCCAATTTGGTGCAGTCGTTAAAAAGGTACATACATTTCATTCATGCGCGCAGGTGCATACATTTCTGCGATTCATTTGTATTTAATTAATTAATTTTTCGTAATTTCGTGATGCCAGAGCTCACTATTGTATCCAGAAACCATCAGGGGGGTGCACACATCAAATCCCGAAAGTTTCATTTCAATCGGATGAACGGTTTAGCAATGAAATGTTTATTGCCAGAGCTCACTATTGTATATAATATCTATCTATGTTTATAAGTACCCCGTTTTGCAAAATAACCTGACGTTCTGGAATTTTTTGAGTATTTTTCTAGTTTTCAGAACACCTAAATACATAGAAATCAGTTGAAAACATCCAGACAGCATTTTTGTTGGAGACCTGTGTTATTAATGAAAATTGTATAATTTATCATTTTAGCGACCAACAGAACCAAAAAACTATAAACTGTTCCACGCATTTTTAACAGTACCTATCCCTAGTTTCTTTTTAAATACCTTTTCCTTTATAATTCCATTTTTTATAGAATATAATAATATGCTATATCATACAAGAGTACCTATAGATTATGTATGTATATTGAGCACTGTTGAGGCTTACCTACTCTGTCAGTGATGGCGCATTCCCTCCAGCTATTTGTTGGTGACCCGCGCTGTTTTCACAAGTAAGTGAAAAACAGAAAGCAAAAGAACTGAATATTCCATCTTCGCTAACTCAGACTCTCTTCTTTTTTCTGACCAGAGAGAATTTATTATCAGCTGTCACATTGACCTTTATGATTTACTTTAATGATCTGCTCTCAAAGAATTTTTGCTATTTAATTTGTGAGAATATCAAGTAGAATATCGAGTAAAGGTGAATTTAAATTGAACTTAATAAAATAATCCTTAAAAAATAACCAAATCCAAGTGACGTTAAATTGGCGGTGAATTTAATGAGAAATGAGAAAAAACTTAAACACGTTTATTAAATGTGTAATTTTATAATGTTTTTCTGAATATTTATAATGTTAAAGGTGTTTCTGCTTGTTTAATTTCCTAGTTTCTATCAGTAGATTTACGGCTGTTTTTACTTAATGGGTATTTGGAAAAAAAATTGTCTTCTTTAATTTTTTAAAGTTAAATAGATATTTTAAAACTGCGTGGCTTATGATTAAAATCAAGGTTGAAAATAATTGCTTTAATCTGAAAATTAAAAATAGAAAGCTCCTCAAATTTCATAGTTTGAAAGCTCATTATCAGAGTATTTTGAGAAAAAAAAATAATCATCGGATCGCTCATGGTTGCTACAGTGCGAATTTTCTATAGATTATAGAATTATAAGCACCATTATAGAATTTTCTATAATGGTGCTTGGAAAAACCTATCTAATTTGGTTGTAAATTAGAATAGATATAGTTCGTGACACAGCCCTGAATAACAAGGGCCAATAGCGATAGTCTAATTGTAGCCGTGGAGGCACGTTATGTTATTATTAAATTAGAAATCCTAGGCCCTAATCCGACGATTTACCCTTGGATAATGTGTAAGCCCGACTAATTGGGAGGGTCCCCTCGGCCCCTTCTTAGGGCTGCAAACTTTCACGGCCGGAATACGGGACGAACTACTGCGAGGGGTGTCAAAAGCCAGCGGTATCTTCAAAACTGTCACAAGATAACAATAATTATGATACAAACTAAATTGCTGCGATTCTTTTAGCAAATGCGGAAGGTCTCATAATTTGGGAATTTGTAAATATGTAACTAAAAATTTGCGTTATTTAAAGTCATTTCTAAGCCAAGAACTGCTTATTTTAACTACAATCCAAAATGTGCAAAATGCCACACTTGCCTATTAAGGTGGTCATCCCGACTGCTTTTTTCCTCTTTTTTTCGCATTTTGGATTTTTTTTGACGAACTAAATAAACATACAACTGCGAACTTTTCACCACATATTTATTCATATTTTGAGCCCAATTAACAAATGAAAAAATTGAAAAATGTGCTCTGAATATGAATAAATATGTGGTTAAATTCCCAGTTGCATATTTATTTAGTTCGCCAAAAAAAATCCCATAAAAAGAGCCTTCACACGGGATGACCCCCTTAAGCGCCTTCTTGATCAACTTTGTTCACATTATGACGATATACCTATTTAGAGAGGCATACCTATTTACAAATCTCATACTTTGTCCTACAAGATTTCGTATGTTAGCCGCAAAATACGTATCATTAAAGATATTTTTTTAGATTTTCACGGCAAAAAGTATTTTCGTTATTTGTTTTTGGAGTGTCATGCCGTGTTGTGCTACCTCCTTCTTAAGCCAACGTTTCGGACAGCGTTGCAGTGTACATCATCAGGGCAGATTCGGCAGATACGGCAGATCTGGCACATCTGCCGGATCTGCCCTGATGATGGACACTGCGACGCTGTCCGAAACGTTGGCTAAAGAAGGAGGTAGTACAACACGGCATAACACCCCAAAAATACTTAACGTATCATTAATGTTCATGAAATAAATAAAGATATTGACTACAAGGTATGCATGATGGCTGACTCACGTACTTGACAATATGTGGGAAACGGATTTAACAATTTATGATTTTTTTTCCCGAGGAAATGAATGAAACGCTGGAGGTCCATTTGGTTAGGGTAGGGGAGTATCTTCATGCGTATGTATAACTTTTTCCCGTCCGCAAATAACCTTATTCGCATGTGAATATTTATTTTTCTTTGTTTACTTAAATGAATTTATACATTTTGAGTAAAGTTTTGACATTGAAAGGTAACTTTTGCCGTTGACGACATTTTCCTTGTAAATCAAAGCATTTATTCAGTGGCAGAAAAATTGCCACTTGTATCTGCCATCTTTACTTTGATGATTGCAAAAATCATTCATTGCAGAAGAATTCAACGGTCAAGACCTTTCCCCGATTTTCTTACCTCAATTTTCTACATCGGTAAGAATGAATTTGTTCACGGATTGAAAAGGGTGAGAATATTATTGCCAACCCTGGTTTATTTAATGCCCATCTACTATCTACCTGTCTGCTATCGTAGACACGGTTCCGTTATTATTTATTTAATTCCTTCCTCACCGGCGTGCGGGCAACACCACACCGCCCGCGCCCTCACCTTTGTGCGTGTAACAATACAATTTACACCTCCGTGTGTGTGTGATCTCTACTTCCCATGGACGCAGTTGACACTAAACTTACATATAAGTTCCGGACTTGCTTCCTGATATTATGTACTCTAGACTTGGGAGACGATTCTACTGCAATAACGATTTTAATTGAAAATCTTTTCGAAGTGAAAATTTCTTTGGCACCGTTGTGATTTGAAACTCGATGAAACGACAAATAGTGACACTGAAAAGAGACAAGCACATACATCTATAGGATTTAGCCTGCGGGAGAATGATCGGTATCCTCTTCGTGCGGTGCTTCGTCGCCTCCCCACTCTTGTCTACTTTAGTTTTCTGAACGTGTGAATTGCACACTCTGATTTTTTTCAGGAGGCAATGATGAGAAAATTACCTCAGTGCCTATATCATCTTTGGGGATGCTGTGTGGAGGGTCTTTTTATAGAAATGAAGGAGAAAAAGGTCTTGAAGGGAAAAAGGTGTGAAGGGTGGGTAGGAATCTGGGGTCAATGTGTCCAGAAGTGACGGACGTACAAATCCTTTCCTCTCACAGCGGTGCATCCGATGGGTCGAGAGAGTTTGGCTGAAGAGCTTTAGGTTAAGCCTCCCTAAACCGCGTCACTCCCAATCCGAGTACGTAGGTGGGCAAACACATTTGCCACCAAGACTGAACCTTACCCTGCGAACCCAGCGATATTACCAAACGTAACGAATCACTTGGGGTGACCGATGGCAGGGGTGTTGGTTATAAGCCTGATTTCGGCCTATAGGCATATGTATATTTTGCATTCATGTGTCATTTCGTAATCATGTTTCACCATCATTACAATTTCAGGCAAGTGTAATAGAGATAGACCGCCTGCTAAATGGCCTAGAACCAAAAATAAGAATTATACAGAACATTTAAAGTGCCTTGGAAAAATTCCGAAATTCGATGTCAAATAATTATTACAACAGTGTGTACAACAGATAAACAACCCTCTTTAACTGGATAAGCAAAATCTTTCCAAGAATCTCAGTTTCCATATTAGTAAAGTTTTCACATACGCGGTTGTTTATCAATTGTATAAAATATTCACTTTTTTTAGTAAGGGGGTCTGCGGATCACAGGTTAGGAAGCACTGCTCTAGCTGAATACGGTGGATGGCCAAAATTCTATTCTTTGAAACCTACGGTGAACTTGCAAGGTTTTTGGCAATCGTACTAAATGTATCAAAGGTACTTTTACAAAAAATAGGTAAGTTTATGTAGCCCATAATATTGTAATAGTATACAAAGTAATTTTTTTTAACTTAAAAAATGTAATTAAAAAATCTGTGTTTAAAACAAAGTCTACGTTTCATTTCCATAAACTGATGGCTTTCAACGAAAATATCATACCTATTTATCTAAAATTCGACCATAGAATTTCATAGTTCTACATGGATCGTCTTCTCGGCGACCAGATCATTAGTGTTTCTACCCATCCCCTGGTAAGTTCAAGATAATGGCCAACCAATCGAAACTTGTAGAATGTGGGGCACCCGGCCCCTGAGATAATTCTAATCCCAGCCTCCCAATGTGTATCTGATCCAATAATGTGGCATTGAAACTTACAACTTACAAGCCAATAAACACCCTCTTGTTTGGTTCAGTGATCTAATGCGGTCAACGTCCAGTGTTCAATCCTGATTTGAACTTCTTGACAATAGGCCACTTGCATCACATTTTTTTTAATTTTTTTCCGGTTTAGGCAAATATTCTAAGACATTCTGTATTTTTTTTTTTTTTAATCGTATTTTTGAAACCCTGGGGATTTTTTGAAAATTTCAATACGAAAAATCAGACCATTTTTTATAAACCGGAAAGACGGGACATAATTTTTTAGGTGTGAAAAAACGATAATTACATAGCCGAAAATCATTTAAAAAAAAAGAACGTTTTCCACACGAATGGCACAGGAGAATAACGAGGCATACCAAAAATATTACATCTCATAAATATTTTTTTCCTTGATCCATCTTATTGATCATAAATCATTATAATGTACAGCGTCTATATTACTAAATTCAATGTAATATACTTGAACTTGTAAATTGTAATAATAGTAAGAATATTATAAAATTTTATTTTGTTAAAATCAGCACCATAATCATTATACCTCTAAAACATGTACCGACATCGTCTTCACGTTCTGAAGAGAACCCCGTACACATTAATTGTACGGGGTTCTCTTCAGAACATCTGTCAAAAAATCAAACCAAATGATAAGTTCGCAGAGAACAAACAATAAATCTAGTGAACGAATTCAAAAATTCGCCTGAAATCAAAGTGATGCCATATAAAAAAATAAATCAGTGTGGAATTTTATAAAATTAATAGGAACATTTTCGGCGACGGGACATTTTCATGTAGTGACGTCACGAGCCCAAATAATGGATTTATTTATTTAAAAATAAAAAAAACTGTACATTTCTAAAAATTTTTACTAACATTTTCGTAATCTTAGTAAAAAACTCTATCCACACGATTTTTTCCAAGTCGTTATGAAGTCCATGCAAGTGGCCTATTCGACAAATGGTAATATAATCTAATTTGTAATCTGCTAATTCGATCAATTATTGAAAACATCCCACAATAACATTTCGTGTTATTATTATTATATTATTACGAGTAACAGCAAATCAATTAACTTGTTAATACTCTTTTTACAAGCTGATATGATTTGCATGAACAAATATTGTGCTTGTTTTGTTTATGAAGATATGATTTTGACTCTGTTGATCCGTAAAAACTTGCGCAGATGTCAAATCGTCACTTGAACGCTTTGCGATGTTTAATCCATTTAATTGAAACGCTCAAAACTGTACATTGCAAACAATGGTCAAATGCATAGGTTTAATACCCGTTGAATTTAGAATAACAGAGGAAGTGCCCTAATGATACAAAAGGAGAAAACTGATTTTTTAATTATGTAGCATGAAATTTGTTTCCATTTTGATTGTTGTTTGTGAAAGATTTTTGTTAGTTCTCAAAATTCTTTCCGGAGTTTTGCAATCTTCATAAATTGATTACAAAACTTTATGAGTATTTAACAGGATATTGTCCTTTTTGCAAATAAAGTCTTGTAAGATGCCACAAATAATGAATGTACTGATTAGTAACTAGAGTTAATCAATAAAAAAATAAAAATTACATTTGAAACTCAAAAAACAACCAAATAACACATTATTAAAAGCAGAATTTAAAAAAAATAATACTATTACTACAAATTAACGAAAGTTAAAACAAATACACTACAGTAATCTTTAAAAAAAATGCGAAAATAAAAAACATAGAACTTAATTAATAATATACTTAAGAGCCAATCTTACACCTCAAGAAGTTTTTGTGACAAATTAATCATTAATGATGAAATAATCACTACCAATGTAGAGATATGCGACCAATTTAATGTCCTTAAAATATAATGAAATATGGCTTTTGGAAAAAATCAAACACACTAGGAGCAATAAAAGACTTAATCAGTAAACTTAGAAGCGGCATTGATGGTGGAAATTATATTTATTCTATTTTAGTTGACCTTCAAAAAGCCTTTGATACAGTTATTCATGACATACTTCTCAAGAAACTTAAGAAAATTGATGTAGTTGGTCCTGCTCTTAATCTACTCAAATCATATCTTAGCAATAGAAAGCAATTCGTTAGCATTAACAATCAAAATAGCAACTAATAAACTATGGAGTTCCGTAGGGATCCATGCGAGGTCCACTACTGTTCCAAATTTACATCAATGATATATCGCAATAAATTTTAAATGGTGAAATCTTTTCATATGCAGATGATGCTGCAATTTTCTACTGGGGTAAAGATTTAAATATCTTACTAGAAAATTCACAAACAGACCTAGAAAAAATCAACAGTTGGCTCCAATCAAACATTTTAACAATGAATGTAAAAAAAAACAGGATACATGATCTTAAGCTCAATCCGTAAAATAATTCCTCCTCATGTACCCTTCAAAATTGAAAATAATGACCTGCAAATCATGATTCAGGAAAAATACCTGGGGCTATGCATTGATCAACATTTGACATTTAAACAACATATACAAAGTATTAAAGACAAAATCATCCCCTTAATTAGCGTATTTAGCCGGCTATCATATCTGTTACCAAATTTTTTTTTTTTTGACTTTATATTAAAGTCTCGTACAGTCACATTTAAATTATTTGATTGAAATCTGAGGAAATGCATGTGAAACATTCATAAATGAATTACAGATAATACAAAACAAGATAATCAAAAAACTATTTAACTACAAGCCCAGAACATCCACAAAAAATTATATATGGAAACAAAACTATTAACAGAAAACTATATGAATACAATACATGTCTCCTTATATACAAAATAAACAATAAACTCGTACACACAAACGCAGAATTCATTAAAACGTCCCATGTATACGAACACTTTGCACGACAACACGATAACATACATTTAAACACCATCCGCACTAACTATGGTAAACAATCCATTGGTTACGAGGGGAGCAACTTATATAATGGCCTCCCAAACGACAGGTGGGTAAATTTAAAAAAAATATATTAATATTTATTATTGATAAACAAAATAATGAAATAGAATAGCGCTGTATTGAAATATTTAGTTTAGTTTAAAATGTTTAATTTATTTCTAGTTAAATGAGTAAAAATGTAATTTTCTATTTACTGGAATAAAAAATTGAAAAAATAAAATCTAAATCAAATGTAAACAAGCCTGGTCTTAAAAAAATCGTGCCCAATAGAGCAGGCATGTATTTGTCACTAATTTTTTTTAATAATTGTAAATTCACTTTGGCAAGACCCATGTGGATAAACATAAGATCTAATAAATTATTTCTTATATTTTTTGTTCAGTATTATCTGTTATTATTTTTATAGCATATTAATTGTGTACTCTTTGTTACCTTTATTGATTGCAACATGTTTAATGGTATTTAGTTAATATTTAAATTTATTTATTAAAATTATTTAAGGATAATGGAAAAGTTGCTATTTTTTGTCTTTGCGAAAAATGTTAAATTCAAACTTATTGATGACAATAGAAATACTCAAATCTAAAAAATATATGCAACAATTTTTTTTCAATTTCTAAAGTAAATTTAATTTTATTGTGGAGTTTATTAATGAAATTTAAGAACATTTTTAATTGTCGACTAGATAGAAATTACAAATTGTGTAAATAGTCAATTAAATATTATTATTTACAAAATATTTTTTTTAAATAGCCATCTCTTAAATTTATTTTCACCTAGCTGGATAATAAATTATTTTTATTGTTTAGTCATCTTGGTTACTCCTTGATTATTTTGTACTAATTTAAAAAAAAATAAAAATTCACCTACGACAATATCCGTAATGCCATTTTTTAAGTAATAACACCCTAGCCCATCCAAAAGTCACGAGCCGCCAAGGCGGCATGGCCCAATAAACATCAATATTAACTAAACAATACAGAAAAAACTATTTAAATCTTAGGTATTATCATTAATTTATATCTCTAATGATTTGGTGAATTACTATCTTTTTAGATCGTGAAAATAAATACTCTTATGAATTTTCTTAGATTTCAAAAAGCGTCAAAATTAAAATACACATATACAAGGTGTCCGGAAACTCGTAGTACAAGCGGGAAACTGGAGAATCCACATCACATTTGGAGTCGATTTTGTGGTTTAACTTTTTTTGATTTGAGCTTTCGTTTTCGAGTAAATCGGGTCCGAAGTTGGAATTTTTTAGGTTAAATTTGAAAAAAAATTTCACTAGGGGGTTGATTTCAGCTGTGTAATGTCTTATAAAATGCAACGAAGGGTAAACCGGGCTCAAAATTTTTTTTAACCCTTTAGTTGCCGATAAAATGGAAAAATAGAAAAAAAAATAATATTAAAATCGAAATGCTCAGATCGAAAAAAATAAGTTTTTTGGGTTCTCTACGTGATGTAGATTCAACAGTTTCCCGCTTGTACTACGAGTTTCCGGACACGTTGTATATGTAAAATAGTGATATTTATATAGCCAGCTGTTGTGTTCTCACACTTCAGAACTCTCCGACACTTCGTGGTTGCAGAGGAATAGACTTAAAAGAATAGTGGTTCTTTTGAACAATCTGAGTTTATTTGGAATTCACGTATTTACAAGGTGTTGGGTGTACAGTCGACCTAACTAAGAGATGGCTATTTTATATATTTTATTTATAGTCATGGTGTTTGAAAGAGAGAGTAAGAAAACAGTATGCAACATAGTTGTGAATGATGAATACTTGGAGCAGGTGGATGAGTTTGTGTATCTGGGCAGTGTGTTTACGAGAGATGGGAAGGCTGATAGAGATATTGAAAGAAGGGTGAATGCCGGTAACTCCATTAATGGTGGACTGAATGCCGTTGGCGCTAATAAAAAACTGTCAAAAGAAGCGAAGCTAGCAGTCCACAATGGAGTCCTGGTACCTACCCTGATGTATGGCAGTGAGGCATGGAACTGGCAGAGGAAGGATGAAAGTAAGCTGAATGCTGTTGAAATGAGATCCCTGAGACGTATGTGTGGTAAAACAATGTATGATCGTGTGAGAAATGTGGATATCCGCAAAGAATGTAAGGCTGATGTAAGCATAATGAGTAAGATTAAGAAAGGGACCCTCAGATGGTTTGGGCATGTAGAACGAATGAACGAAGAAAGTAGTGTAAGAAGAATATACGACGCGAATGTGAATGGTAGAAGAAGTCGGGGACGCCCGAGGAAGACGTGGCACGATCAAGTGAATCAAATACTTGAGTCGGGCCATGTCAAAAGTCAGAACAATAGAAGAGAATGTATGAGACGATGTATGAATGTGAGTGAGGCAAAGAGTGTGTGCCAAGACCGAGTTGTTTGGCGGTCCGTCCTCTCTGCCTACCCCTGCGGGGAAACGGCGTGATGGTTAGTTAGTTAGTTAGTTAGTTTATTATATATATACATTAATCACAAGGCATGTAGTTATTACGGAAATCTTCAGTTTCGAAAACGCTTCTGTCCGATTTGTCTATTACCGATATTACAGCGTAATCGAGGGGTTAGGAAAACATGCTCCTGTCATGTGTCTGCGACCCCGGGTGACCAGGGCGGGTGGGGCTGGGCGGGCTGATGGGCGGGACGATGGGCGGGTGCGGGTGCGGGTGCGGGTGGCAGTGGGAGAGAATTGGGCGGCGGGAGATTATGACCGAGGGAAGTAATATCAAAATCCTCTTATTACACGAGTACGTATTTCAGAGTAACCCTCACAGGCAGTGGTTTAACTTAACCGTTTCAAGCATAGATATCGGATGCACAAGATTGGCATTAGGCAGTCTTCAATACAGGTATGTGTTATTCCGCCAATATTGATTTTACAGTACCTAGTCATAACTTGTTGCCGTAAGAATATTTAGTATTTATTTGGCAACTGTCCTGCGCCGTACACTCGTATATCACGATAAAAAGTGGAGAAAATAAAACAGCTATTTTTAACGGTTTGATAACAGCATCCATGATTGTTGTCTAAAGACTTGTGGAAATAAAAAAGTGGAGAAAAATACGGTGCCGGTGTTAGGGGGCATACATTAATTACGTGAGCTCATAAGGGGGGGGGGGGGGGTTCCAGCAAAAACTCACGTCACTTAAAAAGAATATACGAAGTGGCCCAAATTTATCTCACCAAGGGGGGGCAGGGCTCTAGATTGAAAGAAAACTACTCACGTAATTAATGTATACCCCCTTAGAAAGATAAAATAAAGATAAATCACGCTTTAGCTTAAGACCACTTTACCTACAGACAACTTAAATGCATACCCCTATGATACCAAAGTTTCCGACTGCAATTTAAAAAATCTTATAAAACTTTGTAATTTTTTTATTAATTAGTTTTGCATGAAACGACAAAATAGTAAGATGACAATACCGTTTACAATACACATATTTATGTGTTTATTTTGCCATCAGTAATTTTAGTTAGAAAAAACGTGAGGTAAGATTTTTAACACTTTTTATGTTTGCATTAAAAAAATTTATTTCAAAAATTATATGTTTATTTCTAATAATAAAACTTGAAAGAATATTCAACACCTTTCAAAACAGTTTTTATTTTTCGGATATATTCAGAAATATTCCATTATTTGGATTTTATTGCAAAGCGGACATAATCTGACCTAATATGCTCGACAGCTGAGTGGTTAAGAATATTCATTAGTGGTAAAGTTTTTTTGCGTTGTTCGGGTTTCCTATAGAGCATCGGAACATTCAAAAGTATGGTCGTTATGTTAGTTTAGGGTGTGTAAATAACACCAAATTCCCTAAAAATTGACTGATGAATTAACTTTTGTGGATACAAAATATATCAACAAAATTGCAATCAATTTGGGAGGCGGGAATGGGTGCCGCCGCCCCTGGAACCTTTATTGGATAACCAACACCTCTGCCATAGGTCACCCCAAGTGGTTCGCTACGTTTGGTGATTTAGCAGGGGTGCCCGGGTTCATGGGGTGAGGTTTGTCTAGGTCTTGGAGGCGAGTGACCAAGACACACTGAACCCCAGATTCCTATCCACTCCTTAAACCCTTTTCCTTCCCAGAACTCTCTTCTCCTTCCTTTCCTTAAAAAAACCCTCCACACAGCATCCCCAAAGATGACATAGGCCCTGAGGGAAATTATTTTCCTCAGGGCCTCCTGTGTGGAGCTCATGTAAAAAAAAAAAAAAATCAGCAGATCTAAATGTCAAAGACACCAACCATATGAGTCACGTCTGCATAGGCGATGTTTAGAAGTTTCTAGTCCAAGTTACTCCGCCACTCCTTCCAGAATTTTACACAGCTTTATTGAATCTTATAAAACTTTCCGGAACCTTCTAGACTCACCGACATACTCCGCCACTACTACCAGAACTTTCTACACCTTTATCGAAACTTATAGAACTTTCCGAAGGCTTCTAGACTCACCGACGAACCCCACCACTCCTTCCAGAACTTTTTACAGTTTTATAGAACCCTATAGAACTTTCCGGAAGCTTCTAGACTCACCGACGTACTCCACCACTCCTTCCAGAACTGTCGATAGCTTTATCGATCCTTATAAAACTTTCCGGAACCTTCTAGATTCACCGACATACTCCGCCACTCCTTCCAGAACTTTCTACAGCTTTATTGAACCTTATAGATCTTTCCGGAACCTTCTAGACTCACCAACACACTCCGCCACTGATTTCTGAAAGCTTTTAGAAATTTCTCCTTTCATTATTTTTAGAGCATTAGCAAACAATCCAGAACGTTCTCAAAACTTTTAGACTCACCGATATACTCCGCCACTCCTTCCAGAACTTTCTAGAGTTTTATTGAACCTTCTAGAACTTTCCGGAAGACTGTTCTTGAATTTTCTAGAAGGCGAAACTTACATCCCTTGTATGTTCAAAACATCTTGGAGGGGGGATGGAGATCTACCACACCATATAACTCCCTTGTTTGTACCGGGACTCGTTTCTGAGTTTTTGTTACCCGCACGTTTTTTTGGACTTTCTTTTATAATATATATATATATATATTGATTAATTCAAAGGATAGTGGCGTGAAAAAGAACAATCAGTAGGTACGACAGATTATTAAATATCATGGAGCTAATCTAGTATTTAGTTCACCGATGTTTTCAAACTATTCTCCTGAGTATTATTCACTCTCCACTGAATAATATTTTTTTTTTTATTTTAACTGCGAATACAATAATAAGTATTTCATCCATTGTGTTTATAAATTAATGTCTCTCTTAGGCAGGTATTTATTTTTTAATTAAACGTTTGCGTCAATCGGGGTAAATTTATGTATTATCTCGGTGGGCGTAGGGAAGACGCGGATTGAAATTTATGTATTCGAAATTCAACAAGAAAATAATTGGCATAAATTATGTCAGATCCCATGATTAATTACTTATGCCTATTAAGGACTTTATTTTTTATATAAAATCTATTAAAATATATTAGACAAAGTAATGTGGGATATAATTAAAGATTATTATTGCCAATATAACGTAGGTGTAGACTTATCTAAACCTACTGTAGGGATAAGAAAGATGAAACAAGTGTTGTCCTACTTAATATATTCTTACTAATCGTCTCAGCATTGGTATAGTTAAACCTGGCATAAATCCAATCGATATGGTTTGAATCTTATTACACATTACAATAAGATTCAAAATAAAACGGTAGTTTTGCGCCACCCTATATAACAAACCTGGTGAAGTTTTTCACTGCTTTTCACTGTGTAATATGTACACCGCTTCATAAGACGGATAGTGTATAATTCTAATGCGTAGTATTCACGGGAGAGCATGACGTTTTTATACATTTTTATCTTGTTTATTTTTTTATTTATTTGAGACACAAACAGAATATTTATACAACATTTTTGTGGGTAGTATATAATAAATTAAAATACAAATATAAGTATCCCTAGACTAATGTGTCTGCAGTAATATTATACTATGATGAAAATATAATATATTTTTATCTAAATCCTTACTTTAATTTCACATTATGTATCCAATATACATTAATCTAAGTTATTTTTTTTATTTCTCAGTTTTTTGATTTGTACCAAGACCACTTTATGTTTTTTTTTATTCATCTATGTTTTTCTATACATAATATGAATTTTATGCGGAAACTTCTCTGTTTCATGCGATAATGTAACATGTATTTTTCTAACTAAAATAAAATAACAAAACAACAGAGAAAATACCATATTATAATTCGTTCGAAACGTTGACCTAATCTTGAAAGCGCAACGTATCTACTCCAAAAGTCGCACACAGTAACATTTTATCGCACAAAATGGCATAATCTCCTACAAAAGCACTCATCCTTTAAAAATATAATCTGTGATATTACGTAGGTAGGTACCTCAGTACCTAATTCCTGTTCCCTCTTCAATCTGGTTGGCCGGTAATATTGTTCGCTTTTACGCACAATGCAACATTCAATAACTCTTTTCTAATAATACTCCGGCTTACTTCCGCCAATAGAAAAGCCCGGAAAAGTCAATGGAGTCCTACCAAAGCTCGCCAGAGACCACCTATTCATAAAGAACCCGGTAAATCTGTTGACCAGAGGCCAACAAACTGTGGGACGCAAAAACATAAACCGATCCGTTTTTTAATTCTTAATGTGATACAGCACAATAGTCCCGATGGCCCAGCGTCAATAAGATCATGGTATCCCCACAAATCATAATAAAACTAAAGGAAGTGGACTGTGAAGAATTTGTAGTATTAAATGCAGTGTGGCCCATTTCGTTCATTAAAACTGCGGTAAATCGGCTGCGCGGCCTTTCTCACAAAAAAATTATTTAGATTCAGGTCAAAACAACTTGTCAGGTCAGACAAATGTGATCACCATAATGACAATTACAGTAAACAACGTTTCTATTCTTTTCATGGTTTCTCAACGGGAGATTTTAAGAGAACCTACCAGTGTGGATTCGTTGGAAGAGTTCTCTTCAGTGGCGTAGCGTAGTGGAGGCGGCAACGAGAGCTTTTAAGGGGTGGTAAAATTTCACAAAAAATAATAATAATATCTTCTTAAAAATTTAACCATCTCATTTCATATTTTTATCGCACCTACGATTCGAACCGATTGAAATGAGCACGGAATTTTTCATTACTGTGACGAAACCGGGGAATCCTCTTTCCGAATCCCCTTATAATAATGACATCTTGTTTATTATAGCGACTGGTAACACCGTTTGTTCTGAATTGCAGGAATTTCCCGGAATTTGTTTTGTGCTTTGATTGTTTATGGCTAATATTCAGCGAGAATGACTTCAGGGAAGTGCGTGAGTGATGCTTTGATAATTCTAAGAAAGTTTCATTCATCGATGGATCGTCCGTCAGTGTTCCAATTCTCATTAGCTGAATCGTATATATGTGTATACGCTTTCCAAACTGTGATTTTAGTTCTAACAAGTATGTGTCATGATTGTTAAATTATTGAACTTTGTTGAAATTTTTTATTTTAGTGTACGTATTCATTCGACTATGTGAGTATTAAATGATTTTTTCTGGTTTATAGTTTCATAACATCTTTCTAACATTTAATTTAATGTTAACCACTCGGACAAAACCTTTTTACACGATAATGTAACATTACTAGACATGCATATGACGTACGAGGCGTACTTAAGTTATTAAAATCAAAATATTTATGACAGAAATTTTGTTTTTAATTTTAACAATTATATTTTTTTCAATAAAAATATAAATAGTTACAATATAGTTCTAGTTCTAATAGGAAGTCGATTTCGCTAATAACTTAATCTTGTCGATCGTTAAGGTAAAATCATAAGTTTTCTATACTTTTTACATCAATGTAAGTGGTATTACACGTCTAAGAATGTTTGTAATAAATATGATGACAGCGCCCTTGAGATGATTTTTCATGAAAACGGCGCTTTATAAATCAGCCAAAAATTATTATTATTAATTATTAAAAAAAATTATGATTATTATATATATACATGACTTTTTTTATTTTGTAACCTGTACAATACAATACATAATACAATGCGCAATAATGATGATTGATTGTTCTTGCCGAAAAGTTCTGTAGAATTATTATATATTTTAGTATTTTATTGAAGTACCTAAATAAGGGAGCGAAGAAATTTTCCTCCGCCCCGGACGGCTGAAGCCAAAATATTTGCCTGGGGAGCAATACTTAAAGTTCACTCTCGTTAAATAATCGTTTGATCCAAAACTGAAAATAGAGCATTGATGAAGGTACTAGGTTCCCATTTCGATCTGAGAATTTAGAACATTATACAAAAAAATAATAAATTAACCTACCTAACTCCAAATTATTATTATCATGCTGATATCGACGTTCCACGCATAAAAAAAAAACTTATTTTTCCAGAATTTTTTGTGCGCACTGTTTATTGCACATACATTTTTTTATTGGTTCATCATACCTTAGATAAGAGAAACAATCTATGTATTATCTGTGGTTCATACGAATCTTAAATTTGGATTTGTTTATAATTCCGCGTGATTTTGGAGGCAACTTTAGCATTTTTAGTGAGGTAATTATGATTATTAAAAAATTTTCTTGCTCTACCTACTGAGTTAATGTATTGAAAAACTTTTTTTTTAAATTATGTCATAAAAAACATTTCTTTAAGTAGAAACGCGTTGGCGACCGAACAGGTATAGGGTGTGTAGGGGATTTTTGCACAACAAACCCTATTCTATTTCAGTCGCGGCGCTACTGAAATGGAATAGGTTTTATAAATACGCCCCCGGGCGGGACCCTAATGCGATGCCAACTCAGCCACTGACCGGTCAATATATTTCATCATGCGAGTATTTATACAGTAAGTAGAGTAAAGTAATTTTTGTTTTTATCATTACTCTTCAATATTTGCTAAATTTGCCAATAAAATCGTGAAAAAATTAATTGTTATTTTGGATTTATTTATTTTTGGTTATTCAGGAAACCGAATAAAATATTAGTATGGGATGTATTGTTATGTATGATGGAGAAAAATATCGAGTGCAGTTCACACGCGATAGAAGCGAAATTTCACCAAAACAATCTCAACCAATCCAAGCCTTGAAAAGTGAGATCATAATCAAAGCGGCCAATGAGCGCAGATTGACGCCTCTCAGGTAGGTACTATAATGCGTCATTTCCGTTTCATCCGAGTTTCATCGAGAATCACAACGGTGCTAAAAAAGTTTCACTTCAAAAAATCCGAATATAATGGTGTAACTAACTCATTTTTCCAAATACGTCAAATGGGATATATTGTGCATGCAACGACGATACACCGAAGCCAAAGTAACGGATTGATGAGACTCTTGGTATCTACTATTGGGTCGTGATATTGTAATAAGCCCAGTCGTTCCTTTTCAAAGTTTGGAGAGCTCTGCGTTACTGTAATAGAGACGGGGTATATTTCGATGAGTACTATGAAGATCAATGAGGAACAATGGGTTATTGAGGAATCTAGTTCCATCCCGGAGTAGATATATCTTCAAAATGTGTAAGCTGTAAGATGGACAATGAACAGCCCCGAGAATTATGTTCGTGGGTAATCATTGATCTAGAGTTAATTAAATCACATAGCCCCAATTCAATAATTTATATTCAGGTAATTGATTATTTAAAGGAAGGAAAATGAAAGTTGGGAAGTAGTTACCCGGCTATTTATCTATGTTTTGGCGCATTTAAACTCATACTAAAATATTAAGAGGTAATATTATAAAATATTACCTATTATTTTAAATTCAAATTTATTAAAAAAAAAATTATAGATTCAAAATATAACACAAGATATTCCAACCAATCCAATTATATTATTCCAACAACAAAAACTTCAATGGCACAGTCCCAGTTTAACTTTCTTGCACCTAAAATTTTTAATAACTTATCCATTTTAAAGACTTGGGCATCACTTTTCAATCAAATCTTTCATTTGTTAACCATATAACAGAAATCTCTAATAAGGGCTTAAAAATGTTGGGATTTATAACCAGGCTAACTAGAAATTTTAACAATATAAAGTATATTAAACTGTTATATTTTGCCTATGTTAGAAGTCAACTTGAGTACAATTCTCCCGTCTGGAACCCACATTATAGTATACATGTACAAGCTGTTGAAAGAATACAAAACAAATTCTTACGTTTTCTAAATTTTAAAATGGGTATTCCAGCAATTATGTTGAACTACAACACTATTTTAAATGATATGAATATGCTCAAATTGTCCGACAGAAGAATTTTCACTGACTTGGTATTTCTATATAAAATTCTTAATGATTTATTTGATAGTCCGATATTGCTAGAATTGATAAGTTTCCGGATTCCACTACGTAATACCAGAAGTCAGGATTTATTTCTATAGAAATTCTGGAACTAACTACCATATGTATTCCTCTTTGCCCAGAATACTAATGGAGGGAAATAATTATACCAAGTCAGTGGACATCTTCAATTTATCTTTAAACAAATACAAAATACTGTTACTGAGGCAGTTCAGTCATGTACAATAAATACTATATATTGCTTTGCAAAAACCTATTATATTTTTTTGTTAAAGAAATAGTATTTATATATTATTTAATCATAGTGTAATTTGTAAATTTCATACTTATGTAAAAGCCCCGTAAAAGGACGTAAATAAATAAATAAATTGAAATAAAGTCTAAAGCCAAATATCTCACTTTCAGAAAGGCGCTTGCTGACCTTCTGATGAGTGACTATGATAGCGTTTTCAACTTGTTTCACATACTTAGATAGTGATATAAATGTGTTATTTATTCTTTATTCTTTTTTATTTTATTTAAAACCGAGACGTGCATACATAGCACGGTATATTATAACTTTATAACACAGGAGTATGTATGTATAAATATCATGCAGCATTATCCAGCCTCATTTAGATGTTCTTGTTTTTGCCACTATTTGCTGACGGTTTGTTTCTGCCATCAAACTTAAGTGTGTGTGTATATGTATGTATATGTGTATATATATGAATATACATGTATGTGTGGGTATCCATAATAAATACATGTTTATGTAAGTATATGTATGTATGTGTGCATGTGTGTATGTATGTGTATTTATGTACATACATATCAGCTACCTTACTTATTTGTGTTTATTTTCCAGGCAATTTTGGCAATTTGTGAGTTATTGGAAACATTTCTACCAATTTTCTAATTTTTTCTTATATAATTTTACTTAAATATGTTTACCTACACTTACTAGACTTCATATCAATATAACTATCTTCCATTGGTCACCATGATACAGGCAGCCGCCTAGTATGGTGACCTAATGTATCTTCTCAAGTAAATGTATTAATCATGTAACATGTACTTATAAATAAATAAATAAATAAATACTGCGTCTTTCAGATCAGCGTTATGACATGTATAAATTATTATGACAAGATATATATGTATAACCTTGAAGCCTTCCAGACAAAATGGTACCTAAGTAAAACCTAGTTGATAATACCGTAACTAAAGGGCAAATATGGTCGTCAGTTTATCTCTACACTGGTATTGGTCAACAATAGAGCTCAGTAAGTTCCAAATATGTATGTTTGTTTTTTTTTCAATTACATTGGGGTATGACATTATACAACTTGAGGGTCGTAGATGACTTACTTGTAGAAGTCATACCTGATATTATTTGGAGTAAAAAATGTAAAAAAATCAGTCAGCATTGCAAAAAAGTCACCGGAGACCAAAATTTCATTCACATTTTTCACTCCAAATAATGTCAGGAATCGCCGTTAAAAAGTGTGTCAAGTATGTCCTTTAACACGTATATATAATAAGCAAATAATATAATGAGAGAAAGAGATACAAATACAAACCCCCTATTTTCTATTTGTATCTTTTTCTATCATTACATTCATTTCTTATTGTTTTATTACTTTCTTATGTTTATATATACCTACCTACTACCTACCTATTTGTGCGTTCGTGTATAAATATTATTATAATTAGTTAATATATATGTCTCGCTGAAGGTTGAGATAAGCGAAACTGTTATTTGATTATTATTTCAATTTAAGTTGTTTCACAAAGTGTGTTTAATTTTTTTTTTACATTAATCGCACAGTAGGCCCTGAGGAAAATAATTTCCCTCAAGGCCTATGTCATGTTTGCGGATGCTATGTGGATGGTTTTTTTATGAAAACACAGAAGTGAACCTGAGTCTTGAAGAGACCCATATTGTAGGAGGGAGAAAACACATGGGCCGGCAAATCGTTCCACAGACGAGCTGTTTATCTCGAGAACGAGTCATGGAAACGACAAATCGAAATGTTGGTTTGTTATATTAGTAGACATAATCTATAGAAATGTTGGTTGTTATTTTAGTAGACATTATAGACCGGTCAGTGGCCGAGTTGGCATCGCGTTTGGGTCCCGCTCAGACGTCGCGTTGTGTGTTCAGTTTCTCGACTGGCTGTATCCTCCATCACAACACAACCAACATTTTCCTTTTGTGGTGGTAGTAAGAGATTTTCAAATGTTTTCAGGTTATCCATAAACCAGGAATGTTTTTCTTTCATTAACTTAACCCAGATTACCTTCTGTATTCAAGGATGCTTTTCACTTTTTACATGATATTGAATGACGACATTGAGACGAACCCATCAAAATTCGTCGCCCCCTCCTCAATCGCCCAATCCTCCGTATTTATGTCGTCATTATAAAAAGTAGTCACCCCGCGGAGAGATATTAAAGCAATTTATTGTCCTAATCACTGCAGCCATCCGCTTTTAACGCATTCTTAAGGGTATGCATAACGTTATCAAAAATCTTCCAAAGTCGTTCCAAGTCCATAATAAATACTCGGCGTTTGGCACTTATTATTTGGCTGAGGGAAAGAACTTAAGACTAAAAGTATTGAGGATGGGATAAAACCAAGTCAATAGTCAGCAATGATTAATTTTGTAGGTGAACTTTGATAATTTTAGATCGGTTTTATAACGCAACAACTTAGATTTTCAAAATAAATTGTTTAAAATGAAAATAATGAATTTTAAGTTATTTATGTCGTAGATTTTTTTTACATTAACTCCACACAGGAGGCCTTGAGGAAAATAATTTCCCTCATTGCCTATGTCATCTGGGATGCTGTGTGGAGGGTGTTTTTGAGGAGAGGAAGGAATGAACATTAGTCTTGAAGAGACCCATGTTGTAGGAAGGAGGAAACACAGAGGCCGGCAAATCATTCCACAGCCGAGCTGTTGAAAATAAGAACGAGTCGAAGAAACGATCAATATGACAAATGTCAACCGTGTACAAATGTTGGGCACGCGTTTGGCATGTTTCCCGACTATGCACCGGTACTGAAGGGATCAATGATGCTGGTTCCTCAGAGCATCTTCCATTGTAATTTATTTATTTATTTAAAATTTACGGCACAAAGTGCCATTTACAAACATGTATTATTATTATATTTAAACAGTCATAGTACAGTGAAGAAAGATTGTTTTTTTTTTTTAATTTCTTATAATAAGAGAAAAAGAGAAAAAATTTCTAACAACTAATGAAAACTTCAAAAGGATACAGTGAAATAAAAAGAATAACTTGTTATGAAGTAACCTCGTTACAATACGTAAGGCTGAAATGTTTGATAAGTAAAGCCTTGTATTTTAATAAGGAAATATGAAAAATATCACCAACATTGGCATAAAAATTACCAATGGTGAGTATTCTATTTATAACAGAATTATATCCAGTGACAGACGTATAATTGTCACAATAATACATACTAGGGAACCTTGATCTAATGGTAGGTACATGAAAGTGAATCAACTTTAATATATCAGGGCTATCCAACTGATGATTTACAATTTTGTATAAAAATATGAGATCAAAAATTTTTCTTCTGTCACTTAACTTCGACAATTTCAATGAGTGTAATAAAAAGTCATAATTTATGGATTCTAAAGGGATTCCAAGTCGAAAATTAATACACCTCAAAAACTTGCGTTGAACTTTTTCAATGATATTAATGTGATTATTAAAGACAGGTGACCAAATTGTAGAGTTATATTCTAGAATGCTTCTAACGAGAGATGTGAACAGAATTTTTAATGTGTGAATATTTTTAAAATCTTTGGAAATCCTTAAAATAAAACCTAACATTTTCATAGCCCTGTTGGCTATAGAAGTTACATGAGATACAAAGCAAAGTTTCTGGTCAAAAATGATGCCTAGGTCAAGTATTTCGACTACAGAGATTAAGTCTACATTACAGAGTGCATAATTATATATTATTGGGCGTTTAATTTTGTAGAACCTCATAACTTGGCATTTGTTAATATTTAGCTGAAGTTTATTACCTGAACACCATTTTAAAAAACTATTGAGATTCTCTTGCAAGATTATACAATCGTGCACATCATTAATGACTTTAAACAGTTTCATATCGTCGGCAAAGAGTAAAACTTCGACATCATGGAAAATGCTAGTAACGTCATTGATGAATAGGATAAATAATAAAGGTCCCAGGTGAGAACCTTGCGGCACACCGGTAATACCGGTAGAACAAGGATAGCATTCCCACCCGACGCCTGTGCTCTAAAGATTGTAATCCGTCTGTTAAGATGGGAGAATCTGTCAAACGGACCGCCCGTTTCTGCACAGAGTCGAGGGTATTTTTCAGGTATTTTGGAGCTCCAGACCAGAGGTGGCTGCCAAATTCAACTATGGGGCACACTTGTGATTTGTACAGAGTTAGCAGTTGTGTACTATTAAAGTATCTGCGGGCCCTGTACAGTACGCCCAGTTTCTGGGAGGCTAACTTTACTCTGGCTTCGATGGAGCCCCCATACCTGAGCTGATCACTTAGGTTTACACCAAGCATATCAATGGAGGGCCTGTTCGGAAGATTGCTTCCGTTGAAAGAGACTAGATTAAGGTATTGCAAACGCGCGAATTATAATTTTGTTTAAATTTAACTGAAGCCAAAAGGATTATAATAAGTATCTCCATTTTATGGGAAATGTGGTAAAACTAAAAGAAGTGGGGGAAGCGATGGATAATAGGAAGAAAAAAAGGTTATTTATAGCACTATATACCGTATTCTAAAATGAGTGGTGCAAGCGGAAAACATGAAATTATAGATGAAAAAAAAAAATTCTTTTATTTAATTTTTTTTTAATTTTAGGGTTAAGAAGCCAGTTCAAAGGTTAAATGCATTAAATATCAAAATAATCAATTACCACGTAGATAATTCCAACTTCCGACTCGATTCACTCAAAAGCGAAAGCTAAAAAAAACAGAGTATGCAATTCACACGCGGTAGAAGTAAAACCTTCAGAAAACAAAGAAGTTCTCATTTCAATAGGTATATGAACTTGTTTCCGGACACCACATTGTATTGCTTAATTTTGATTATACCTAAGCCCCAACCCACTGTGAATTCAAATAATTTAAATTTGACAACGCCGGGTTTCGAACTCGCAACCTCTGGGTCCGAAGCCAACAAGTTTACTGTTCTGCCATTTCAAAGTTTTCAATCTAAATGTGTTTGCCTATAATGTTATCCACGTTTAGGCGCGTTCAAAAACCCGTAGATACTGCGACATTAGATAAGCATTATGTATGAAGGTAAAGCCACACTAAGCCCACGCAACGCCACGCCACGTGAGTAGACGTCACCATTTCCATATCTGGACTGCTTACCATCCACACATTTTCTATCGAAACGGATGCTTTAGAATCAGACTAGCTCCACGCAACGCAAACCGACGCCCCCTACGCGACGTTGATCTGCCACAGCCAGATCGGCGTGGGCCATGTGGAAGGTGGAGGGGGTATGGTCACGCCTATTACGAGATGATTTTACATCTTTTTGGTGTTATCTGAGCATCTAACGTTATGTTTCGCAATATCTGTGGTTGTTTTTTTGACAGATATTATTAAAAAATGGATGACGAACAGTTCATTGAAACTGGACGGCACGAAGTTATTTATAAAATCAAATTACAGGATTATAGAGATTCTGCATACGCAGTGCAACTTAGGAAGAAATTTCAGATATTCATCGCATGATTTTCAATATTATACCCCTATAATGAATGTCAATCAAACTTTAGACACACTGCCAGTCTTTCTCTGGTCCCAATTGACTTTCGAAGATGTGTGTTTTCTTTTTTTATGTCATATTCAATTATGCTGTGAAGCTCTTCAAATACCACTTTACTCATACGGAAGTACATGAAGAATCGTCCGTCATCAGATTCTAGTTCCTTTACTAAAGTATGGAACTCTCCAAACATTTGTCTTTGTTTGTTAATGTTGTGAACCCAAATACTTCTCACTTTTTTTCTTTTTACGAGAATATTGATTTAACAATAATAATCGTAGCAAATCATCTTCAAATTCACTTTCAAGATATGGCAAAGCTGTCATCTGCTAAGAGAATCACATAAACATAACCTAAAAAATAAATGTCAAATG
Source organism: Limnephilus marmoratus (assembly GCA_917880885.1). Taxonomy (NCBI): domain Eukaryota; kingdom Metazoa; phylum Arthropoda; class Insecta; order Trichoptera; family Limnephilidae; genus Limnephilus; species Limnephilus marmoratus. Next base: position 33,765,644 of record OU862910.1, read on the forward strand.
TGTCAAATCAAACGCGCCTGCGCACAACCAGAGACCCCTTGTCACGTGGTCACAGCGACGCGTACGTACGTCTGGCCAGTGTGAACGGTACAGGAACGTTGCGTGGCGTTGCGTCTGCTCAGTATGATCCTTGCCTAAGTCATATTATGTAAAACCCTTACAGCCGTTGTGTCCAACCTATGCTCAGCCGAGATCTCCGCTCAGCCCTGCTCAAATGCCCAAATACGCTGTGTCGAAACACAATGATCGTCCCACCACACTCAAATGTAAGGAAGGTAGCCGGGTGGATTAAAGTTGCTAAGGAAGACCTACTTATAAAAACTGACAACAGAGCGAACAAAAATCCGCGAAAACAATCGAGCTGTCAATGTCAATTAATTATCGTAATTATCTGTCATCAGTTCACTCTTTTGTCGGCTTTTTTATTTGGTTTTTCAATTTGAAATATGAATCCTATATTGAATATAGTGAATATGGTTGAACGGGCAGATATGCTTGACGATAATATTGGATTATATAGGCGGCGGCAAGATGCCGATATAAATTTTATGGAAGCATTAAATGACGGCGATTTTTATAACCGCTTTAGGATGACAAAAGCGTATTTTTTATATGTTTTGAGCCAAGTAGAAGATAATTTAACTTACGCAAGCGAAAGGTAAAGTTTTGACTTATTCGAGTGTCATTTTTGTAATAATATGTGGAATATAATTAGCACTTGTCGAGGACAATGTCATTCCAAGCAGCTTCTTTTGATTTTACAAGCGTAGCGAAGTTTGGGCCACCTGTCGCTTTCGACAAAATGACCTGCGACGAGGTAACTAGGTCTACAAGTCTCATTTTTTCGTTTGGCGTAAAATTTTTCGAACGCTTCGCCTTGTCCATTTTGAATACAAAATTTCAACTGATTCTAATGTCAAACTTCAAACGCACGTAAACAAAAAAGTAAGTCAATTAACAGCTTATTTTTAACATATTAAATACGTTTGTTTTAAAAATGTAAAATGTCGGTTTATGTATTGCACTATTTAAAATAAAATATCTGTATAAATAATAAATAAAATTAATTAACGTTTCGGTATTAATTTAACATGTAAAGTTCCTAACTTGACGTCATTTTTTGGTGTACGAAAGCAAATGGGGCTACACACCGAGCGCTACGATCAAGTTGTTGGACACAGCTAAAATGGAGCATTTTTCTAACATACCTTAGCTTAGCGGCGCAAGGCGCTAGGCTCAGCTTCACTCGGATTAATCATCCGAAAATGTTGGACACAACGGCTGTTAGAGTAACAATATATATTGTTACTCTAAGGTAAAACCGCGAAGCCTTCTGCCAAAATGGTACCCAAATAAAACCTATTGACATAACCTTGATAACATAACTAAAGGGCAACTGATATTATCCAAGCTTCGCCAAAAATACTCGAGGCCGGTTAAAAATAAAGATACTTTACTACTCGAAACATTAATAACCCGATAAAATTTTAGAATTATGAGCAAATAATGACGTCATGAAATGTAATATTCCGATGCGGCGAGCAATGCCATTAGCAATATTCTCGATTTCTCGATAATAATATACTGTGGGTAAGTATTGAATATTAGTACCTGCGTCAACAATACACAGTGAACTTTGGCTTTTGCAAACCCTATCATCATTGTTTACTGTTTACCGTGTCGGTATTTGGTTCAAAACTTTTCACAAACAGAAAAGACTTTGGAATGAACGTCGAGAGGTTTCAGTTCCAGAAATCTATTATTATGGGTCGAGGGCCGGGACAATGTTGGGGCATTGATCCCGGGTGCAAAAACCTGATGAGCGCTAAAACGAATCAATTTTTTAGGAATCTTAAAATTGAATTGTGTTTTCAGAAAGTTAAAACTTGATGTTCGACTACACTTTTAACTTGTTTGAATTTTGTACTAGAATGTAAATTGATCAATTGAATGGGCAATTAGGCGAAATATACACATTCTTAAGTGATAGCGCACAAGAATCCCAACTCTCTGGAGCCGTGAGACTTGACTACTTTTTCAGATTCTTCCTTGTTGGGGATGGTTTTGGAAGATGTTGTGAGACTGGCGCAAACTAAGGAGGGAAAAAGTGAAGGGGAGGGGGGCGAATGACAAAGGTGGAAGAGGGAGCAGTGGTGAAAATAAAAGGTGATTGGGAGGGTTATGAATGGAAATGGGCTCTTCAGATCTGGTCACTAAATATAACTAAAGCCATTTCAAGCAACGTTTCGATTCTTAAGTATGTTTTCTCATCTTAGGGATACTACACTCTATAACGGAATGTCTTCAATATAAATTATTTTTTATGTTTATCTCAGAGTACGCTCTGTAACAGAGTACCTACCTATCTACAATATAAATTATCTATGTATTATAAATTATCTTTTATGTTATGGATTCTACCTCTGTAACGGAGTACCTGCAATATAAATTATCTTTTATGTTTATCTTACAATTGATACTACATTCTGTAACGGAATATCTATAATATAAATTATCTTTTATGTTTATCTTACTATGGATACTACCTCTGTAACGGAGTATCTACGATATAAATTATATTTTATGTTTATCTTACTATGGATACTACCTCTGTAACAGAGTATCTACAATATAAATTATATTTTATGTTTATCTTACTATGGATACTGCCTCTGTAATGGAGTATCTACAATATAAATTATATTTTATGTTTATCTTACTATGGATACTACCTCTGTAACGGAGTATCTACTATATAAATTATCTTTTATGTTTATCTTACTATGGATACTCCCTCTGTAATGGAGTATCTGCAAAATAAATTATCTTTTATGTTTATCTTACTCTGGACACTACACTCTTCAACGGAGTAGGTAACTACAATATGTATTATTTTTCTTTTGGTTTATTTACAAGTAATCTTATAAGTTATAAGTTTACATTTCTTTCTTCTTTCTATATTGAAAAAAAAACATGTACGTAAAGGACACTTGTGCGTAATTATAAATAATTAATAAAAATTCAATTTGCAAATAATTAAATTGTGCATACATTATAAATAATTAAATATTTTTGCCTGAGCTTCAGTAAGTAAGGTAAAGTTTTTTGGCGATGATTTTTTGATTTGTGTCCCAAATCGATCATTTGTAAATTAAATTTACGCCCATCAAAATGTTTCTGTCATTTGACTGTCCTAGAACGGGAGACCTTCCTAGTTGGACAGTCAAAGCTTCTTTGTACTGATGTATTATTTATAACAAAAACAAACAAACAAACAAAAAAAATTAAAAATAAAAGAAATATATACATTATCTTCTATGTTTATCTTATATCTTTTGAAAACCCCTAATGGGATCAGAACCCGATCCCTTGGACTGGAAGCCAACGAGCTTACCGTTCTCCATCAATTTGAGGGAAAAAATGTATCCGTTATTTCAGCAGTTTTATCCGTTTTCTAAGGGGTGACGAAATGCAGCGTTCCGGTTCTAACACACAAGAAGGCTCTATTAATTAGAGCCTAATGATTTTGACCTTTAATTATAGCGGATCCGTGAAAGTCTTTCTTTTTCCACCTTTTTATTATTTTCTAATTTGTCGTTCAAGAAACTAAGGTAGTTTCCCATGCGAAAGGTGATAAAATCTACTTTCATCACACCACAAAGGATAAAATATATTTAGTACCTAACTACTTATATCTGTTGGAGTGATTTTTTATGTAAACTCCATACAGGAGGCCCTGCGGACATTAATTTCACTCAGGGCCTCTATTATCTTTGGGGATGCTGTGCGGAGGCTCTTTTTAAGGGAAGAAAGAAGAGGAAATTCTAGGGAGGAAAAAGGTATGATGGGTTGGTAGAAATCTAATAGCGATAAACACGGGCATCTATTTGGGGTGACCTATGTATGAGGGGAGTGTTGGTTTTCCAATAATGGTTTCCAAGGCGGCGGGACCCTACCTGCCTCGCCGGACTTTTTTTATTTCTGTTGAGATCTATTTCTTCTGTTAAATTGTTCCCATTGATTGCTTTTTACATAGACATATGAATATTAGTAGTCCTGCCCAAAGTGATAAAAGCGTATTATTAAGCGTATTATAAGCGTATTATATATTATATATATTATTTCCCCCTCTCCCATATCGGTTCCATGGAACCGGCTAGGATTGAGTATGGCTTTCGTAAATCTGAAAAAGGTGACGTCATCATTTTCTGCGAGCCAGCGTCAAGCGCTCATCGGTGCATTTTACGAAATAACACCGCAAAAAACATGGTTTGTGTTTTGAAAACGTGTAAATATATACTATCACTCGAGATACATAGCGCGTGCTCGTCGATGTTCATTGGGTAAGTAAATTATGAAACATTTGTAAAACTGTCTTAACTAAATACGACAACAAAATATTGGACCCTCAAAATAGGCGAACTTTATTTTGCAGTATTTAGGACTTCGCAAATTTGTACATTACGCGGCGAGCAATTCGCGCTACCATGTAAAAAGGTCTATTCATTCAAAAGCAGAGTTTAATTTTAAGAACTAAATGGTGATATTACAATGCGAGATGCCTTTATATTGTCGATTGAGTTATTGACGAATCGCATATCAGTAAAGCCATCTTCCCGCTCTGCGTCCCGCTGTAGTTGGTTTCTCCCCTCACCTTTATGTTCTGGGCCAGTAATATTCACATGTCTATGGCTTTTTATCTTTTCTAAAGTCGGTTCCTCATTGCTGAGGATCGTGACCCCTACTCAAATTTTTATGACGCCAGTGATACTTGGTTACTCCAGCCGCATTGGTGACCTTCCTCTGCTTCTTCTAACACTTCGCCAGTGACCATGATTTTCTTCAAGTTATTATTTATTCAGTTTGGCGAAAAAAGGGTCCAAAGTAGGTACCCTAAAATACGTTGTACCTAGTTAGTTGAAATCCTAGTTCTTCCAGAATGGACACATGAGTGTGCGTCTGTCTGTCCATGGAATCCTGAGCATTTTTCTCCAGCACCACATTAGGTACTTGTTATAATAAAGTTTAAAAAATCTGATTTTATTTAGCGATATTGTTAATGCCACTTTCCTTAAATACTGATAAAATGAACATCCATACTAATACTCGTATCATATGCGAAAGTGCGCGTGTTTGTTTGTTACGCTTTCACGCCTAAACCACTAAACCGATTTTTTAAATTATTTCATCAATAGAAAGCTACATTATCAGCGAGTAACATAGGCTGTATTTAACGGTAATCTCTGGCGTTATGAAATTTGTATAAATGAAAATGTGTGTATATCATATATTTTAGCGGCAGGGAGGAAAGGCAGGGGGAAGGTGGGGTTCGCGGAGAGGGAAGAGACGAGGAAGGGAGAAGGCGGGGATGGTGGAAGGGAACGGGGATGCACGGGAAAGGACATGCAGATTTCTTTGAAACGTATTGCAACGTATGCCGGGTACCAGCTAGTACAAATATATTTAGACAATAATACAACATGTGAAATGACATTAGAAAAAAAAACTTTTTAAAACTTTGTTGTGTAAGCGCACTTCAAATATAGAATACAAATAATTGTCTTATATAAATACTAGCAGACCCGGCCACACGTTGTTGTGCTAACGAAACATAATGCAATTACCCAACCTTTATAAAATCCACACCACCCGCTTGCCAGCTGCCCGCTGCCCGCTGCCTGAATTGAATATTTGAATTTCTCGGCTTTTCTCTACTATAATAAGCATGTATTATACATATAAATCTTCCTCTTGAATCACTCTATCTATTGGTGAAAACCGCATGAAAATCCGTTGCTTAGTTTAAAAGATCTATGCGCACATACATTTTGAGCGACTTCATTTTGTACTATGTAATGATTTATGTAGGTAGGTACCTACTGAATCGCTTGTTTATATTTGAAAATATTCTTTTTAATTTTACATTCAAATCTCATTTTCAATCTCATTCATCAGTAGGTACCTACTAATTTTTAAGTTCACGGTACGTAAGTAGGTACTCACTACTCACAAAATAAAAGTACCTATCAAAAATCGAAATGATTGAATAAGCAGAACAGATGAACTGATCCCAAATACCGTTTTACGTCACATCAACATCATTTTCCAAATCACCGTGACAATATAATTTTTTATTCTCTGATATTCGACAAGCCGATAAACGTCCTAAAGACGTCAATAAGAATTCGATCCGGCCACAGGCATTTCTTTACGTTTCCGCAAATATTGAAAAAGTACACCTCAATCTTGAAATATTAATAGGCCTACGTGGGCGATCAAAGTAACAACGGGGTAACTTTGGACACGTACACAGACTCGTCGTTTATTTTTATTTACATGCTCGCCCATCCCCGGTATCCCCACCTTTTCGGGGGATATGACGGCACGATAATATTTGTATGATGTAGTGGCGGCAGGTGAACGAATGGTACTCAATTCTTAAAAAATATAATTTTCTATATCAATCTAGATTTTTAATACGCAACGTCTGCCGTAGGTACACCCCCGCTTCACGTAATAGATACACACGGAAGTGCTGTCATTCAAATAGAACTATTGAATTTTTCACATCATAGTTTTCCCGTGGAAGCTGGTTTTTTTACCTGCGAGTTTTATGTTAATACCGTGAGACTGTTGGGAAATGGGCTATGAAATCATCGATTAGGGTGTTGTTAGGCAGAAGGGAATGGAAGGAGAGGAAGGTTCCTGGTTATTCAGATCTGGTCACCAAACACGCCTTTTCTCTAGTTAATGGTAAGTCGCTCGCTTTTGTCACTTGACAAGATTGACAAGAAGGTCACTTACTGATTGCAGCTGGTTTTCAGCAGTGC